>CAKAOJ020000029.1:507500-685000 GCA_916701645.2 Sebastolobus alascanus
TTTCCTCATGTCTTTTTTGTTTTGGATGCCCTCTGCAGCTGGATGTATCATCGGCCAACACACGAGATGTGATTTCAACATATTCACTTCCCAGCATTCGGTCTTGAGACGGCCAAGTATCTTTCTGGTGAAGTGACGCACTCGACTGTTTCCTGCTTTATGACACTCTGACCAAGTCACCGCTCTGATGTCATCATCACCTCGCACACTGAGACACCCACAGCCACGTGTCTGTGTTAGGCTGCCTTTGTGTCTAACTAGACTGGGAGTCCCTGTGGAAGACAGGAGGTGAATAACTCAATAAACACGAGGAGGTTTCTGACCCCGGAACAAAGAGCATCAACTGACTGTCAGGCCTCCAACCAACCGCCGTCGTCCCCTTCCTCCCTCTCTTTCCGTTTGTGTCGACTCCTCCATCATTTCTTACTCCTCTGCCATTCTGTTTGTGTGCAGCTTCTCTCTCTCTGGCTCTAGACACCAGCGACGTGTCTGTTAAAACTGCTCTAGGCGAGGCTTAAACATGAAAACTCCCCCGTGTTATCAGCTTCAACCATAAAAGAAAGGCTGTAATACAGAGAAGAGCATCCAACCCCCATTCATTGAGACACTGTAGTAGTTACCCAAATAATGTTCTGGTGATGGTTATGATCGCTGGCAGAGATTTTCGGTCCACCACTTTGGTCCAGACTGAAATATCTCGACAACTATAGGATGGATTGCTGTGAAATCTTGTACAGACATTCATGATCCCTAGAGGATGAATCCTACTGACTTTGTTGATCCTCTGAATTATCTTTTAGCCATCATGAGGTTGTGGTTTTGAGTTAAATGTCTCAGCAACTATTTGATAGCTTGATAGACGCCACGAAATTTGGTTCAGACATTCACGTCCCCCTCAGGATAAATTTCACCAACTTTGTCATCATCAGGTCAGGATTTAAATATGTCAAATACTTCGTTTCAGGACTAAAAACCTTCAAAACTAACGACATTCCCATCAGCCTCAGCTGTACTTTGTGTTTGGTGCTAATTAGTAAACCTCTCCCAGCTCTCTGCTTTCATTCTTTACAAAACTATTTCTGTCACATGTGAACGACCGACCATGAATGTCTGAAAATATGCTCCGTTATCTCCATATTTAAACAATATCGTGACTCTCCCTTCTACAGAACACTTTTGATTTCAGACGTGGTCAGACAACATGTCGAACAAACTAGTCCTGATCGAGTATTACAGGAAACATCGAAACTTAAGTGCTTTAAACCTGCATTCTTTCTAGTAGCCAGCAGGGGGCGACTCCTCTGGTTGCTAGAAGAAGTCTGATTATATAGAAGTCTATGAGAAAATGAGCCTACTTCTCACTTGATTTATTACCTCAGTAAACATTGTAAACATGAGTTTATGGTCTCAATCCCTAGTTTCAAGTCTTCTTCAATACAGCATGATGTTCATTTAGTAAATTATGGTCCCATTTAGAGTCAAATAGACTATAAACGGTGACTACGTCCACTTCTTACATACAGTCTGTAGTTTACAAACACTTGAAATCTGGTTGATCTCAACAACAATTTGCTTGGAATAATAAAACATACATAAAGTAAAAGACGGAAAAATGAGCAGCAAGAATTGGGAAGACAATTTAAAAATGATCTAACCTAAAAACGCAGCCCAGTGTTGTCAACACTTTCCCAATGAAAGGAGCTAGCAGCACCAGCTCCAAAAGTCCCTAAATCTAGAGAGAAAGTCACCAAGCTGGCAACACTGACAGTCCGTCGCTTCAGGCCTCCCTCCAAAGCCACTCCACCAAAATTATCACTATGAACGTCAACAATGAACATGTCTATTGTTAGCACTCGCGCAACGAGTGCACGCAGGTAGACAGATAGGTAGCCCGTCCAATCATTAACAAATCCTCACGACTGAGAAGCTGGAACTGGAAATGTTTCGCATTTGTGCTTCAAAAATGACTTAATTGATCAGCAAAAGTTGCTGTGGGTCAAATGAACTGATGAATCTACTCTCTAGTAGTGTATAGTCATGTATATCTGCCCGTCAGAGTATTGAATTATATCATTGTGTCATTTCTGTCTGTTTGCCTTTCAGATGGGATGGGGGGAGACGTTTTACCCGCCGGTCCCACAGCACAACCCGACGCCTTTCACATTCAAATCAGCTCTTATTGGCGTGACATTGTTTAGCCACCTCTGGATTACCCCCTCCTCCTCCAACCACACACACACACCACACACACACACACACACACACACACACCCGCAGACACAAAGCCAGTAGCATGTGTTTGTTTCTGATTTGCCTCTCTCCACACGACAAACGAAGCGACTGCATAGGAGCGCATAAATCAGTCATTAGTGACGGTATGTTGCTGGATAAACAGCAGCTCCGCTCTGGGTGGCTTCCTGGCCCGGCTGGGGTCTATTAGATTTAGCTGAGGGGCGAGTGGCGCCAGCTGTGAGAGGCCACGGTGTAGCAGAGCGCTCTGGGCGGTATATGTACAAGACCCACGGCCATACATCTATCACCGCCTTCACACTAAACCAACACCGAGGAGAGAGGAGGGCAGCTAAAATAAAGAGTAATGGAGCTATTAATGAATTTAAGTGACAATAACAGTACAATTTCAAACATATTAGAGAAATAGTTTAAAATGACATTGATTAATCTAATCATATTAACACAGTCTGGATTAAAACATGAAATCATCAACATTATCAGCGATGAACTCAGAATAATGCTGTGAAGCCTCGGCCCTGCTAACATTAGAGCAACGTGTCCCAGCTAGTGGGTTCGCTGTGCTGTAATGTCAATCAATACATGACATGATCATATATCACGTGTGTGACGGGCTCAGTTAACCAGCGCCATTAAAACACTGCTGACCAGCAAGATCAGTGAGCAAGACTGGCTCCGCTTCATCCTCTCTTTCATTTGCTTTTCTGCTTCTATAAGAAATCAAGAACAGATCTGAGAGAGGAAATGCCTCCGACACACACAGAGTGATGGTTAGCTATTGAGTTTGTCTTATTGCACAAAACGGAAATCAGGTTTTAATGAGAAATCTTCGAAGTTAAGATAAATATGTTCTGTTTATTCAGGGTAAATCAGCTGGTGTATATGCAGTATAAATGCACATAATGCTTTGTAGGTTATCAATAAAATCTGTAATTAATCTGTAATTCTAATTTGCCTCCAGGCCTGCTGTTTTCTGTTCAGATCATGGTCGGTAAAGTCATATAGCTCCAGGTATCCAGCTCTTTAAAGGTCCCATATTATAAAAAAGTGAGATTTTCATGTTTTTTTTATTATAAAGCAGGCTTTAGTCCTATATAAATACTGTGAAAGTATCGAAACGCTCAATCCACAGGGAAATACACACAGCCCGTATTCAGAAACTCTGCATTTGAAACAAGCTGTCAGGATTTCTGTCCATTTGTGATGTAACAAATCTACAATATTTAGACCCTTTACACAGATTTAAACGTAAACATTCTAAATGTGTCCCAGTTTATTCCTGGTTGCAGTGTATGTAAGTGTCATCAGCTGACAGGAAGTACACATGGACCCAAGCTGTTTCCATAGCAACACAATTCTGTTGCAATTTCGTCGCAATTCCGTCGAAATGTGCTAAAACAGAGCGTTTCAGACAGAGGGTAAATTCAGGCATATTCAGGCCGACAGTATGATGAAAATAAAGGGTTTTTTGAACATTACAGCATGTAAACATGCTCTAGTAGAAACACAAAATACAAGTATGATCCTGAAAATGAGCATAATATGGGACCTTTAAGGCCTTATCAAGAGGAAAGTAAAGTTTCAATCCGCAACAAGTCAACAAGCTGACACACTACCACCTTCAAGCTGATAAGTTAGCAAACAGCTGTCACTTCAGGAAAATCGCAATCATCAAATATTCTCTATTCTGAAAATAACTTGATTGTGCGTTCTGGCTCCTCCTGATAACATGGCTGTCAAACGAAGTGAGGCCCGAGGCAATAACCAGCCTAAGTAGAAAATTACCCTACATTATGTAGAATAGTTCCACTGAAATGTTTTCACCACTGGCACCATCGTCACACACATAATCATCCACCCGCCCACACACAGCCTCTCATGAGCCCAGCGCATCCACCCGCCCACCACATCCACCCGCCCACGCACACCCACCACCACCACCCAGAGGCTCGTCTGGCTCGACTCTCAACCTGTTTCTTCTCAGCTGCTGCCAATCCACCGGGGGCTTCAGCAGCCACTCACATCACACCTAATCCCTGCTGGCAGGTAGAAGAAGTTACCCTGCGCTTTGATTCAGGCTCTTCACATAATAACATCATCCTCTTGATCTTCAAGGTGTGAGGTCAAAGCCCGGCGGCTGCTCTCCAGCTCGAGAGGACCGGCCGGGTATACAGTTGAGATCTGCAGGTGATTGTTTTACACAAACACTTTAATAGATTTATAGAGGTATTTTTGAGATGGTTTGTTGCCGGCTTGCGAGCAAAGCTCACAACGCGGCATCTTAAGAATACACATCCCGGTCTCATTCCCATGGCATCAAATACCGACACTTTGTCACAGCCCATGACGTCTGATACCGACACACAACCTTAACCCTTTAGCGTCTGTATGAGACGCACCGGACTTTAAATTAACTCCAATGTAAACCCATCAACGCCAATATTAGACACTCTGAGCAACTGCTCCAGAAGTGAATATACCATGTAAGGGATAATGTACAGTGAGCCGGTCATTGTTGTGAAATCCCGACAGGGCGATGCTGGATCCCGACGCGATGTCTTGCATCACCCTGAAGGGGTTTATTTCACAACAATGACCCGCTAGCTGTACATTATCCAGCTTATTACACGGCTACTTACTTAAAAAAAATCAATAATTTGATACAAAAACGGTCCGCCAGAGTCCGACATCAGAACTGCGTCCATAGCAACGGTCTGTTATACATAGCAAAGGTCTGCTATAAAGAAATAACAGACCGTAGAACGCCCGTGATTGACCAATCAGAATCAAGTATTCAACAAAGCTGTGTTATAAAGTAAAAATAGTAATAAAAATACCACTATAAATACTAGTATTTTCTTTTATTTTTAATGTATTTTTCTTCTATTTTTTATTTATGTTTCTTGATTTTTGTACTTACTTTTATTTTTAATTAAATTTTCCCTTACAATGTTTATGTTATGCACCAAAAACACCAAAGCAAATTTCTTGTACGTGAAGCCTACTTGGCGATAAACCAGATTCGGATTCTGTGAGGTCAGGTGACGTAGTATAAAGAGCGACAAAGTCTGCGTAGGGAGGTGGACGGGGTGGATGGATGGGTCAAACAGAGACAGGACTTTCAGGGGCCGCTGTACGTGTCCCGTGTGAAACCAAAAGCCAACGTTGACTTATTTTACCTTACTTTTGTTGCGTAACTTACATACGTAACTAACGCCGCGTATGGAGGTTACGTAACAAGCTTATTTAACCCAAACTTAATCTTTTACTAAACCTAACCAAGTAGTTTTTGTGACGCCAAGGGGTCCTGATCAAGCGTCACAAAACACAAGCAAATGAAGAAAACACCTTCACCAAAAAAAAAAGCCATCACAACGTGAGAAAACTAGTCAAAGTTAACATGGTAACAACACGTTTCTTCTAAATGCTTGTATTTTGTGTGTCTGCGTTTTCTAAGTTACATTGTGTCGAGTTCTCAGGGAAGGACAACATGAATTTCTCTTGTCCTGGCAGGTCTATAAAGTCAATAAAAGTCCCCAGAGAAAGGTTGAGGAGCCAGACTAAGATGTTCAAAATAATATTTAAGTACATTTTCCTTTAAAATCAGTGTCTGCTATCACGTCTCTGTGCCCTTTATCTAAAAAGCCACAACTGTGTCTCCAAGTTACCCCACTCCCAGGTGGGAGATCACGTTTCTTTATTTCCACTCCACTCAGAGAGTCTCTCTCTTTTTATCTCCTTCATCCCTCCATCTGCCCCCCCCCCTCACCCCACCCTGAGAGAACAGGAAGGAAGGTTTAAATTAAAAGGAGATTTGATGCTTATCATATTATTCAATCAGTCGGTGAAAATGTCAATTTGCATTGTGTGTAAGTGTGTGTATATGTGTGCAGCCCGTCTCCCATCCCTTTCCGTCTTTCCCCCATCACCATGGTAACCCCCTGACTCCAGCAGCACACAGCAATATTTCTCTCCCCCATCCCCCACGCTGCCCCTCCTTCTTTCCTCCCATCCCCCACTCCGTCCCTCCACACCTCTCCCTCGCTTTCTCTCCAGTGCCACTCCCTGCATCTCCTCGCTTCACCTCTCCTCCTCTCACACTCACAGTTTCTCCTGCTATTGTCTCCCACCTGGCTCTCCTCCTCCCGTTTGACTCGACTGGTCTGTTTCTAGGAAACCTTTCTTTATTTCTTTCTTTCCTCTTGTGCAGCTTTTTAAAGCGCAGCAACACAAACACAAACTCATCAATATCCCACAAATACGAGGAACCAGATGGTCAGCTTTGGGAGAAGTTATGGCGTCAGGGACTCACTGCAGGTATGAGGAGATAAATAAAACAGACGGAGGGGAAATTAAGACTTCCGCATTTAGAGTGTTATGCTTTTTAAAAAGATGCTCTGATAGTTTTGTATTATCACATTATTTTTATGTCTGAATTAATTAGTATGGTACCGCCCCGACAGCTGATCAACCAATAACAAATTTTACTTGTAAAATAATCTTTTTCATGTTTGTTTAAGTGTCAGAAATTGAGAAACAAACGCATTAATTGGAGCATCTTGGCATAATGGAGGAAAACACTGAATGTGAGAATGTTAAAAAAATACTAATAGGCAGCTAGCGGTCACGGTTGAATGATGCTGGTGTCACTGGTGGTTCAAATTAATTGTACTGGAGAAATGTAGGTCAGCAACTAACAATTATTTTAATTACTGATCAATCTGTATTTTATTTTCTCGATTAATCGATTATTTGTCTTTAAAATGTTGGAAAATGGTGAAAGATTGCGTGTCACAACTTCACAAAGCCTAAGGTGACATCCTATTTTATTTTATATTTTAAATATGTTATATATTATTTATATTGCACTATTTTATGTCTTAGATTCTCATTTTAACTTGCATGCTTTTTCTTTTTATACATATTCACATGAGCATTGTTAGGCCACGATCACACATAGCGCGTTTTGCAGTTTGCTGCGTCTTTTTATTTTACATGTTGCAAGGCAACCACCAAATGAGTGCTAACGTGACCTTAACACAAACCATGAACTCTACGCGACCCAAATAGTTAATAGTACAGTTTAAAATGAATGAAAACAACCTGAAATCTCAAGTACCGCACTACTTTGTCTCCTGCTGTTTTCTGTTCAGATCATGGTAACTACGGTTGGTAAAGAAAGCTCTGTTTATCCAGCAAAAATCACCACAATGAGAAAAAAACTAATGACATTGGGCACCTTTTCGCGCTGAGTTGATTTGTTTTCAACTCGAGGCGTTCAGGGCGCTCCTGTAAAAACGCGAGGTGTTGTCCATGTCTACTCTTGATCGTTTTTTGTCGTTGTTGGCCAGCTTATTCGCCCCCGCTTTTTTTTTTTTTTTTTAAGTAATATGGTTTGACTAAGATTATGATTATTATTAGTATTATCACTTTTCTTTTCCTTCATTGGCTATTTATTTGAAAAATAATGAAAAAAAAGTAAATTTAGGCAAAAGCAGAGCACAAAACGCTTCAATCTCATTGAAAACAATTACAAAAAGCCGCCCCAGGCTGCTAAATCGCTCTCTGTCTGATCAGGGCCTTAGAGGGCGCCTGAGATCTATGTTTTTTAATCGCCAACGACTGCTTCGCTGTCATAGTTGTGCATATGACAAAAAAGAACTTGAAACTCAAATTGTTTTGTCCGAGCAACAATGCAAAACCCAAAGATATTCAATTTACTCCAACGTGAGTCAAAGAAGAGCAGAGAATGTTTTACTTTTCTGCTCGACAAATTACTGGAAAGGCAATCAAAATAGTCGCTGATTGATTCAACTCTATGTGGAAGTCTTACTATGATAAATATTGATCAGATTAATTGCAGACGAGACAAAGATATGGATTAAAATCAGCTCCTGATGGAACCAATTTGCAGACCGGAGGATTCCAATTGATCGCAACTTGTTAGTCTTCAGCCCTCTGGTGGTGTGAGTCACTCTACTGTATTATTATGGTCGGATATATTGTGCACCATGTGGTTATGTGACATTTGAGTGACTGGTGATATTGTTGGTCAGATATTCGGCTGATAAAGTGTCCTCTGTGTTTGTGCTTCATGAATGGACTCTTGTCATGGTTCAACCAAACTGGCCAGAAAAAACAGAAGTCACATATTTGCAGGAGGAAGTGTGTGTGTGTGTGTGTGTGTGTGTGTGTGTGTGTGTGTGTGTGTGTGTGTGTGTGTGTGTGTGTGTGTGTGTGTGTGTGTGTTTGCACATGTGTGTGTTCACTGTACATGCTGAAGCCATTGAAGTTAGATTAGCTGTTTCTGAGGAGATTAAAACCCCAAACACAGAGGGGCTGTTAAGACCCTCCTACAGTCTCTAATCCGAGCTAATGGATGCCCCCCCACCTACCACACACACACCCACAAACACACATGCACACACACACACACACACACACACAGAGGAAGAGAAGGGTTGAAGACATGAGGAAGAAGAGCCGAGAGGAAAACGAGAAGGAGAGGGGGAAAAGAGAGTAAGGGGCATTCCTCTAATTTCTCAACACAAAGGCCTCATTCTGTGGAGGAGAAATGTAAAAACAAGGGAAAGAAAGGCCAAAAAGAGAGGAGGGATGGATCAGAGGGGAGGGAGTGGGGGCGTGAGAGAGATGGATGAAGACGGATGAGGAAAAAGCATAATGAGAAATCCAGAGGAAACCAGAAGCAGAGATAGAGACAGGAACTGAAAGAGAGCAAAAGTCAGAGTAATCTGATTTTGTGGGCCGAGACCTCCCCCTGACCCGTCGTCCTGCTGCTCACAGCTCTTAGTCTGCCTCCAAACTGCATCCTCAACCTTTACTCTGGGGACGTTTATTGACTTTATAGACCTGCCAGGACAAGAGAAATTCATGTTGTCCCTTCACTCCGCACACTATCGTATACAAATCTAGATGATACCAGGAGGTCAGACAGACTGTCTGTCTGTCTGTCTGCTGAACAGGTGCAGTGATGCTCATACAGTCAGACAGGAAGCAACAGTCTGACTTCAGGTTGAGAAGACGTCTGATACTTGTTTTTTAGGACAGAAAATATTTCTACCATCAGTTTGAGATGGTTTCCAGAGCTGGTTTAAACTTTTTCTATATGATTTTTCCGCATGCTACCATCCCTCAAATATTCACATGGGAGCATACAGTCTGAAAACAATAATCGATTTAAATGTTTGATGGAAAAAGTCGCCTGGATTTAAAAAATGTAATCAATCATCAAAATACTCAAATGCTGCAGTATTAATGATTTAAAAGCCAGTAAAGTGTTTGGGGGTTTCTTTAATATGAATTGTCATAAATTCTACCAATAATGTTGGAATCACAGACTGTATATAAGAAGTGGACGTAGTCAGTTTGACTGGTTTGTGGACTGCTGTTTTGAAGCCTCCAGCAAAGAGTATAGAAGCAAAGAGACGAAACAGCAGCGGCTGTTTTTTTGATAACAGCCGCTGCCGCCATTTTGGACTGAAAAAGCTTATCTATATTTATAATATTTTATTGTTCAATACAGGTCATTTCGGTAGAATATGACAATAGAATAGAAAAAATTTAGTTTTACTTTTATACTGCACTTTGTAGGCGGACGTTTTATTGAACATTTTTAGGCGACCAAAATGTTACAATTAACTTTCATGAACTGAAAACACACTGTGAAAGGGTTAAAGTTGTAAGACGAAAACACGGACAACTCCCAGACTGGACAACGCCGTGGTAGCGACCTGTCAATCACAAGGTAGCCCCACCCTAAAGCATCCCCTGCTTTATGGTCTATTTGACTCTAAATGGGACCATAATTTACTAAATGAACATCATGCTGTATTGAAGAAGACTTGAAACTAGTGATTGAGACCATGAACTCATGTTTACAATGTTTGCTGAGGTAATAAATCAAGTGAGAAGTAAGCTCATTTTCTCAGAGACTGAGGAGTCGCCCCCTGCTGGCTATTAGAAAGAATGCAGGTTTAAGGCACTTCAGCATTGGCTTCACTTTTCAGAACCAGAAGTTGCCCACTAACAACATTCATGCCCCCCAAAAATTACTCCAAAAATTGTAAAAGTGTTTGAATCACAACACTGAAACCCTGAAGGTTTAGCAACCCCAACTGTAGGGAAGAGGTCAGGGTGGGTCAAAAAATACAGGACAAGGAGACCGCTGTCCGTGTCCCGTGTGAAACCACAAGTCCAAGTTGATCTATTTGTCACGTAACTTTTGTACTAAAGTTACAGCACTTCCGGTGTTATTTTAACGCAAACCACAATCTTTCCTAAACCTAACTAAGTAGTTTGTTGCCTAAACCTAACCAAGTCGATCTATTCCTAAACTAAGTAGTTTTATTTTGAAAAGACTGGAGAGGAAATTGACACGTGAGTCACGTGTTGCTGGACATTCGTAAGAAAACGCACAAATAATACGTTGTTGAAAGTCGTGCTGAGCATCACGAAAAAAAGGGAAATTCATGTGTATGTACACAAATCAAATAAATTATATTTCGTGACTATTTCACGAACTACCGTGAGACTGTTTTGCAATATCACGGATTTATCCATAAATATGCACATTTAAGAATATTTTACAGGGTTCTCTCGTCAGCCGGAGAGTTAACGTTTGCTAAAGTAGCTAGCTTTTGTGAAATCAGGGACCCATTGATTAAAAAATGACTATGATTTACTAGTGTTATATTAATAAACTGCATATGTGTCGTCTAGTCTGTCAGTCTGGAGGTTGTAAAGTATAAAAGAGCGCTAATATAAAATCCCACCAGATGGTTACAGTCAACTTGACTACTGCCAAGTATGAGGAGGAGGAGGAGGAGGAGGGGGGAGATACTAATTTGGCTATAAAATCCTCCTACGCCATTCGCTCCTAACTTTCCCTCCTCCTCCTCCTCTACCTCTCTCATCCTATTCCCAGTCCAGACTTTCTTTTCATCTCTCTCTCTTCTTCCACATCCTCACTTTTTGGATTCACCCTCTTCTTGGCTGAATCTTTTGTCTCTTAGCTCGTCTTTCACTCATTAATATCTCCTCCATTCTCTCCCCTTCTTCTCCTTCAGTCTCTCTCCTCCTCCTCCTCCTCCTCCTCCTCCTCTCAGGTTCTGGCCTATTTTGAGGCGGTCCACTGCCAAAGCACTCACGGTGAGAAAACCCCACAATGCAAACGACAGAAGGGGAAACAGAGATGTTTGTGCGGGTTAAATGACGTTGCTACGAGGTGAAAAGAGGAATTCAAGAGTAAACAGAAACCTGGTGAAAAGTATGAACGGGACTGACACACCAGGGAGTAAAAGAGAAAGTGAAATGAATCCTCTTCGTAGGTTTGTCTGCCTTCATGATAAGCACTTCATACATCAAATTAGAGCTGCAGAGATGAAAATGAATCAGCAACTATTTTGATAAACAAATAAGCATCTTTTTTTTTTTTTAAAGCACAAATGTGCCGTTTTCAGCTCCTTAAATGTGAAACTTTTATGCTTTTTCTTTGTCAGATATGATATTAAACTGAATATCTTTGGATTTTGGACTGTTGGTCAGACAAAACAAGGCATTTGAAGACGTCACCTTGGGATGTGGGAAATTATAAAGGGCTTTTTCTTTTATACAAAAAGTGATTAATGAAAATAATGGTTAGTTGCAGCCCCACAATTCATAAGAGCTGACAGATGAGGAAGTCCTAGTCGTTGTCCTGTGGCACTCTCGCTTTCTGAACTCCTCAACATAAGAAAACCCTCAAAACGAGGTAAATCTGCTCCGTCTCCAGCACCAGGAGGTGAAGGGACAGTGCGGGTCAGTATGAGTTGAGCAGGAGAAGCCAGGATGCACATGGTGCCGTTATATTTGCAATACGAAGATGAAAGAGAAATAAATCCTACCTGACTCTTAAGTCTGCCCTGAGAGTTTTAGCATGAAAGGAAACGAGCTATAAACCAGTCGTGAATAATTGAACACTATAATGCCTTATAGTGCAGCATTTCATTCAATATTAATAAAAAACACGCTGCTGCAGATGACATATCCGATATTAAAAAGCTGAATCAAGTCACTCAGACACTCCCTGAAGACAGGATTTACCCACACAGAGCCTGTTTGTCTGCGCACGGAAAAACATGAATGGTCATTTCATGTATGATGAAGTCAGAAGGTGCAGACAGCGAAAGCAGACAGAAGGGGAAGTATGCACAGCACAGCACAGTTGTTCATAGCTGCAATCGTATTATTATGTAAGACATCATCACACCCTCCGGCCCAAATCTAGTGTACACACACACACACTACGATATAGACGCACACACACATTCATGCATGGAGACCCAGACACGAGCAGCATGGTGGGATGCTATTGTTTTCATCTTACCTCTGCAGGTGTTGCGTCTCTTCCTCTCGTCACAGCTTCTCTTTTTATCCCCTCTCTCTCTCTTTTCCTCCTCGTCACGCTTCTCTTCCTCTCTGTGTCTTTATTTTGTCTTTCCCTTCAACTGAGTTGAGCCTTTTTCTCTTGTCTTTTTTGCACTGATGCTGCAGTGGTACATAAAACACACCCTTCTGAGCTCTGCCTCTCCTCCCTCCCTCCTTCCCTCCCTGCTGCTCTCTGATTGGCTGCTTCACAGAGATGACATCAGCCCCTTTCATCGCAGCCTCTCTCTCTCTCTCTCTCTCTGTCTCTCTGTATTCCCCTGGTACTTCCTGCCCCTCCCTTCTTCTTTACCTCCTGCTACCTCCCTCCTCCTCTATTTTTACCTCTCTCCATCTCCGCCTCCTCTCTGTTCTGGTTTTCTTGTCATACTGGTGGCCGGCTGGTTGAACTGGAAGAACATCAGAGAATAAAAAATACATTTAAAATGATGCAGGCCGCTTTAAATAAGTAACAAAACAACACATTTAGGACTTATTATTGTTTTGTGTGGGCTATCAATCGATTAATCACATGGTTGTACATAGTTAATCGTGATTAATCGCAAATTAATTTTTTATCTGTTCAAAATGTACCTTAAAGGGAGATTTGTCAAGTATTTAATACTGTTATCAACGTGGGAGTGGACAGATATGCTGCTTTATGAAAATGTATGTATATATTTATTATTGGAAATCAACAACATAAAGCAATGACAAATATTGTCCAGAAACCCTCACAGGTACTGCATTTAGCATAAAACAATATGCTCAAATCATAACGTGGAAAACTGAAGCCCAACAGGCAACAACAGCTGTCAGTGTGTCAGTGTGCTGACTTGACTATGACTTGCCCCAAACTGCATGTGATTATCATAAAGTGGGCATGTCTGTAAAGGGGAGACTCGTGGGTACCCATAGAACCCATTTTCATTCACATATCTTGAGGTCAGAGGTCAAGGGACCCCTTTGAAAATGGCCATGACAGTTTTTCCTCGCCAACATTTTGTGTCAGTTTGGAGTGTTATTTAACCTCCTTCGTGACAAGCTAGTATGACATGATTGGTACCAATGGATTCCTTTTCTAGTTTCATATGATACCAGTATCTTTACTCTAGCTTTAAAACTGAGCCCTCTACAGCTGGTGAGAAAACACCATTTGTCCCATTTTCAACATTGCAACATCTCATACTAATTCAACCATGCTTGTTTAGTCTTTATTTCATTCCATCATCTGTAACTTGCAGACACATTGTATCCCGGGTTTGTTTGTGTTTTGTAGTATGTTTCGTGTACAACTTTTTGGTTAAATTAAAACACGGACCAGCATTTTTTAGTTTAGTTAATGTTTCTTGGCTAAGTATTTTTTTTATAAGTTAAAAATTTTCCCTTCTCTCCTACTCACCATAGCCACCATGTGCTCCACAGACAAAAGGAGGAGGCACCCAACCACCTCCTGCCTTTACACATACATCATCAGGGATGTCACTGGAGTGGACCAAGTGGGAGGGGGAGGTAAATTTGGGTAAAGGAGTTATGTATATGTATTGTGATCAGTTAAACAATGGTTGCAAATGTATGTTATGTAGTGACACGTGGTACTAACTTAGTGAGAAGTAACTACTTCATTAGTATCTCTTTGGAGAGAAGGTTCTGGGTTTCCTGTGAGGATGGTACAGCCTGCTGCTGATTGACTCTCCTGATTGAAGGGTCTATAAAAGCATTTGTTTTGGGCTGGTACGGAGGAAGGACGTCTGCGTGTAGCTGTGTGAAGTTTGGTTAATATAAGTTAATTTATTATGAGTTGAGTTTTATTCAGTTAAAGCCTAGTTAACTGTTTGTTCCTTTTGTTTTTGTTTATATATTTTTTGTTACACGTGTAGCATGGTGACACCGCCTCCTACACTCTAAGCCACTTTGGTCGGGCTTCCTAACAATCTTTGATGGCTACTTTTCTTGAAAACATCTATGTTGTAGACCACTGATACTGAACTAAAATGAACCAGTGAACAGGCCGGGTGAACTCCACAGACTGAACGCTGTGACTGTAAAGCCACTTCGGATCAGTTTCAGTCGCTGCACTCAGACAGCAGCAGCCCACATCTTCTTAAACGTCAATCTCCTTCAACCCTCTGTCTCTCTGGATGCTTTTCCCGCTTGGCTCCTCCTACCCTTTTCCTCCTCTTCCTCTTCGTCACTAAAAGGGAAATTCTGTTCTGTCGTACCCAGACTATAAAGGCCGGTGACAACTATGTGGCATTTTGTTATCTGCCAAACAGAGCAAGCATCCAAAACACCCCCACTCCTCCTCTCTCTCTCTCTCTCTCTCTCTCTCTGTGTGAATACAAAAAGAAAGAAATATGTGTGGCAGATGGACAGATGGACAGATGGACAGGGAGAGTGTCTGTGTTTGAGGGTTTCTCTTTGGCAGGAAGGTACATACAGTTGGAGCACTAACAGTGACCAGTCTGTGTCATTACTGTCCCTCCTCCTTTATTAAAATAACACAAACCAGCAGTCGAACAATAGTAAATCTGTACTGTAGCTGCTAAGCAGACTTTTGCAGTAGATGTCTGGAACAAACCTGAACCTCCAGACTCTGCAAAAACTAATACAAAAAAAATCAAGAGACCCGATCCACTATAGACCCGAGGATTTAAAATACATTGCATTTAACATAAATGTCAGTATATGGGTGCTCTACAGTTGTAGCGTCGGCCCATTTGACCACGGAGATGAGAGCGACGGCTGACTTGACCGCACGTTACACCGATACGATAACGTTTCCTGTCCATGACAGAGTTAGCATGCAGCTTTAGCCGTGACGTCTAGCTCTGCTTTTCCTGGTAATGTGTGAAACCCAAAGTGTTTCCATACTTTCCTGTATGTGTAGTGTTTACCACTTTGGATTTAACACGTGAGGGTGCAGGTCGTATCCACGCAGACCCTCCAACGTTTTCTACTTTCTCGTTTCGGCGCGCTGCGGTTTGTTTTGGTTGACGGATACGGAACGGATATGACGTCACGTTACTCAGACTACAACAATAAAAGCGGTAACTTCCTTCTATCTCCACATAGATTCAAATGAACCAAATATATCGATTCTGGCATTAAAAAACAATTTCAAAATAGTAAAAAAACTAAATTGCGATACATAGGTGAATCGATTTTTTTTCCGACCCCTATTAGATTAGTTAATAGATATTTCTGTCTGGACCACAGTGGCGGTCCGACCAACTGACAGGCTGTCATCCACAGAGCCGTACCTACCGCTAGCAAGGCTAAAATAAAAAGTAAAAGTTGAAGGAAAATACCGAACACAGTGACCTTTAGACAAAAACAGGTTATGTCCATGTCTGCCTGAATCACCCTCACTTTCATTTTCCTCCTCTGATCTTCTGCTCTGCAAATTGAGTTTCCTCTCAAGCAGTTCCATTATCTCCTCCACCTCCTGCAGGTTGTGCTTGTCCCTCACTCCCCTCCTCCCATACCTCCCTTCTGCCTGCACCCTTTCCTCCATCTCCATGTCTTCCCTCACTTAAGCCTTAATTCACTTAACCTGTGAGTGTGTGTGTGGACGAGGACCGAGGGTTAAGATGCAGCGATCAATACAGCAGATGAGGATCTTTCTCTCTCCTCTCGCATGTCCTTGTCTCATGTCTGGCATTGTCTGGGACATGTCATCAAACGCGCACGCACGCACACAAACACACACGCACCCGCACACACACACACACACACACACACACACACACACACACACAAACACACACATACACACGCACACACGCACACACACACAAACACACAAACACACACACAAACACACATACACACATCCTCTTCATATGGATACAGTTTACCGTAAGTGTGACTCAGACTCTATGACTGGAATACAGAACACCAAGAAACTGCAGCACACACACACACACATACACACACACACACACACACACACACACACACACACACACACACACACACACACACACACACAGACACACACACACGATTTATACAGATTAAAGACGACCCGTCATCTTCGTCATCCCAAGTGTGAGGATGGAGCGAGAGAGAGGATGAGGGGTATGGAGGATCAAAAGAGTCACGTAAGTAATAATAAAGCATTTAATTGATATATAACTAATTTTACAAAATAGCCATTAATAAATTTGTTTACAAATTGATTTATTAATCTATGAATGGACTAAATTACAAAGTAATTAATTATTTCACATTTTAATGGGCAATAAAAATGATTATAAAAAGAATTTACAAATGAAATAATAATCAAATTATTTATTTCTCTTTTAAACTGCATGTTCAAATAGAATTTTAAATTCCACTATTTATTTATGAATTCAATAATGTATGTTTAAATGATGTACTTATTGACTGTTTTATGGTGTTTTTATATATCCCTTTTTAATTAATTACTATTTATTGATGGATTCATATTTCATTTCTAAATTCTTTTTATAATTCTTCTTTTTATTGCCCATTAAAATGTCAAATAATGAATTACTTTGTAATTTAGTCCATTTATACATAAATTATTAAATCAATTTGTAAACAAATTTATGAATGGCTATTTTCATTGTACAATTAGTTATAATCCATTAAATGCTTTATTACTATTTACGTGACTCTTGTGGTCCTCCATAGAAGGGAAAGAATGACGAGGTAAAAGGAAGAGAGAGGAGGAGAGAAAGAGCAGCACTGATGGAGAAAGAGATGTGAAGAAGAAATGAGAAGATGTAGAAGGGTTAACCGTTTTATTTAATTACGCATCAATAAATCCTGTAAGGCAATTAGACCCATTAGGCTTATGAATTCTGCACCCGCTGCTGCCTTTACTCTCCTTGTAAAACACACACACACACACACACACACACACACACACACACACACACCGCTGTACTTTTATTCATTTCCTAATGCCGAACCCGGACTAACAGCACCTGCTTCAAATTCAACTCCTGACGCTAAACCTAAATCCTTATAACAAACTACTTTTTACCCTTAAGGTACACAGGCTCTGTCCTTTCCACGTTTCCCATTCATTGTCTATGTAAGCAGCTGTGCAATGCATTCTTGTAGCGTGGCGGCGCGATTCGAGAGACGGACCGTCACGTTGCCCACTCCTCTTTTCCATAAAGTTGAGGTCTAGGCTAAGTTAACGGTCTGTTATAAAGAAATAACAGACCATAGAATGACGTAATTGACCAATCAGCCTAATAAAGCATTAAACACTGATCGTTGGGAAACATTATTTTGGTGTTGCCCACAGACGGGCACTGTTATGTCCGTAGCTTACATGAATTACGGCTGTTTTTTTCAGCGTGATCTCACAGAAATACGTGAAATGACCACAACCTCTTAAAGACACATAATGTGGTGATGGCACGGAAACAATTTAATGAGGGCTGTCAAAGTTAACGAAAATTAGTTTTAACGCCACTAATTTCTTTAACGCATTAACACAACTTGCAATTTTTATGTTGTAGCGGGCTCACTTTTAAAGGGTATCTATTGGTACTAACCATGTCATACTAGCTTGTCAGGAAGGAGGCTAAGTAACGCTCCAAACAAAAATTTGGGCGAGAAAAAAACTGGCATGACCGTTTTAAAGGGGTCCCTTGACCTCTGACCTCAAGATATCTGAATGAAAATGTGTGCTAGGTGGTTACAAAAAGGTCATTATTCAAACCAGTTGGAAGCTGAATACAGATTTATTGCAATCAATATCGCTCACATAACAAGACTGAGAGTCTACAGTCACGCTCGCTGGTCTGTGAGCCCGAGCTAAAGCTCACCAAGGGGAACATCGATGCATGTATCAAATTTCATAGTAATCCATCCCATAGTTTTTGAGATATTTCACTCAAAACCACAAATGCAACAACCTCATGGTGGTGCAAGATGGAAAGTCAGACGATCGCCACCATCATCCTCCGGGCAATCCATCCAGTCTGGACCACAGTGTGGGACCGACCAACAGACCGGCTTGGCTAAGAATTACCTCCAGGTGCAACAAGTAGCTAAACACATACAACATGGACATACTTTCTATTTTGATGCATAAAATATATGTATTAATACAAAAACATAGCGACAGGATGCTGTTTAGTGTCTGCTGTTTATGAAAAACACAAAATCTTTACTTCTGCACTCAATCTTTGGTTGTTCTGCTCCATTATGTGTCCCTGCATGTGATTTAAACATGATCTCTGTGGTCAGTTCAATACAAACGGTGAACTATCAATACCTGCTCACTGAGGGGGAGAAAAGATTTCCTCCCCACAGAGTCTGCCTCACGATGCACTGATGAAATATCAGTACAGGCTCTGGTAGGAAACACTTTGAGGAATCCCATTAAAGAATTTAAACTAACTCAGCGTGCGTCAGACATTTTCATTCATTATTGACAGAGAGCCTAAGACTAATGTGAGCTACCGGAGAGAAATGTTGACGTGATTATCGGAGAAGTCTAAAAATCATCAGACAGCCAGAACACACACACACGAACACATGCTGCGTTTGTGCTCGGTGTATTTGTGTGTTAATGTCTCCACCTACAGGACTCTCTCTGAACAGCACTTCCCTCTGCATGCTGGGAAATCTGCACAGATGTGACAGCACTTCATGAAGCAGCATCTGAATCACATCCCTGAGCCTGCAGACAGCGTGACTAACTAATAATAGGGAAATAGGGAAATCTAATACAATTTTGATGTACTTGTACTATTTGCTTGTAATTCCATTTTATGCTACTTTACTGTATACTTCTACTCTACTACATCTCCGAGGGAATGCTAAATGCTCCACTATGTTCACCAGCTAGTCTCTAAAGCTGGCCATACACTGATGTACACCACTTCTATGTGACATCTACTGCTGACCTGCTATCTCTCCCTGTAAATACCCCCCTAAACAAGACAAAAACGGGTCTATTGTGGGTCTCTTGTTCAACACAACAGACCAGACAGCCGCGGCTCAACAGTTTTTGAAGGCGTAAACAAAAAATAAAGAAGAAAGAAGCATCCACAACATAAAGAATAAAGTGAGTAATTAATATCCTCAACAAAAATAAACTCAAGCTGACGTATCGAATCTGACTGAAATATTAACTGTGAATACAGAGAGCGAGAAGCACATGTATTTACTGATGGCAAAATGAAGCTTTCTGAAATATTGAGGCTTTGACACACTTCACAGTTTGATACGTCATAGTGCACACTGCCATCTACTGGTAAGACTAACCTGCTTCAGATAAACCCGCACCTCAGGATTCTGCACTGAGCACAAAGCCACTAATGCCATAATGTGGTGTGAAAGCATTCAGCTCCCACACTAATATGATTCGACTACAGTCACCAGCGTGTGATGTTTTATTGACTGATGAAGATTGCATTTCTGACAATATTCACAAGACAGTGGAGGAAAAAGTGCCAGTATGAGTCCTCTATATTATACCAGTAAATATAATATTAGAGGAGAAGCTATGACTTCTATTATAAAGTGGAAATGCTGAAAATCTTCTGCAGAACTTGTTGTTTCTAGATGCTGTATTCTATGAAGAAGTTTATTTACTTTCCTCTCATGTTATTCGTTTGTTGTGTGTTTACTGTTTATCATTTTCATTTCTTTTGTAAACGCTCTTTTGACACCTGAAGAAGAAGAAGAAGTGTGTTGTGGTGTTTGTAACGCTCAGTATAAACTGCTTCCTGATTGCTCTCTCTAAACGAGCGCTGTTAGCATGAGTAGACTTCATTATGTCTCTTATTATTATTATTATCTGATTGTTATCTCCTGACACAAGACTCTCTTTGTGCCTGTGCATGCCATAACTGCTTTATGAAGCATACAGAAAGAGTAACAATACATTTATCTATGACACTGTTGATCTACTGATGTTGAGTATTTGATCATGTTTGAAGGGAATAAATCCCAGATAATACGAAAAAAAAGAGACATAACTTCTACACGATGTCACAAGAAAGAAAAAAATAAATGATGTGAATGTTACACATGCAACCCCCCCCCCCCGGTCACCTGTTAGCCAGAGAGGAATCGTGGCAGTGTTGAAGTTACTGCCGTTGTAAAGTAATAGTAGAGTACAGAGGCGGTGAAGCGTCTTCGTTGCAGTTGGCAGGGCTCGCTCCCACCCAAAGCACGGAGTAGACAACATCATTGGTGGTACCACCAGGAAACTCCACCTCAGAGTAGGTCAGTTCATTCAAGTCATCTGCAGCCTGGAAGAAAAAAACGTTTACATTATTGGACTATTTAGTCTTAAATTGCAACTTCAATCTTTTTTTTTTTCATAACCCAATTCATATTTAAACATCAAGACAGCCACATAAAGTACCGTCCCTTCCTGTGCTCAGCAGAAAGCTCAGCTGCACTCAGCTGGTTTTTGAGGTCACTCGCTTGTTTTGTCACATGAATTTCACTTCAGTGTGTCTGCTGCTTTATGTAAACTGTTTACAGGGTTTTATCTCCAAATCTCTTATTCAATATTGAAGACAATATCTTGATTTTGGTAGCGAACCTCTTCCTCCCTCTCACTGTCCACATTTAAACATCAAACAGTCTAAAGACTTCCTCCTCGGAATAACAGAAGCTTATGGTTTGAGATATGATCACACACCGGCTCGGTTCCTGTTTCTTAAAAGGAGAAAAGGTTTCTTACTTCTCTTCATGATCAAAATAGATGTTATATTCTTTCTTATTTAACACACTACTAAGGGGAGACTCTATAGGTGAATTAACTAATAGATATCACCTTGAAACTTGAAACCAGTTGATAACTTACATTAAGACTATTATTTTGTGTATTACAAGTTTTATGAAATTGTATGTTTAAATATGAGGCATTCTCTCATTAAATATGTGCTAATTTGCATACATTTCCAGAATAGAAAGCTCAACATTGAATAAAGCCAGGTTCAAAATTCTTGTTTCATTTTGCTGACATATTAGAGTCAAAGGTTTTTACTAGGGCTGTCAATCAATTAAGATATTTAAGAACGATTAATTGCAAATTTAATCGCAAAAGAAAAACGTTAAATCAAAATGTACCTTAAAGGGAGATTTGTCAAGTATTTAATACTCTTATCAACATGGTAGTGGACAAATATGCTGCTTTATTCAAATGCATTTCTATATCTATTATTGGAAATCAATTAACAACACAAAACAATGACTAATATTGTCCAGAAACCCTCACAGGTACTGCATTAAGCATAAAAAATATGCTCAGATCATAACATGGCAAAATCAAGCCTCAGTTGCAGAACAAAGTGAGAAAGAGTGCAAATATGAAATACAATTTAAAAAAAAAAAAAATTATCAATAAGGTGCAAATCCAAATATATACAATACCAAAATGTAAACAAGTTAATGGTAGGGATCATAAAATATCAACTAGTGAACGGTAAGGTGCAAATCCAAAATATACAGAATGTCTACAATACAAACAGGTTAACCGGTAAGGATCATACATCTGTATGGAGCATCTCTGATAAGAAATAGGCGTGAGCACATCCCACCTGCTTACAGACATCACATACAGGAAATAATGTTTCATATTTTTGTATCATTTTAAATTTGGGTATGCAAGCCTTTAACCAAAATAGTGAATCATAATTTTAACCAAAATACCTTATGCTAACCTGCTAACTTTGCCAAAACAATTTATCTTACCAAAATAACTTACTGTAATGATAATACTAACCTTAACCTAAACCTAAACCCAAATAACTTACTGTAATGATAATACTAACCTTAACCTAAACCTAAACCCAAATAACTTACTGTAATGATAATACTAACCTTAACCTAAACCTAAACCAAAACAACTCACTGTAATGATAACACTAACCTTAACCTAAACCAAAATAACTTACTGTAATGATAACACTAACTTAAACAAAAATTGTCTTAACCTAAACCAAAATAACTTAAACAAATTGTATTAACCTAAACCAAAATAACATACTGTAATGATAATACTTACCTTAACATAAATTGTCTTAACCTAAACCCAAATAACATACTGTAATGATAATACTAACCTTAACATAAATGTCTCAACCTAAACCAAAATAACATACTGTAATGATAATACTTACCTTAACATAAATTGTCTTAACCTAAACCAAAATAACTTACTGTAATAATACTAACCTTAACCTAAACCAAAATAACATACTGTAATGATAATACTTACCTTAACATAAATTGTCTTAACCTAAACCAAAATAACTTACTGTAATAATACTAACCTTAACCTAAACCAAAATAACATACTGTAATGATAATACTAACCTTAACCTAAACCAAAATAACTTACTGTAATGATAATACTAACTTAAACATAAATTGTCTCATCCTAAACCAAAATAACTTATTGTAATAATACTAACTTAAACATAAATTGTCTCATCCTAAACCAAAATAACTTATTGTAATAATACTAACTTAAACATAAATTGTCTTATCTTGTGTAGATAGAAACAGTAAAAGTAGCTCTAACCTGAAGCGGATTGTTGAGGCAGCACATTTGTGGTTGTGTTACCAAGGACAGAACTTCTTATCACATGAAAAAGTCATAAACAAACAAATGTTTGTGTGAATATGTTTCAAATTATTTACACAGTTACTTAATTCAAACCAGCTATTACAACGGGCTAGTGAGTCCTTTAACAAAATGACTTAACATTTTTGTACTTCCGGCTCCCTTGTCTCAAAGTCAATGGATTTTTTGAATGGGTTTTTGGTTTGATGCCTGAAATAAGGTCTGTGGTTAACACAAGCTGAAGAGATTTTAACATCTTGCTCTAAAACATAAATTCCGTCAGTAAATATCCCACTCGTGAATTTTGAAGTTTTTACAGGTCTTAAAAAAGGCAGTTGCTAACAAGTGGCTAAATGAGACTACTAAAGGTCATCACGCTGACATGTCGTTTATAGCCTAACATTAGCTTTTTACTTCTGGCGATTGCATTTACGCATTAAAAATCATAAAAATGGTGTTCATAAGTGAAGATTATCTTGCTGATCAAAAGTGTCAGTATGATAAACGTTTGTTTGCCACAGAGTTTATTTTCTGCAATAATCCAGAATACAATGGAAAAATCCCATTGGCTTTTTGTCGAGGGAACCCATGTGATGCTAATTTCCTGGTTGGCCAACAAAAATACGTCATCCCTGCAGCACTCTATTAACAGTAGAGTACATAGGCGGATCAGCTTTAGCATGGCTGACATCAGAGCTTGCTTATACCCGAGGAACAGAATAGACGACATTATCGTCGTCACCACGGAGGGCGCTGTTGGACGAGCCGACGGCCCGGTTGGAAAAATTCACCTGAGAGTAGGTGAGTCTACTCGAGTCGTCTTCAGCCTGGAAGTAAAAAAAAAACAAAGAGAGGTCAAAGGGTTATGCTCAGTGTTGTTTTTGGTTATTTTAGGCATAATAAAAAATCTGATAAATTACTCTTAAAAGGTGCCCTGTGGAGATTTCTATCAAACAAGCACAGTTGTGTTTACACTCACCAAAATCCTGAAAAACATGTTGAATTTATTTCCTTCCTCATAGAACATTTTGAAAACCAATTTTAAAATATATTTTCTGGCACATTGCTACAGTTCTTGGCAGCATACCACCAACAACTGTCAGTCTGGGTCAAACTGTCAAACAGTACGATGAGTATCTGTATCTCGACGAGTACCGATGTTCATTCATGAGTGGGTCTTTAATATCTGTCATTTCACAACCTTGATTTGTTTGTATCAAAAACTGAAACAACATCATTCATTTTCCTTTGGTCAGACTATTTTTGATATTTAAGATATTCAAGTTAACTGCAGACATTGTCCAAATGAATCAATGAAAAACCAAAAACAGGCATTTAACAAAAATGAATATGAAAAAAAGTTAAATAGAGAAACCTTTTCCCCACTACCATTCTCTGTTGGGTCTGTGACCGGAGAGACGGCTTGTGTTTTCTTTATCGGATGCAGCCTAAAGCTACTGTTCTCTGAGCCCAAAGCTAAAATCATATGACTTTTTCTCCTTACTGTATTTTGAGAACCGGCTGCGGTGATAATGCTGTAGTCGTCATTGGTTTCAGCTTCATTTGGTTCAGCATATGTGGCGTAAGTGTAAACTGAAGAGATTTCCACTGCAGGAGTCCTGCTCTGTCTGTCGTCTCTGATAGTCTCGTACACTCGGTTGGTCTACAGGAGAAGAGGGGTTTGGTTTGTATTATTATCAGCTAGTTTCACAAACACTGATGCTCAGATGTCTCAGATGTCCTCAAACTCACCTCTGTGACATAAGCATACTGTGTTTCCACAGGAGGATCTGAAAAACACAACAGTGTGTTTAGAAAATGATTCTACAGTACGCTGATGAACCATCAGGCTTAGTCATATGGACACATTACACATAAACAGATCATAGCTTTTTGTGCAAGTAAATAAACGTTGAATGGTGTGTCTGCTTCAAAAGTTAATCTTAAAGAGAGAACAAACTTTTCTGTGAGAAATGGGAAGTTTCAGTGGTATGATTGCCTGCCTGTGTCTGTGTTTCCTGTTACCACACCTTTGGGTTTAGAAGTCCTCTTCCTGCAGTATATCAGCAAAGACAGTGATATTATGACCATGACGACCAGAATCAGACCCACAGACAGCAGCACATCTGTAGTAGTTTGAAGAGAAGAAGAACTTTGTTATACACCTCTTGGTGGACTATCACATTAATGTTGTGTACTGAACTCACAGTTATATGAGGCCCCTGCATACAGTATACATATATATGTTTAATTTTTGTATACAAGTACATACTTATAGATGTAAATACATACATAAACATCATAATACTTTGTCATGTACAGTTTGAGTTGATGGACATACTTTAGCATTATACCATGTCTATGGAAAATAAACATTTCTGATTGGCTGGCAGGTGTCCACTTAACTCATACAACAGCCCAATCGCACAGGACCGAGGAGACCGGTGTTCGTGTCCCGGATGAAACCAGACGTCAAAGTTGATTTGTCACGTAAATTACGTACTTGAATTACGGCACTTCCGGAGTTATTTTAACCCAAACCACAACTAAGTAGTTTTTGTCAAGTAACTTCCGTACTTAGTGACGGCTGGCTTGAACACACGTACCCATGATGTCGAGCTCTGCAACTCCTGCAATGTGTGAAACCCAAAGTGTCTCCATACTTTACTGTATGTGTTGTGTTTACCACTTTGGATTTAAAATGTGAGGGTGGAGGTCGTATCCACGTGGATCCTCCGCCATTTTCTGCTTAGTCGTTTTGGCCAGTTGCAGTTTGTTTTGGTTGAAGGATACGGAACGGATATGACGTCACGTTTCTCAAACTACAACAATAAAAGCGGTAACTTCCTTCTACCTCTGCATAGACTCAAATGAAGCAAATATATCGATTCTTGCATTAAAAAATGTATTTCAAAATCATAAGAAAAAAAAAAAAAGGAAAAGACAGGGCTCATGACTGGTCGGTTGTAAAAATCTGGAATAATTTATGTGTGCGGTTTGGAATGAATTTGGATGAAGCTATCATGTCATTTGTGTTTGATGGAGCTATAATTTGCAATTATATATACACTCCTGTACTTGCAAAAATAACATGCTAATATGTACATTCACACATTAACACATACACATTAGGGCTGGGCAATATATCAATATTATATTGATATCGTGATATGAGACTAGAGATTGTCTTAGATTTTGGATATCGTAATATGGCGTAAGTGTTGTCTTTTCCTGTTTTTAAAGGCTACATTACAGTAAATTGATATCATTTTCTGAACTTACCAGACTGTTCTAGACTGTTATATTATTTTGCCTTTACTCACTTATAATATCCACATTACTGATGATTACTTATCAAAAATCTCATTGTGTAAATATTTTAAAACGGCACCAATTGTCAACTCTACAGTATCGTTGCAATTTCGATATCGAGGTATTTGGTAAAAAATATCGTAATATTTGATTTTCTCCATATGGCACAGCCCTAATACACATGCATACACAGACAATACTTAAAAGCTTCATCTATCAGATACAGTGTGTGGATGTACCTCTAGTTGTCTCAGACTGCTCGGTGGTTTTAGGGGAAGCTGATGACAGTGTGGAGCTTGTTGCTGTGGAGGCTGATGGGACTAACGATGAAAACACTGGTGGAGTCAAGTTTGGTTTAGAAGTTGTCGGAGCTGGGAACAACAAAAACATGCAGAAAAAAATAAGTCCTGATGAGAGAAATTAGATACTTCTGTATGTCTGTGAGACAGTTGATCTGTTGGTTTTAAATGATTTATCAGTCATCACACTGATGGGAATTTAAAACATCAGCAGCTGTTGGTGAAAATGTTCTTCAGACCTCCAGAAACATGAATAAATATTTTTATTCTCATTACATTTTACGTGGAAACTCACCATCTGTGACAATGATCTGAAACTCCAGGTGGGGATCTTTAGAGAAAGGTCTGTCCAGACCACACCCGTAACGTCCTGTGTCAGACTTGGTCAGCTGTGTGATGCCCACATACAGTAATCCATCTGATGAAGTTCCTTCTACATATCTGATGCTGTATCTGCCTGTCTGACCCGTGGAACCAGATGTTTCAACAAGAATGTCTTTACAGTCTTCCTTACAGAAGTACTTCCTGCTTTCAGAGACAGTAAAGTAGCATGCAACTATGATATTTCCTCCAGTTCTTTTATTGAGGGTTTTTTCTTCATTAGTATCTTCATTCAGCAGAGCTGTTGAAAAGATGAACAATTAATAGTTATTATCTGTAGTTCCTGTAAGAAATCACAATGATTCCTATTTCAAATCTGATCTACAGTCACACTGGGAGCTGCCCAGTTCAACCAGTCTGTGACTTATTTGGATTTGTCCATTAAATATTTGATCATAATCTCATGTGCACAATGTGATTTGATTATGTTTGATTGAGAAGAATAGCATTTACACATGTTAAATGCCTCCTTGCAAATGTAATAATAAGTTTGTTTTACATTTAAAATATATTGTTATAAATATTTTGTGATGGCAGTTGAACACATGCAAACATATTAGTAAATTACCATACCTATTCATGAAAAACTCTCTTTAGAAGCACAAACTGTTAAAGCTTTCACACTGATGTCTACAAGAAAACGGATATGGGAAATATTGTAGAACGCATCCAAAATCGTGTACTTTCATCAACTTCGGCCACATATAAAATTCTTAAACACAAAAATCTGCAAAAACTTTTCTACAGAAAAGAAAGAACATTTTCATGACTTTTAGTAGAAACTCACCATCTACAACAATGATTTCAATCTTCTCTTGTGTTAATCCTGAGCTACCCAAACCACACCTGTACTCTCCTGAGTCAGACTTGGTCAGCTGTGTGATGGTCACAGAAACATCTCCAGAAAGTGTTCCTTTATTCCACTTCCATTCAATACTGTATCTGCCTTTCTGAGCCCTGAAATAAGTTGTTTCAATGAGAATGTCCTTTTGTTCACATTGATCCTTGCAGAAGAACTTCCTGCTTCCAGGCAAAGAAGAGGAGCATTTAACTGTGACGTCTCCTCCTTCGGTTACTGTATAGACAATGATTTGGGCATTGACGAGACCGGTGTTTCCATCCTGCAGAGCTGAAAAGATGAACAATCATTAGTTGCTGTCTGTACTTCCCGTAAGATGCTGCAGTCTGATCACGCAACACAGTCTCGCGGCAATTTGTGAATTAGTCACGAAATTTAATCTATTTGATTCGTGTACATAGACACTAATTTCCTTTTTTTTTTTTGTGACGCTCAGCGCAACTTTCAACAACCTATTTTTCATGCGTTTTCCTTCAAATGTCCAGCAACACATGACACATGTGTCAATTTCTGCTCAGGTCTTTTTCAAAATAAAACTAATCAGCTAGGTTTAGGAATAGATAGACTTGGATAGGATTAGGCATCAAACTACTCAATAAGGTTTAGGAATAGGATTAGATAGACTTGGTTAGGATTAGGCAGGGTTAGGGTTAGGGGGGTTACACGTTACATTAATCTAAAGTCTCCATGTCCTTGACGTGTTACATCAACTCAAATCCTTTATAAATATTATTTTCCTTATACTGTGAACATTTGCACACTCCATCCTCTTCGTTTTAAACACTGTACAGCTCTTTTGATTTTTAAACATTTATTTAACATATTTTTATTGTAAATTTCTATTTTATATTTAAGATTCTCAACTGGCAGTATTTGTTTATTTTTTTTATCTATTTTTATTGTTATGCACCAACAAACCAAGGGAAATTCCATGTATGTGAAAAGCTACATGGCAATAAACTTGATTCTGATTATCTTTTATTCTCCCTGCAGAGGTCCTTGTATAAATAAAGGTTTCAATCAATCAAATGTTAATTGTAAAAAGTAACTGATTCCCTCCAGATCATTTAATCTGTTATGGTTTTTGGTCCTTTTTTCCGCTTTTCTCTCTCACCCTTTTAATGGCTCACTGTTGCATGAAAAGAGAGAAAGGAGAACTGTTTGCAGCACAATAACGAAACAAATGTAAATATCAACGTACAGTATTTGACCACCCACCAAAAGGGGCATGTTGCACTTAAGAGTCCAGACCACAACCCACAACAGCTCAGTGAGACTTTCAACATTATCTTGTTCCCATTTATCAGAACAAAGAACTGACTGAACTTATCGACATTCAGTCAGTCTCGATCTGCTAAATCTGAAAACAGTAATCAGTTGGTTGTATTTTATGAAATTAATTCAGTGTCATGTAAATCAATATTAATTCATCCAGATTTCTCTGCTCTAACGGGGTAAACAGAATGATTTAGAGAACCAGCACATCATCAACAACATGTTATTTCCACACGACTATTTCAAAATGCTGCTGGCTTTATTTTGGCTGTAACTCACAGGTTTCTATTTGTCTGTAGGATATGAGATCTTTTTTCTACTGCATAAAGTAGGTATTTTGGGAGGCAACAACAAATTCCACAAACAGTCAGGGTGAACCAAAAGTACATATGAACTCTCTTACTGTAAAAACACAACAAAACAAGTTGAGCTATTTTGATAATCAATTAATCGTTTTAGTGATTCTTGAAGCAAAAATGCCAAATATTTGCTGGTTCCAGCTTCTAAAAAGTCAGGATTTAATGCTTTACTTTGTCATATCTGATACTAAACTGAACATTTTGGGTGTTGTTTGAATAAAACAATCTATGGAAAGAGATTATGTTGGGCTGTGGGAAATCTTAACGCCGATTTTATGCTATTTTCTGACTTTTATTGACAAAAATGGTTAATGAATGAATCATGAAAATAATCTGCAAATTAATCGATCATGAAATTAATCATTACCTGCAACTCTAAAAACACACAGAACAAAACTTGTCTAGCTGTATCTTAGTTTAGTAAGTAAGCTGATAATAATTGAGCTTGTGCCCTTCATTTTCCTTCCTGATGTAAAGTTTATTTTGAGGAAGTAAGTACTTGCAATGAAATATTTTAAAACATAGGTTCACATTTTTCAAGTCCGTCCTAAAACAATACTCACAAGCTCATATGTACGTTTAAATAGCTTTTGTTCTATTGTGATACTGACCACAAAGAGATCCCTTATTAAAGCTATTTCTATGTAAATGATCCACTGACTTGGATAAATCTAGTTAAGCCTCGTATTACCTTCAGATAAACCTTAGAAGAAAATGACATAATGATGAGTGACAGAAATACAAAGTAAATGTACTCACAGACGAAGAAGCAGCAGATCAACGTGTGACAGACTTTCATGTTGAGACTCTGATGATTAAACGGCATCTCTCTTCCTTCTTCACTGACAAACCAGGAACTTCTTACTTCTTTAAATGATGGAGTCCCTCCTCCAAACTCAACACAGACAGCTCTACTCTCCTCCCCTCTCCATCAGTCTGTATTTCTACTGCAGGGTCTGAGGTTACCTGAACACTTATGTATGACTTTATACTGTCATTAAAAATCATTGCAAGTGAATCATCGTCATATTTCTGTGATAAACCGGTATGATCTTCAGCATGGCTACAAAGTACAAAATTATACATTTTATTGAGTCTTGTTTTTTCCATGAGCACACAAATAGATACAAGACAGTTGGATAATATTGTACAGGAATTTTCAGACGTTTTATATCCTTTTTTTTGCCGTCTTTCGTTCGTTCTCCGAGTATTCGGCTCAACCCGAGTTTACTGCTCATTTTATTTGTTATTTTTGTTTTGTTTTGTTTTTACATGTTCGAAATAAATAAATGAAATTAAAAAGTAAAAAGAAACTCAACACAAGCAAATGAAGAGTTCATCATCCAACACTACGAAGTAGTAACACACCAGCAAAATGTGAAACATATTCTCCAATATGACAATACACACATGGCATAAAGAAATGCACTGCAAACAGAGAAAAACAACAGCTTGTGTTTTTTTTTCATTTTTGCAGTGTATTATTTTTCCCTAAATGCAGTGCACGGAGTACAAACTGGACCCTTGAGGCACAGTAACAGAATCCAGGTCACGTGTGTTGTGTGGGTGTGAGTGTACAGTAGGTTTGGTCCTGATCCCTGCTGGCTGGATCGAGGCTCTGGTAGATGGAGTCTTGACATGTGGAGACTGGACGACAGTTCTCATAGAGGGCAATCTGAGGAAAACAAACACAGAAGTCAGAGTTATAAACAACTGCAAAACATCTCCAACATCAAGTGGCTCTGATGAAATTTCTCAGTTTTGGTGAAAGCAATTTGTTAATAGTGGGCAACATAGATAATAATGAGGATGTGACTGTTGGACAATATACCTGCTGAACATTTAAAGCTTGTGAGTAAAAAGCTCTATCCTCTGCTTGCTATTTGTTTTACTGTGTTACTAGTCCATGGTATTCTACCTGACTCTATTTGATCTGTTATACTAGTGCCTGTTATTTAGGACAAAGCTGGTAAACTAAACAGGCTTATAGCCTTAACCAGCATTTTATCCAAAGTGCTGGAAAGAACTCTGCTAAATAAGCTGGAACAATATATCCACACTACTGACAACCATTTTGGTTTTAAATGTAAACATGGCACTGATATGTGTATTTTTGTCATAAGGGAAATTTTACATAAATATAATTCCACAACTTTTATGTGTTATATTTATGCCTCTAAAGCATTTGATCATTTAAATCATGAAAAAATATTTATCAAATTATATCAAAGGTGCGGTCCTGGCACAGAAATAATATTAGAACGGACATTCTCTTTCAAATCAATGTAGCAGACCATTTTTTTGTGTTTCCATAGTGACCATTGCAGGGGGCTGACTTCCGTATAAACTGTCCAACTTACAGCAAGTCGTGGCCTCACTGAGGTGACGTTTTGCAGTAACGACTAAGCGAGAAGTGGAGTAGTAACGTTACGAAGCACAGAGAAAATGTAAATGAGTCAAATTTAACAACTTAATGCTTCATTCACACAATGTTGTCACAGTGGAGGAAAGCACATTGCTATCTCCAGATGAGTGACAACTTTGTACGGCTCGTTTTCTGTAACCAGCTGTTGAAGCATGGTGGAAATAGCAAGACAGCTAGCTAGCTAGCAGACAACTGGCTGGTTAGCTTTTAGGCTGGTTTTGCCAGGCTTTGGTGCCACACAGACTAAGGAAAACGAGCCGAACAGCTAGCTGGTGGCCAGCGGCAGCGGCAGCGGCAGCGCCGGATCTAAACTGTCCCTCCACCTGGGGACAAGCTACATAGCTAACTAGCCAGCCAGCCTTCTCCAGGAGCTGTGCTCTTCCCGGCGAGCTGCGACCACACACTATACGGCCCAACTGACGTGGGTTCTGTTGCCCGGAGCGTTCACATTAATCAAACAAACTGGATTTTGGGGGCAAGTGTACTCGGCTCCAGGCCTGGGTCCCTGATGTGAAAGCACCCTTAAAATACGCCCGGATCGGCCTCGATACCAATCCTTAGGCTTGGTACATCTGATGATTATGATGTGCACTGGAAAATCTTAGCCGACAGTGAGAGTAAAGAAAGAGTTAAAGGAAGTCACCTCCATGTTTGTGCCGTCTGAGTTTCCTCTGGTGCTCAAACCTGTGGAACAGACAAAATGTTTTTCTCTATTATAATGAGTAATAATTGAAAGTGCAGATGAGTTTAGAAGGTCACTCTTGTTGGGTTAAAGCAACAGGAAAACAGCCGATGATAAAACACCAACCACAGTCACACACACAAACGAAACCAAATCTTCCTGAATATCTTTCTTCCAAAAATGGCAATACATCCAGTAGTTGTTGACCACAGTGGTGGACTGACCAACTGATAATGCCATCCATAGAGCCACAGTCCTAGCATGGCTACACAATGCTGTTGAAGTCTTTATAATGGTACTGTTAACACATTATAGCCTGGAGGTCACTGCGAAAGTCATTTCATCTGCTAATCAGAACAGATACAGAAACTTATGCTTTGTACTTCCAGATTGCTATTTGTCCACCCCTGAAATGTAACTCCTTCCATCTCCCCATCTTCCTCATGTATTAGCATTTAGCTATTTGTGAATTTTGTATGTTTCTTAAACACTTTGTCAGGTTCATTAAATGTTGTGTAACTCAGGTTTGTGATCTCAGGGAACTTCTGTGTCATGCTTGCGTCAATTTGTTCCAGCGAATTACATGAGCAGAGGCACACTGTCAAACTCAAATGTGTATTGTTGAAGTGGTTAAAACATTGATGTGAGAAATGAGAAGTAGTTGTTCGTGTTACTGTTTTAAGTTTTTCCTGTTGCCTCACCATCAGGTTTGGTTTTCCTCTGAATACAGATTATCATCAGCGCCAGCCCTGAGATGATGACAATGATGACAACAATCGGGACCACATACGTCAGCACACCTGTGTGAGTTTGAAGAGAAGAGAAGTTTGTTTTACGGACGCAATTAAAACCTCTTGTACTGACTCTTGTGCACACGTGCCAAAACATGTGCAATTTGCTTGAAAGAATGAGAAATTCTAATCTGTTGTGAACAACAAACTAATTGCTCAGAGATTTGAGCTTATTGTTTTGAAAAAAAAAGAACAATTCACATTCGAGAATTGAGCCAAAGCGATTGAAAAAAACTGTAATACACTCTGAAGTGTCTGCATATAGAAAATACATTAAAGGGACTATTTGTAACTTTTCACTCGCATAAATCCTAACGGGTCGGATTCCCATGCGCGCTCGCGTGTGGGTACGCGAGCGCGCAGCAGCTATGCTCCTGCTGCCTGCTGCCTGCACAACGCGCTCGGCTCGCTCCAACTCCACGTGAACGCGCGCACACTACACACTGCAGAGAGTTAGTTTAGCTCTGAGAATATCTCAAATATATCAGAATATCTGGTGAATGTGCAGTGGACGTTTTTGCAGAAATAAATGCTGCTGCTCCTCCAGACCAACAGAGGTTTCCCGTGTCTTGTGAAGTGACGGAGCTCCGCAGCGATTTACGTTATCGTTCTGACCGGGTGTCAGTGTCTCTCCCCCCCCCCCCCAGACCGGGTGTCGGTGTCGGTGTCTCCCCCCCTGTTCCCTCCGCGGTCGGCGGGCTGAACAGGAAAAGGCAGCACTAGTATCAGCATTGATCCATGGAGAGACCTTCGTCTGGTCAGCTAACATTACTGCCCAGCAGGTGAAATACAGAGTGATATTGTGTGTTAGCTGACGTGTGTCGCCTCACTGTTTAGACCGGTGCTCGTTCATGTCAATGTATGCGCGAGCACAAGCGCCAGCACGAGCAACAGGACGCTGACTTTCGTTGACATTGCGGCCACAGGTGTCGCTGTGAACAAGCAATTTCTGATTCTTACATATAGCCTCTTTAATTTTTAAATGTAATTTATTAGCTGATTCTGGACACTCTGCCTGCAACTGGGGACAGCAAAAAACTATTGTACCAGGCTGAAGGAAAGGCTTTGTCATGTTAGTCCTTGTTCCTCCCTGAATCAAATAATTTTGGTTCAGCCATTGCCCCCTCCGGTTCACCATAATATTGTCAACAATATAGAGAGCCAAAATCTCACCCGTTAAGGCAGCTTCTGATGCACTAGCTTACATTTCATAGTGTTTTCTCTTTCTGGAAAGCTCAGAGGACAATAACATGTAATTGCTTTTGGTTATAGACTCATCTATGACCTATTGTGTGTGGATGTACCTGCAGATCGTGTTGCCTTAGTGCGTGGAGTTGTAGAGCTTCCTGAACTGGAGCTTGTTTTCTCTGTTATCTGTTTTCTCCATATCACACAGCCCTAATACACATGCATACAGAGGCAATCCTTAAAAGCTTCATCTATCAGATACAGCGTGTGGATGTACCTCTAGTTGTCTCAGACTGCTCGGTGGTTTTAGGGGAAGCTGATGACAGTGTGGAGCTTGTTGCTGTGGAGGTTGATGGGACTAACGATGAAAACATCGGAGGAGTCAAGTTTGGTTTAGAAGTGGTCGGAGCTGGGAACAACAAAAACATGCAAAAAAAAAAAGTCCTGATGAGAGAAATTAGATACTTCTGTATGTCTGTGAGTCAGTTAATATGTTGGTTTTAAATGATTTATCAGTGATCACACTGATGGGAATTTAAAACATTAGCAGCTGTTGGTGAAAATGTTCTTCAGACATCCAGAGACATGAACAAATGTTATCATTCTCATTACATTTTACATTGAAACTCACCATCTGTGACAATGATCTGAAACTTCTGGTAGGGATCTTTAGAGAAAGGTCTGTCCAGACCACACCCGTAACGTCCTGAGTCAGACTTGGTCAGCTGTGTGATGCCCACATACAGAAATCCTCCTGATGGAGCTCCTTCTACATATCTGATGCTGTATCTGTCTGTCTGACCCGTGGAACCAGATGTTTCAACAAGAATGTCTTCACAGTCTTCCTTACAGAAGTACTTCCTGCTTCTAGAGACGGTAAAGTAGCATGCAACTATGATATTTCCTCCAGTTCTTTTATAGAGGGTTTTTTCTTTAGAGGTATCTTCATTCAGCAGAGCTGTTGAAAAGATGAACAATTAATAGTTATTATCTGAAGTTCCTGTAAGAAATCACAATGATTCCTATTTCAAATCTGATGTACAGTCACACTGGGAGCTGCCCAGTTCAACCAGTCTGTGACTTATTTGGATTTGTCCATTAAATATTTGATCATAATCTCATCTGCACAATTTGATTTGATTATATTTGATTGAGAAGAATAGCATTTACACATGTTAAATGCCTTGTTGCACATGTAATAATAAGATTGTTTTACATTTAAAATATATTGTTATAAATATTTTGTGATGGCAGGTGAACACATACACAAACTGTTAAAACTTTCACACTGATGTCTACAAGAAAACGTATGAGAAATATTGTACAACGCATCCAAAATTGTGTGCTTTCATCAACTTCTGCCACATATAAAATTCTTAAATCACAAAAATCTGCAAAATCTTTTCTACAGACAAGAAAGAACATTTTCATGACTTTTAGTAGAAACTCACCATCTACAACAATGATTTCAATCTGCTCAGATGCTGAAATACCCCAACCACACCTGTACTCTCCTGAGTCAGACTTGGTCAGCTGTGTGATGGTCACAGAAACATCTCCAGAAAGAGTTCCTTGTTTCTTCTTCCATTCAATGCTGTATCTGCCTTTCTGAGCCCTGAAATAAGTTGTTTCAATGAGAATGTCCTTTTGTTCACATTGATCCTTGCAGAAAAACTTCCTGCTTCCAGGCAAAGAAGAGGAGCATTCAACTGTGACGTCTCCTCCTTCGGTTACTGTATAGACAGTGATTTGGGCATTGACGAGACCGGTGTTTCCATCCTGCAGAGCTGAAAAGATGAACAATCATTAGTTGCTGTCTGTACTTCCCGTAAGATGCTGCAGTCTGATCACGCAACACAGTCTCACGGCAATTTGTGAATTAGTCACGAAATGTAATCTATTTGATTCGTGTATAGTACATAGACACTAATCTTCTTTTTTCTTTTCGTGACACTCAGCACAACTTTCAACAACGTATTTTTCATGCGTTTTCCTACAAATGTCCAGCAACACATGACGCATGTGTCAATTTCTGCTCGGGTCTTTTCAAAATAAAACTACTCAGCTAGGTTTAGGAATAGATAGACTTGGTTAGGATTAGGCATCAAACTACTCAGTAAGGTTTAGGAATAGATCGACTTGGTTAGGCTTAGGCAGGGTTAGGGGGGTTACACGTTACATTAGTCTAGAGTCTCCATGTCCTTGACGTGTTACATCAACTCAAATCCTTTTTAAATATTATTTTCCTTATACTGTGAACATTTGCACACTCCATCCTCTTCGTTTTAAACACTGTACAGCTCTTTTGATTTTTAAACATTTATTTAACATATTTTTATTGTAAATTTCTATTTTATATTTAAGATTCTCAACTGGCAGTATTTGATTATTTTTTTTATCTATGTTTATTGTTATGCACCAACAAACCAAGGCAAATTCCATGTATGTGACAACCTACATGGTAATAAACCAGATTCTGATTATCTTTTGTTCTCCCTGCAGAGTTTCCCTGTATAAATAAAGGTTTCAATCAATCAAATCTTAATTGTAAAAAGTAACTGATTCCCTCCAGATCATTTAATCTGTTATGGTTTTTGGTCCTTTTGTCCTATTTTCTCTCTCCCCCTTTTAATGGCTCAATGTTGTATAAGACAGAAATGAAAACTGTTTACAGAATAATGAAACAAAAAGAATATATCATAGCACAACAAACAGTAATTGACCACCAACAAAAAAGGGCATGTTGCACTTAAAGAGTCCAGCCCAAAACCACAATGACTTTCAACATTATCTTTTGTTCCCATTTATCAGAACAAAGAACTGACTGAACTTATCGACATTTAGTCAGTCTGGATCTGTTAAATCTGAAAAAAGTAATCAGTAGGTTGTATTTTATGAAAAATAATTCAGTGTCATGTAAATCAATATTAATTCATCCAGATTTTTCATATGCAGTTTTCTGCTCTAACGGGGTAAACAGAATGATTTAGAGAACAAGCACATCATCAACAACATGTTATTTCCACACCACTGTTTCAAAATGCTGCTGGCTTTATTTTGGCTGTAACTCACAGGTTTCTATTTGTCTGTAGGATATGAGATCTTTTTTCTACTGCATACAGTAGGTATTTTGGGAGGCTACAACAAACTCCACAAACAGTCAGGGTGAACCAAAAGTACACATGAACTCTCTTACTGTAAAAACAACAAAAAAGTTGAGCTATTTTGATAATCAATTAATCGTTTTAGTGATTCTTGAAGCAAAAATGCCAAATATTTGCTGGTTCCAGCTTCTAAAAAGTCAGGATTTAACGCTTTTCTTTGTCATATCTGATACTAAACTGAACATTTTGGGGTTTTGGACTCGTTGTTCGAATAAAACAATCTATGGAAAGAGATTATGTTGGGCTGTGGGAAATCTTAACGCCCATTTTATGCTATTTTCTGACTTTTATTGACAAAAACGGTTAATGAATGAATCATCAAAAAAATCTGCAAATGAATCGATCATGAAAGTAATCATTAGCTGCAACTCTAAAAACACACAGATCAAAACTTGTCTAGCTGTATCTTAGTTTAGTAAGTAAGATGATAATAATTAAGTTTGTGCCCTTCATTTTCCTTCCTGATGTACAGTTTATTTTGAGGAAGTAAAAAGTACTTGTAATGAAATATTTCAAAACATAGGTTCACATTTTTTCAAGTCCGTCCTAAAACAATACTCACAAGCTCATATGTACATTTAAATAGCTTTTGTTCTATTGTGATACTGACCACAAAGAGATCCTTTATTAAAGCTATTTCTATGTAAATGATCCACTGACTTGGATAAATCTAGTGAAGCCTCATATTACCTTCAGATAAACCGTAGAAGAAAATGACATAATGATGAGTGACAGAAATACAAAGTAAATGTACTCACAGAGGAAGAAGCAGCAGATCAACGTGTGACAGACTTTCATGTTGAGACTCTGATGATTAAACGGCGTCTCTCTTCCTTCTTCACTGAAAAACCAGGAACTTCTTTCTTCTTTAAATGATGGATTCCCTCCTCCAAACTCAACACAGACAGCTCTACTCTCCTCCCCTCTCCATCAGTCTGTATTTCTACTGCAGGGTCTGAGGTTACCTGCACTTTTATGTATTCTTATTTATGTATCTCATTCAGTAATCTCAAACGCATTGCAAGTGAATTCATTGTCATATTTTTGTGATAAATCAGTATGGTCTTCAGCATGGTTACACACAGTTCAAAATTACAGATTTCATTGAGACATTTAGTCTATTATTGAATACAAAAGTCTTGTTTTTGTCTTGATTTGTCTGATTTCAGCTTCTCAAATGTGAATAATTGCTTGTTTACTTTGTCGTATATGAAAGTATACTAAATATTAGTGCTGTCCCAAATAGCATTTTTGGGGTTTTGAAGCTTTGGTGAAAAATATTCAAGAATATTCGAAGCTTCGGGACAACGCCGCTGCCGCACTACTATACAGTACACACACGCACCTCGACACATAACTAACAGCGATATCCGTCATAGAATAACTAATAATAATTCATGTTGAATATGAAAATTAATGAATAATGTTGTGCGATTGCTTCTTATTTCATTGGCTATTTTGGGATTTATACTTTATTATTACATACATTTGCATAAAGCAGCATATTTGTCCACTCCCATGTTGATAAGAGTATTAAATGGTTGACAAATCTCACTTTAAGGTACATTTTTAACAGATAAAAAATGTGTGATTAATTTGCGATTAATCGCAATCAAATATTTTAATCAATTGACAGCCCTAATATATATATATATATATATATATATATATATATATGTATATACTGTATATATATATAGAGAGAGATTTAATCTAGTTAGTCTGCATTGTCTTTCTGTTGAGTTTTCCCAACAGTTTGAACTGCTTTTGTTAGGTCAAGGTCAGACCAGGATCAGATCTGATCCAGGTCAGACTAGTCAGGGTGTGTATGTGTGTTCGAGTTGGTACCAGTCCAGGTGACAGGCACAATCCTACCACAAGGCAGATTGTTGATCAGTGGTCCTGCTGCTAGTGTAGATTCTTGGCTCCAGGTGGGTCGAACTGGGAGGCTCACCATCAGTGGAATCACTGGATCTTTCTCGCTGGCTTGATACCTGCATTTACAAACAGTCTTATAGTTTTCTGTTATTTTGTACAGCACCACACAAGAGCATAACATCCTCAAAGTATTAAGCACTGACTCTTGAATTGTAAATACCTAAAGTTGCTACAATATATTTATAAAAAGCAATGTACTGAATGACAATCTGAAAACAATGTGACAATGTGAAAGGTGTCTCTGGTAGTGATGAACCTTCAGAGAATGATCAGCTGAATCTGCAGCTCCCTCATGTGAACATGGATCATGTGTAATGTGAATAAATATGATGTGTTCACCATATCATATAAGATGATATGTCAACGTTATGTTCACAACTTATCTCTGCTGCCCCCTAGTGGCCAAAACAGGGATTAAAAAAACATAGTTCTATTACTACTAGTTCTATTTCTAAAACTCTAAAATTAAGTAAAAGTAGACATACTATGGTCTAAAAATACTCCATTACAAGTAGAAGTCCTGAGTTAAATATTTTACTTCAGTAAAAGTACAGAAATATTTTCAGCAAAATGTACTTAAAGGAATACTTCTCCCACAAAATGACCATTTGTATATCTATATTTGGATTCTTCGTTCACTGTGGGGGCATGAGAAAAAAACAAAGTTTTCCTCAAGGATTCAAGGTAACATGGGTAAGTATTACCGCGGGTACAAGCGGCCGAAATGGGATTCCTCAGGAGGGTGGCTGGCGTCTCCCTTAGAGATAGGGTGAGAAGCTCAGTCATCCGTGAGGGACTCGGAGTAGAGCCGCTGCTCCTTTGCGTTGAAAGGAGCCAGTTGAGGTGGTTCGGGCATCTAGTAAGGATGCCCCCTGGGCGCCTCCCTAGGGAGGTGTTCCAGGCACGACCAGCTGGGAGGAGGCCACGGGGAAGACCCAGGACTAGGTGGAGAGATTATATCTCCACACTGGCCTGGGAACGCCTCGGGATCCCCCAGTCAGAGCTGGTTAATGTGGCCCGGGAAAGGGAAGTTTGGGGCTCCCTGCTGGAGCTGTTGCCCCCGCGACCCGACCCCAGATAAGCGGTTGAAGATGAGTGAGTGAGTGACGGGTAAGTAATTGATATACAAATATATACAAAACATTATAAGGGTGAAGTATTCCTTTAAGGTATCAAAAGTTATGAAGCTATTAAATGGATGAATGGCTCCTTTCACAGTGTTATATTATTATAAAATATTATACTTTTTTTATCACTAAGGAATACAAGAACATTTTAATGTTGTAGCCATTTTAGATACTTTGTATACTGCTGGGTATATTAGTAGGATAGTACTGCATCATATTAACATGTGGGTTTTTTTAATGTAAAAAGTAGCTATCAGTGTTTGATAAATGTAGTAAAAAGCACAATATTTCTCTTTTAAATGTAGTGGAGTGGAAGTATAAAATGTAGTAGCATAAAATAGAAATACTCAAGTAAAGTACAAGTATGTCAGAATTGCACTTAAGTGCAGTACTTGAGTAAATAGTTACATTTAACCACAGCCTACAAATGTAAAATAGAGGTTTTGTGTAAAACACCTGTTCCCACAATTAACACAACAATTCAGACTAATTAAATGCTTTTACCAGTAACACTAAAACATAATTTGTATTTCACATTCTGGATCAAAGATATACTGCTAGCCAACACTTCACTTAGAAAATACTAGAAAATATAGGAAATTAAGCAAGTAACACTAATTCACGTTTTCATTCATGATCAATATTAGGCTACTTCAAAACTGACACCTGAAGTATCGTCGCATTTTCTCTTCAGACACTTAAAACCCAAACATTAAAATATGAACAGCAGTTAAAAGTAAAAAGTTGTTTCTAACAGAACACAGCTAACATTAGCTAACAGAGACCGTCCCGAGAAGCTAACTTTAGCTAACAGAGACCGTCCAGAGGAGCTAACTTTAGCTAACAGAGACCGTCCAGAGGAGCTAACTTTAGCTAACAGAGACCGTCCTGAGGAGCTAACTTAACTTACCGAGGCAGGTGATGTGCGGCTAACAGATTTTTAGCTTCTGTATGGATACTTCTCACTGTTATCTGTTAATATCAACACTTCAATAACTGGTTAGACTTCTAATTTATAATTTTCAACTCGTTTTTTAAGCTAAACGCAGCAGCTCCTTCGTTTCTTCTCTCAGGTTCACTTTCTCAACCCAGAAAACTGCACTAGTAAAAGGCGGGTCTTGAAATGAAACCAAGGAATCTGATTGGCTTAAAACAACTTTAATTAAAAGCATTATAACCAAGTCAATATATCACACTAGTATTTATGTTTTTATTATATTTTAACCCTGTCCGTTCAGCTGCGTTTTATTGACTTTGGTAGTATAATTTTGCCGAGATTAGTTTGTCTCCAAAGAGAATATTTTCACCACAAAAACTTCTTGTCGTTATTTTTAATTTAAAAAAAATTGTAATTATGACCAGAAATATGTGTGATGCATTCTCTATATTTTTTTTCCCTTGGTTTGGGTTCTCTAACACCACTACCGACCAACACTGATACATTTGTCTTTTAAACTTCTTCTTCTTCTTCTTCTTCTTCTTCTTCTTCTTCTTCTTTAGTGTTGATTGGCAGTTGGCAAACCAGCTTAGATGCGCATTACTGACAATAATTTGCACTAATTTTGCACATCTGTTTATACTTTGATACTATGTTTAATTCTTGTGTATATATTATATTGTATATTTGTAGATTTCAATTTTTTATTCTTATTTTATTCTAACACTTAATTATCCTACTGTTATTTTTACTGTTTTATTGCACCAACTGTGACGACCCCTCCACTCCATTAGGTGTCCCGTGTCCTTTTGCTGGTTCCTCTTTGTGTTGCAGGGTGGAGAGAGAGAGCGTAACTCTCGCATGGCTATTGTTATTGCCGGCTACCAACAACTGCATGAAACAGGCCCACAGCAGAAGGCCACAACAAGCACCGAGGAGGACATAAAGCAAGAACCAGCAGAATGACCTTTCAAGTCTCTGCAATGAAACGTCAGAGTCCCACATGCAGTACCCCTCTGACCTGGAGCCCCAGTTTCGAAGTGGGCACCAACATCCCTGCACCCGGCCATGTTTTAACTGAAAGAAAACTGTTCCATTTGATTCCTGGACTGTTGATGATAGAGGTAACCCAGTGCAAACACGGCATTTGGGACAGATTCAATCTTTTTTGTGCTGTACGCCGCAACACACATACCTCAGTCATCTTTTTATCACGACGTATGTCCTACACCTGCGGGCTTAGTGATGACAACCGTCACAACCACTGCTCGTGCTGCGAGCCCCGACACATGAGATTTTGCATCAAACACCGACGTCAGGAGCCTTTTGTTTCCATACATGGCTGCTACGATTGGGTGTGGCAACGCCTTGTAGGAGGACCCCCACCCCCAGATTACTTAAGTAATCCTCCCTCAATGCCCTTTCCCACCTTACCCGTCCGTCCTCCGACCCTACACCATTGGTTTTTCCCCGAGTTTTATCCCTTGCATTCACCCGAGGTCAATGGACCTCGCCAACCCAGCAAAAACACTAGAAAACGACGATATCGGAGGAAGAGAGAGGTGAAAAGGCTCGAAGCACTCCTTGATTAATTTGGACTCAGTTAACTGTTTTACTGTATTTGCTTTTCCCATACCTGCCTATGTTGTCAACAAGCTGTCCCATTATATAGCTTAAGAGCACATGTGATTTTAGTTTATCAAGAGCACGTGTGGTTTTAGTTTATTAAGAGCACGTGTGGTTTTAGTTTATTAAGAGCACGTGTGGTTTTAGTTTATCAAGAGCACGTGTGGTTTCATTTTATCAAGAGCACGTGTGGTTTCATTTTATCAAGAGCACGTTTGACTGTATTTTCGTTATGTAATATGTGTGTTTTGAGACTCATACATTGATTCATTTTTCATTAATATCCATGTGTGCCTTTTTTGATATTTAGAGAAACTACACAAACCTGGCAAGGTGCTAAGCAACCTCAGTCACGCCATATGGCTAGCTGATGTACGATTTCCTTACACGCTAACAGTCATATACACTGGAGAATTTTTGTGTGTGAGACTTTATAGTCTCAAAGGGAGGAATGTTGAGGCAACTTTTGGTTTAATAATCAATAATGAGGTGTGATGTTTATATCAGTAATCAATAATGATATGTACTGTTTCTATTTCTATCTGTTGATCAGTAAGTATAAAATAAGGGTCCTATAATCCTGTTTGAGGTGTATATTCAGTATTGAAACTCTCTGTGTCTGTCTTGGGCCTCAGACTCGCAAAAAAGGCATGTTCCCATGATGGCACATTTTACACTCTATGACAGCTGCCAGACACACAAACTTGGAGGAAAGGTATGCAACACATCCTCATGTAGGTCATGGGTTTTTTCCACTGTTTTGATAAAGATGGTTAATAAATCGAAAATATGTTATATAACAGCTGCACCTGCACTGATAACGATCTGCAGCTAACGATGTTTTTAAAAACTACAAAGTCCCCAATTTTGGAAAGTCACGATTTTTCCCATAAACAAATGATCTCATGTTTGATCATTAAAATCGAACCAAGGTCATTGGTAAAACCAAGGGAGGGGCCGTGGCCCCTGGGGAAAACTATAAAGACAGCACATTTGCATTGTTTTCCAGTCTGTTACCGGTGCGGCTCGAGTTATGTTGTTTTGCTGCTTTTAAACAATAAACTCTGCTTATTGCAACTGACCTGATCCTCTCCAGTGATTCATTGGGCATCCTGTGTGGACATTTTTGGACAACTTTTGAACCATTTTTTAACAAACTATTGAACGACTTGAACCCGATTTAAATAAGAAGGAGAGCGGGTGTTTCTGGACTCATCTGGCCCGAGGCTGGAAAACCCGATTCTTCACTCCTTCGTTCCTCTTCTCAGGTTCACTTTCTCAGCCCAGAAAACTGCACTAGTAAAAGGCGGGACTTGAAATGAAACCAAGGAATCTGATTGGCTTAAAACAACTTTAATTAAAAGCATTATAACCAAGTCAATATATCACACTAGTATTTATGTTTTTATTATATTTTAACCCTGTCCGTTCAGCTGTGTTTTATTGACTTTGGTAGTATAATTTTGCCGAGATTAGTTTGTCTCCAAAGAGAATATTTTCACCACAAATACTTCTTGTCGTTATTTTTAATTTAAAAAAAATTGTAATTATGACCAGAAATATGTGTGATGCATTCTCTATATTTTTTTCCCCTTGGTTTGGGTTCTCTAACACCACTACCAACCAACACTGATAAATTTGTCTTTTAAACTTCTTCTTCTTCTTTTTCTTCTTCTTCTTCTTCTTCTTCTTCTTCTTCTTCTTCTTCTTCTTCTTCTTCTTTAGTGTTGATTGGCAGTTGGCAAACCAGCTTAGATGCGCATTACTGACAATAATTTGCACTAATTTTGCACATCTGTTTATACTTTGATACTATGTTTAATTCTTGTGTATATATTATATTGTATATTTGTAGATTTCAATTTTTTATTCTTATTTTATTCTAACACTTAATTATCCTACTATTATTTTTACTGTTTTATTGCACCAACTGTGACGACCCCTCCACTCCATTAGGTGTCCCGTGTCCTTTTGCTGGTTCCTCTTTGTGTTGCAGGGTGGAGAGAGAGATCGTAACTCTCGCATGGCTATTGTTATTGCCAGCTACCAACAACTGCATGAAACAGGCCCACAGCAGAAGGCCACAACAAGCACCGAGGAGGACATAAAGCAAGAACCAGCAGAATGACCTTTCAAGTCTCTGCAATGAAACGTCAGAGTCCCACATGCAGTACCCCTCTGACCTGGAGCCCCAGTTTCGAAGTGGGCACCAACATCCCTGCACCCGGCCATGTTTTAACTGAAAGAAAACTGTTCCATTTGATTCCTGGACTGTTGATGATAGAGGTAACCCAGTGCAAACACGGCATTTGGGACAGATTCAATCTTTGTTGTGCTGTACGCCGCAACACACATACCTCAGTCATCTTTTTATCACGACGTATGTCCTACACCTGCGGGCTTAGTGATGACAACCGTCACAACCACTGCTCGTGCTGCGAGCCCCGACACATGAGATTTTGCATCAAACACCGACGTCAGGAGCCTTTTGTTTCCATACATGGCTGCTACGATTGGGTGTGGCAACGCCTTGTAGGAGGACCCCCATCCCCAGATTACTTAAGTAATCCTCCCTCAATTCCCTTTCCCACCTTACCCGTCCGTCCTCCGACCCTACACCATTGGTTTTTCCCCAAGTTTTATCCTTTGCATTCACCCGAGGTCAATGGACCTCGCCAACCCAGCAAAAACACTAGAAAACGACGATATCGGAGGAAGAGAGAGGTGAAAAGGCTCGAAGCACTCCTTGATTAATTTGGACTCAGTTAACTGTTTTACTGTATTTGCTTTTCCCATACCTGCCTATGTTGTCAACAAGCTGTCCCATTATATAGCTTAAGAGCACGTGTGATTTTAGTTTATCAAGAGCACGTGTGGTTTTAGTTTATTAAGAGCACGTGTGGTTTTAGTTTATTAAGAGCACGTGTGGTTTTAGTTTATCAAGAGCACGCTGTGGTGGGGATAAAAGCTCCCTCCCTTCACACAGAGGATGGCTCTCCTCCTTGGCTGGCACACCTGTTTGGGTTTTGTTTGCTGGAGACATTTTCACACACCCACACATGCCTACATTACTGATTACTGACTTTCCACGGTTATTTAGTTATTTACTGTTAGTTTGTCAAATAAATGCCTTTTACTATTTTAAAACTCGTCTGGTCTCCCATTTTTGTTGCAACCTTTGAGCCGGGTTGTAACACAACCCACCAAAGCAAATTCCTAGTGTGAACCTCATACACCTGGCAATAAATGAGTTTCTGATTCTGATTCTGATTCTGTTACCTACTGGTGTGGAGCAGTAGATTGGCAGGGAAATAATAATAATAATAATAATAAATACATTTTCTTTATTATTCCTGTTGCTCTTATGTAATTAATTAGAAGATTGTGTACTTTCCTATATGTCTTTCCTAGTAGATTCCACAATGCCAAGAGATTTCCAACAACTGCAAAGAGATGCACAAAACTGCTTTGAAGAGACTCAAAACAATCACAAAGAGACACCGAGGGCTTTAAAGAGGTGCAAAATGACCACAAAAACATGCAATAAGTTACTGAGAGGTGGAGGTCTGTTTGGTTTGGTTAAAAACTGCTAAACAGTTCATTGCTAATTCAGGCTCCCAAGGTCATACACAAGTGTTTCCTGCATTAAGGTAACAAATGTCAGCCCATGTATTTTTGAGGCAGATTAATTTTGAATATGTATAATCCTTTATACATCTTGAATGCAAGTGTTCCTGTCATGGGTTTCTTAATTTACAAATTGCCCTTTTATTCTACTTTTTATTGTGTGGGACAGACTGGGTTGACTACATTCAGTTTACAGTAATGCTGGTTTTGATGTTTGTCTGATGCATTTAAAAAATAGAGAAGTTTGTAGCCACAGAAGTTGTGTATTGATTGTCAAAGTGTCTTACTTGAAGTTGTACTATAAGTAAGTCTCTTACTGACCACACTATTATTCTTTTCTTTAACTGGACAAGGTTGTTGAAATTCACTGAACTTTTGAAATGTAACAAACGGAAAGAGAGAGATACAGGAAGGAAATGGTGAATTAAAAGCAGCTTCCTGACTGATAGACAGACAGTTGAAGGAGTGAAGTGATAGAGGCAGTTCTCCATCAGGATCAAATCCAGAATGAATATCCCCCATATTCTGTCCCTCTGCTTCTTCTCAGGTGAGGACTGATCTGAAAATGTTAAAGGACGTTAAAGGACCATAAAAGTAAGACAGATATTATCTTTGCTATTGGCGATGTACAATCTGGTGCTATGAGCAGCTCACAGCCTCTTTCATTTTGTGAAATTAGCTCTCAGAGGAAAAAAGGTTGGGGACCCCTGGTCCAAATGTGTAATGTTTTTCAGTTACTGTATCCTTATTCAGATGTTCTGTTTAGGGCTTTTAATCGATTAATATATGTAATCGTGATTAATCGCATGATTGTCCATAGTTATTCGCAATTAATTGCAAATTAGTCACACATTTTTTTATCTGTTCAAAAATGTACCTTAAAGGGACTATATGTAACTTATTACGCGTATAAATCATATATTGCGCATGGGACACCGGCCCGGTACAGCTCCTGTCTGCCTGCTTGCACACTGCGCTCGTTCTCACCCGCTCGGCTCGCTCCAACTCCACGTGCACGCGCGCACACTACACACTGCAGAAGAGTTAGTTTAGCTCTGAGAATATCTAGTGAATGTGCAGTGGACGTTTGTGCAGAAATAAATGCTGCCGCTCCTCCAGACCAACAGAGGTTTCCCGTGTCTTGTGAAGTGACGGAGCTCCGCAGAGAGTTACGTTATCGTCCCGACCGGGTGTCGGTGTCTCCCCCCCCCTCCCCCCCCGTTCCCTCCGCGGTCGGCAGGCTGAAGCAGGAAAAGCCAACACTAGGATCAGCATTGATTCATGGAGAGACCCTCCTCTGGTCAGCTAACATTACTGCCAAGCAGGTGAAATATAGAGTGATATTGTGTGTTAGCTGACGTGTGTTGCCTCACTGTTTAGACCGGTGCTCGTTCATGTCTATGTAGAGCGAGGACAAGCGCGAGCGCGAGCAACAGGACGCTGACTTTCGTTGACACTGCGGCCACAGGTGTTGCTGCTAACAAGCAATTTCTGATTCTTACATATAGTCCCTTTAAAGGGAGATTTGTCAAGTATTTAATACTCTTATTAACATGGGAGTGGGCAAATATGCTGCTTTATGCAAATGTATGTATATATTTATTACTGGAAATCAATTAAGAAACACAAAACAATGACAGATATTGTCCAGAAACCCTCACAGGTACTGCATTTTGCATAAAAAATATGCTCAAATCATAACATGGCAAACTGCAGCCTAACTATGACTTGACTATGACTTGCCCCAAACTGCATGTGATTATCATAAAGTGGGCATGTCTGTAAAGGGGAGACTCGTGGGTACCCATGGAACCCATTTTCATTCAAATATCTTGAGGTCAGAGGTCAAGGGGACCCCTTTGAAAATGGCTGTGCCAGTTATCGCGTTAACTTTGACAGCCCTAGTCCTGTTCTCTGATATATTCTGTTACTAGCTTCTGCTGCAGCGTTTCCACAATCTATTCTAGCATTGCATTGAAATCAAATGTGTGTCACGGCTGGTGTGTGCGGGGTAACAGGGATAGGACCCATATGCAGACAATGCGAGCTGACTGGTAGGGTACAGTGATTTACTGCTGGCAAGAGAGTCTGTGTGCATCTATTGGATGGTTCAGGGATGGGAGGTGTTCAGCGTGATGCCTATTTTATCCGTGTGATGTGTGCGGTTCTCAGCAAAAATAGACATTGAAAATGATCTGTTGACAGTCGTATTGACATCATACCAGCAACATTACACCTTTCACAGTTTCAATGTTTATATCTGTAGAATATGTCAGACACATGAAAAAAATATACTTATTTTTAACCCTTTGACACTTTCTGTTTCAAATTCTTAACCTTTTTCTGTATAAAATAAATATTGTGCCATTATCAAAGGCAAACTCAAGCAACGCAGTCTGTGTGGACGCCACACGCGTGCGAGTCGCAGCAGCTCAGTGATGGTACATGTCCACAGGGGCGTTTTTTTATCACGAGGGATCGCCTCGCTTCCCAGCATTCGACGCTTGATGGGCTGCCACTAGACACGAGGCACCTGATTGGACAAACACTTTCCCTCATGGGCTGCTGCTCCCAGCTTTCAAACCAGAACCAACATGGCGGCTCGTTCGGAAACTTTCTTCTCTTATATCACAAAAATAGTTCACCAAAATGTGTTTCTGAAAACATTTTAGAAATAAGCCATGCAGTTGCTGAATCTGTCTTTGTTTTGGATCGACAACAGTTAGTTTAAACGTTTCTAGGGAGTTTCCAGATGCGGCGAGTCGCGCCGGATGCCCCTGATTATCATAAAGTAGACTAGACCTCAACTTTATGCAAATGAGGAGCGGCCAACGTGACGCCCTGTCTCTCGCCACACTGCCAGAATGCATTGCGCGGCTGCTTACATAGACAATGAATGGGAAGCATGGAAAGGACGGAGTCTGTACCATGAACCGTCACACACAAGTCAAGATAGACGGTGTGGCCTAGGCCTTATAGAGGAGAGAACATGGCCTGCGGAAGTGAGCAGGGGTGTCCGAGGTCAAGCAAAACAACCAAACAAATAAGAAAGTCCTCATAACAGAAAGTACTGACCATCAGTGTTCTCTGCTCTTATTTTCAACAGCACTGTGTGGTGGAAACACTCAGCTCGTCAGTGAAAAAGTCCCCATTTTCACAGGAACTGAAGGAGGAAATGGTTCACTTAATTGCAAAATACCTTCGTATGGAAGCAGGAAGTTCTTCTGTAAGAACAAATGTAAAGCAGAAGATATTCTTATTAAAACAGATGATGTCAGAGCTCAGAGTGGCAGATACAGCACTGAATACAGAAACAGAGCTTCAGGAGGAGGATTTCTGACTGTGACCATCACACATCTGACCAAGTCTGACGCAGGACGGTACAGGTGTGGTTTGGGCAAAACTTTGGTTCCAGAGTCATACGCTGACTTTGAGGTCAGAGTTTCAGATGGTGAGTTTCTACTGAATGTCTTTTAACCTGATATATTTAGTGTGTTCACCATATTTAGTGAGGAAAAAATGAAATCAAATGAAATTGTGGGAAGAATGTGAGTTATATATGATGTATGAACTCTAAATATATTGATGTAGCAAATGATTACCCCACTAGTCACGGACTGTGGCTGAACTGGGCAGCTCCCATTGTGACTCTGTGGATCTGTGTTAATGTGAAGCAGGAAATATTGTGATCAGACTGCAGAAGTACAGACGGTAACTTTGAATGTTCATCTTTTCAGGAGCACTGTTGCCTGCAAAATCAGGTTTCTTCTATACAACAACTGAAGGAGTAGAACACACTCGTGGATGCACCGATACCGTCTACGGAAGGCAGAAGTTCTTCTGTAAGAACAAATGTAAAAAACAAGAAGACATTCTCATCGAAACAGAAGGAAACCAAGCTCTGAGTGGCAGATACAGCATTGACTATATAAACGGATCTGCATTTGGACTGTATGTGACCATCACACAGGTGACCAAGTCGGACACAGGACAGTACAGGTGTGGTTACGGCAGAGCTTCGTCTCCAGATTCATACCACGATTTTATGGTCATTGTCATAGATGGTGAGTTTGTTTTATTGAAATGTTTCTTCATAATCCACATACAGTGCCTTCAGTTCAGTCCACAGACTGATAATGAAAAGCAGTTTTATTATCATTTAAAATCCCCCCAAAATTGATAATGTGAAACATCTTTTCTGTCTTTTTGCAAAAAAATTTTTTTAAATGACCTTACAGCAGCAGAAAGTAAAATATGACCAGTTATTTCTTTTGCTTTTTTTTAGGATGAAGAAACTAAATACTAATAAAATATAATATATAATTTGTTTTAAAACCAAGAAACTTGTTTATTTGAATATATGATTTGTGCAAAAGAAAAAAAAGACTGCTGGTTTGGGTGTTTGGCCAAAAGAACCAGATGGATGTGCACCGTAACCCCTAAACCACTACGTCTTATATATATATATATATATATATTAGGGAATATCTAGGGATTTATTTATCTGTCTATCTATCATATATATATATAAGGGATTATCTAGGTATTTATTTATCTCTCTATCTATCAACAGCATCCAATTGTTATCAGGATTTCTGTGTATCAGTATTGATTCAGTGTCTGATTGCTTCATTGTGTTTTCATTGATCGCTGCTCCAACCACTTCAAACCCAAACTGTACTCTCTGATCCTTTTCAGCATCAGTCCCATTAGCCTCCACACCAACAACACCACCAACACCACCAACACCACCAACACCAACAACACCAACAACACCACCAACACCACCAACACCAACAACACCACCAACACCACCAACACCACCAACACCAACAACACCAACAACACCACCAACACCAACAACACCAACAACACCAACAACACCACCAACACCAACAACACCACCAACACCAACAACACCAACAACACCAACAACACCACCAACACCACCAACACCAACAACACCACCAACACCACCAACACCAACAACACCACCAACACCACCAACACCAACAACACCACCAACACCACCAACACCACCAACACCAACAACACCAACAACACCAACAACACCAACAACACCAACAACACCAACAACACCAACAACACCACCAACACCAACAACACCAACAACACCAACAACACCACCAACACCAACAACACCAACAACACCAACAACACCAACAACACCAACAACACCACCAACACCAACAACACCAACAACACCAACAACACCACCAACACCAACAACACCAACAACACCAACAACACCAACAACACCAACAACACCAACAACACCACCAACACCAACAACACCAACAACACCACCAACACCACCAACACCAACAACACCAACAACACCGACAACACCAACAACACCAACAACACCACCAACACCAACAACACCAACAACACCAACAACACCACCAACACCACCAACACCAACAACACCAACAACACCAACAACAACAACAACACCAACAACAACAACAACTCAGAGTCAAAGCTCCAGTTCAGGAAGTTTCACACCATCAGTTTCCCCTGAAACCACCGACCAGCTTACAGGTACAGTTCGTAGACTGTTTGTCCTCATCCCATCTTCAACAAAACAAAGGTTCTTAACAATTTCAAATTAAGAATAACAACACTGTCCGATAAGAATAATAAAAATATCCACTTTCTGTTTCAGCACATAAGACAGGTCAGTACATAGAAGATTAAAGTTCTACAGTAAAACTCAGGTTTAATTAAAGATACTACACATTATACAAGACATTTTCTTACATGTGATATGAACACGACAAGTCAAGAAACATCTAGACCAAAGTCTTTGATATTTTATCCTAGCAGGAAGATTTTCTCATTTTTATTAAAGGTGCCATGTGGAGTTTTCTTGTAAACAAAGTTTCTGTTTACATTCAGTGCTACTCACCAAAACCCACTGTGTGTATCCTTGAGGTTTAACAATTGTTTTTTGAATGCAGTTCCCTCCTCATAAAACCTGAATCAAACAACATATATTGATAAGAAGTGAAAGTTTGTTCCATTACAACATCGGCACCCAGCAGCAGAGCTACGCTTCCACCGTCTGGTTCCCACTTCTAACAAGGCTTCTGAGCCAATAGTAAAACAACGATGGTATCATACGGTATCACTGGGTCGTCAGTTAGTGTGGACAAAAAACGGATAAATGGCTGAGTTTGACAGTAAATGCTTGGCAACGACGAAGTGAATGCAATGGAACGAGAGAGGGAGACTGTGACATCTAGTCGCTGAATGTTATCAGTGTTATCAATAGCACCTTTAAAATTATTTTCTTTTTTATTTAGTTGCAGTTTTACGACCATATATCACTGCTTATTTTCATTTTGGTTTTAGATTACTATACTAACCCTGCTCCCATGTCCCTCGCCCAGGTTACTTCCTGCCTCTGGTTGTCTGTGTGCCTTGTGTTTTTGTGCTGCTGGCTGTTTTTCTGCTGCTCCTCTACAAATGGAAAACAAGGAGGAACTCTGGTGTGAACACCAGAGGAAATGTAGACGAAATACACATGCAGGTGACTTTTCTTTGATTGCTGTATGGTGTTTAATTACCCTTTTTATTTTTGCAATTCAGGCAAATTTTATTTTATTTATTGTCCACCAGGGTGGAAATTTGTCTTCGGCTCACCAAACACAAGAAACAACATTAAAAACCAGACAGCACACAATCCTAGAGAGTTTATTCTTATATCTACAGTTTAGGTGACCGTACCAGGCAGGAAGGTGAAAGGTTAAAACACTCTCAACAATAGTTTTATACACTAATTCTAACATCTGCTGACTGACACCGAGGCCACTAAGTTTCCTCAGAAGATAAAGTCGCTGTGAGCATCTCTTGAAAATATACTCTGTATTTTCAGAGAAGAGAGAAACCTGGGATTCCAGAACTGTACTGAAGTATTTAAAGTTTTCCACAGTTTCAACATGTTGGCCATCCAGTGAACCTGGCTCTGTGTCTGGATGTTGTTTTGTGCTGCACATGATTGATTTACAAGCTTTAATGTTCAAAAGAATGCTTTATTTTTCTCATACCAACTGTGCTGCAGCACCTCTGAGCTCCTGTTACTCTGGCTACTGCTGTATTTCAGGTTTGATGCTTTTCTTATTTCAGGCATCTGTCATCTATGAGACCTGATCTCCAGTCTCCACATGTGAAGACTCCACTTACCAGACCCTCCATCCAGCCAGCAAAGATCAGGACCAAACCTACTCTACACTTTAAGACAGCAAACAAATGTTGATGTTTGGATTCAAATCTGGATTTTGTGCAGCTTATAATGTTCTACAAGGTTCCATTTTGTTTCAAGTCAAGTCAATTTTATCTGTATAGCCCCAAATCACAAATCACAAATTTGCCTCAGGGGGCTTTACAATCTGTACATGAAACGACACCCTCTGTCCTTTACAGTGCAACCCTCTAGATGAGGAAATGAGTTCAGCATTCACCAGTTGTTCAATAAGTCAAGACCAAGTTGCATTTTGTAATGAAAATCAAGAGAAGCAGATTTCCAACATTATTTCTCATTGTTATTTTGGTTGAATTATTAAGTCATTTTATTTGTCATACTTAATTTGTATTATGTTGTTGAGTTTTCCAAATATTTTATTGAGTTTCTTCAAATTAGTGAAACAGTGCTCCTCTGGATTATAATGGCTGGTAAATGTCAGTTCATCTGTGTGGTGAAAGATTTTACTGCACTCTTCCATTAAAGACAGAAAATACCACAGCGAGACAACGACATCATTCAAATGAAACACCTGGGAGAGGTAGCTAGTTCTTAGTTACTAATGTCCCGCGGTTGCTGTGTGTATGAACATGTGGTGCATGTGTTGATTTGGTTATTGCACAAATGTAATGTGGATTTCCGACACGTTCTCATCCCAACTCGTCACATACCGCCGCTTTGTCACGCCCCTTGGTGTCACGCTATTTTCGAAAATGACACTGAACGTTGTGAACACGGAACACAAATGAACGGCTGATTATAACGTGACGCATGGGTCAAGAACAGCGGTCTCCTGGATGAAAGTCTTGTGTTTGTCGGACCCATCCACCTCCCCTCCCGCCCACCCGGTGTGTGTCTTTTCGCTCTTTAAACTACTACGTCACCACACTCCAGGCGCAATTTCTTGGAGCGTTTACTGTTGCCGCGGATGGGTTTACATTATTGGAACACCTGGTGCGTTTCATACCGGCGCTAAAGGGTGCCTTGTGCAGCGGTACCAAACGCCAACGGCCGTGACAAAGCTTCAGTATTTGACGCCCTGGGAATGAGAACGGACTGGGATTTCTTATGGTTTTTGGATTTAGCTGTATATTTGAAGAAATGTTAAATTTCAACCATTTCACATCAGTCATTTATCCTGTTTATTGTGTGAGATTTGTGTGTATTTTGTGTGGCGCGGGGGGGGGGGCGCTGCTAGTTGCTTGTTGAATTTTTCATCTTTGTTCTTTGTTGTAGTTTAGAAGTGAATACTTTTAATAAACAACTCTGTATCCAAATTAAATTTGTAACTTTTGTTGTCTACCACTATACTAGATGTGAGTATTGATGTACATTTTAAAGTTGTGTGTGGTTTGTTATTTTCCACGATCACATCTGCACTTCTAGGTGATAAGCTTTGCTTATACTGTGTATAATGTAGATGAAACATGTTGAAGTCTGTATTATCTGTGCATAGTTTATTTTTGATCAAATGTAAGTTGACAATGATCAAACATTTTGTTTTATCCCAATTTAATGTTACATTTGCTAATGTTTTGTTAATTTAAAACACATAAGGCTAATTAGGGAATGTGGAAAAACACATTTCAGCACGAACAGGAAATATAGATATAAAAACACATATTACACTGATGTGATAACTCGAGACTGATCTGTTTATCAGATTCACAGAAGAAGTGATATTTGTGGTCTTCAGCAGAACTGTAACAGGAAAAGAAAATACCACACCATTTTGTCAAAGCACCTCGTCCAACTAGTTTTCTCAGTTTTCAGGCTGTTGACATTCAGTGAACATTTGCTTTTCTTCCTTAAACTTTAAACAATTGAGGACAAGGGAGTCCAAACTACGGCCTGTGGGCCACGTGCAGCCCGACAAATTAATTTATAAATTAATATATATGCGTTATTTTGAAATTAAAATTATATGTGGCCTGCTGACTATATATTAAAGTGCAGTTTGTATTGTGAAGGCTAGGTGTCACTCTCACTACATGTGTGCTGGTTCATCACTTAAGACATAACTACCTAAGAGGCTTTGCCAGCACTGGACATGGCAGCAGAAGCAAGAAAAGGAAAAGTGGGCGGTGAATGCAGGAGATTCCAGAGGTGCTTTTCATTATACTAACAATGAGACATCCTTACCTTGAAAAAGTCTCACTAGAAAAGATTTGTTCGCTCATCGTTTGTTTGCAGTGAATATTTTAGTCTTTTTCTGCATGTAAAGTTACCCATCATCTGCAAAGAATTTAGGATTAGTACCTCTAGATGATTACAGTTTAATATATTTTACTGCTCTCAGACAACCGGACATGTGCTAACATATTCCTTGTGACTCAAAGAATGACCAGGAAACACGCCATGCATCTTGTCTCACTTCATTTTAATTTAATTTACTCAGCATTTGTTGCACTTTCACGACTAAAAATGTCTGCACAAGGCTTTGTACACTACAGCACTTTAGATTCAAGAATTATGTCCAATAATCAACAACATCCAATACTTAATTCATGCATTTCATTACTAAATATTAATATCTCATTTTACACAGGTCCAACAGAACCAGTGTATGAAGCCCCAACCACACCGTGAACCATCCTGCTGCCAAAAACCCCCACGAGCAACACAAATGTGTAGGCTTAATATGAACGTTTAACATATTAAAAAAAACATTGCGGTCGTACAGGAAGAAATCCTCGGAGAAGAGACAGCGGCAGAAAATAGTAAAAAATGTAAGGTGTCCCCTTCAGGAGTCTCAAAAGGCATTCTGGGAAAGTGATTTACAAATGATGCACCTGTAAATTAAAAGGCAAGTGAGCAAAATTGTCACAAAATCGTAACAGATCAATGAGATCTGACAGTCAGATATAAAAGTGGGGATTTTTCCCTTAATGCACATAGTGGTTGAATACTGACTGTTGGTCTGTAGTACAATCTCCCACTGTGTGTATCAATAATACTTTATGGCTATTTTGTCAATATGTTTCTGCATCAGCGTCACCACCATAAATTTCTGTACATTTATTGTCGTCGGAGAATAAAGTCACTTCGATTCTGAGACGTGAAGCGAAAATCTGCAAAGGAAAGATCACTCGACTTTCTCTGAATCCTCTGAAACGTTCCTTTTATATGAAATCAAAGTACGTAAAATGTTCCACTCAAAGGCTGTCGTCCTATCTACATATTCTGTTGAGCATCTCAGTGTCCGTACTCGTATCACACTGCCGTTAATGAGGAATTTTAACCAGAGGAGGAAGCGGTGAGCATTTCATTGCGTTGCTCAAAGTTTCTTCAGACAGAAAGTCAAGCATTAAACTACGTTAGCTGTGAGCTAACCAGCACTGATCTCAGAAGCCACCAGGAAACTCCATTTCATACTTCCTCCAGTCTCTCTCCTTTTGCCCTCTCTGTACATTTATGAACAAGATATATCATAAAGTCCCGGGATTAGCATACATTTTGTGCTCGAGCATAAACATTTTTAACTCACACAGACGCGTCTTTGCCTCAATTTGCGCCAATTTGTGTCTATTTCCTTTGACTTTATACGCAAAATGTAAAATTCACCCTGCATTCTGCCTGAACGCATTAGAAGTGACTCGACTTCTCGCACAGTTTTTCAGGACAAGTGTAACGCTTGTTACTAAGAGGAACTTTCATTTTGTGTTGATTTTTTCCGAGCACCAGAGTCCCTTTAGAAAACCTCTCCTTTTACTGCAGCAGGGTCTGACAGTCTGCCCCACTCAGAACTGGTTCTGGCTCTCCTGTGCCTCCCTTCTCTCCAGCGGGTCCAGCAATACGGCCTGGGCCTCCAACAGCGTGGTGTCAGTGTTGGCTCCGAGCGGGGTCCGGCGGAGCAGCGAGGAGAAGCTTTGCTCCTGGCCGGAGAGGGCGGCAGCAAAGCCGGATCTGGGTCTGTCCGGGGTGGGCCGGTCACTGCTTGAGGCCCTCATCCGATTTTGCGTGGAATCGGACCCGGTGGCACCGATGACAAGCATTAAGAATAACTATATAGAAATAGCAAATCTTCTCGCTGATGGTCTTGTTTACTTATGTAGGTCATATAGAGGCATCAGGCATTAAATTGAGACTGTTTCATAACCAGTTAAAAGTTCCTCACAGTAACTTTAGTTCCTTTGAGAGACTTTTTCAGGCCTATTCTGTGACATTTCAGCCGTCTCCTGCTGCACCGTGTCTCCTGCTGCACCACTTGTACTCACTATCAAAGACAGTTCAGGAGACAGATATAAGCAGATCTTTGCCATACACCAAAATTATTCAAGTTTTAAATCTTTCCTCTTTTCATCCACCCTTGCCAAGTCTTTACTCTCTTTTCAACAGGTTCTATCCTCTGTCCAACTCAAACAAATCTGAAACTGGGATCTTATAGTTCCCGATTCTTCCCTCTTTTTTCTCCTCTTCCTCCTCCTCCTCTCTGACCTCAGGTCACACCGTGGTCACAGAGAGCAGAGGGTTGTATATTTTCTTTCCGTCCGGCGACCTCGAGCCGTGAGCCAGCAGCTCCTGGATGGTTATCCAGTTGTCGAGGATGCGACGATTCCTCTTCTTCATGATCTTCTTCTGGCTCAGTAACAGGATGTTGTTGCTGGGGGAGTCCTGTCGGGGTGGAAACTGGGCGGTCTGGGATGAACGGGGGTCTTCAAAGCCTCCAGTTGATGATGAAGTGTCCCTGGATATAAAACCAAAAAATAATACTGATTTAGACCACCGTCTGTATTTTACCTGTGGTGGTTTTACACGCATTATAGCCTCCGAAGTCCTGAAAGATGATTTATTTTAACATGTGTGGACAAGATGTCCTCCCTAAGGCCTAAAACCCTGAACCCTCAGGGACATGACTGATGTTGACCGTTTGATCGGAGTTCGCGAGTGATTGACAGCTGCTCAGAGACGGCAGACTCCAGATCAGCTCTGACTGCTTGTTTTCCTCCGGTCTGTGAAATCTTGCAGATGCCGTTAGGAGCACCGGAGAACACAGAGGCACATGATTTTTTTTTCAGATTATCTGTCTCATGCACTACTGTCAGGATATAGTGACCGTTTTATAAAAATAACTTCTTAATCATATTCGCTCCAATCTCGCCTACTGCTGCTTTAAGGCCTTAGGGGGAGACACTGGGATTGGGCCTTAGTTTGACTGTCTGAGAAACTCTGAGTCTGCCAGTGACCTGCAGCCTTTCTGTGCAAAAGTAGAAGAAACTTTCTGACAGCATATCTTGTAAAATGCCTTCCAGCACCCAGTGAACTACTTAATGCAAGCTTCAGGTTTCATCTTGCAGCCTCAGATAAAAAGTGAATAAAGTTTTGAATCAACATGTCACTTAGTAAAGTACAGTGTTATTCCTCATTTGGAGCTCCGGCCCTTTAAGCTCTGCACCCACAGGTGATGGTAATGATGCTGATTAAGGTCTAGGGTGCACACTGGGTCAACCTTTGTTTGACTACCGCCAACAGATGAAAGATGAATCACTGTTTGTTTCAGTATCAGTGTTTCAGGAACTGGGATTTCCATAAATTAACATTGACTGACGGATTATTGGTTTGGATTAACGAGGAGTTTGTCGTCGGGATTTACGCGCTGCATGGTATCCTATCACCAGGGGAAGGTAAGAGGATTTAGTTGTTGACATTAACCTTCACGATGTGGTGGTGAACACAGATGATAAACTCTGAGCTCTTGAGTGACAAACCACAAAGAAAACAATTTAAAAGCAATAGAAATGTGTTAAACATGTCCTAATAACCCCTCATCCTTACCAACACCCCTTTGTGAGAATCAACAGTGCCTGAAAATACATTTCAAATATTCAATGACTCACTAATGAAATTTAAAAAAAAATGTCACTAAAGTTAGAGACAATTAACTGTGACTCCATAATCCATACTGCGAGGATAAATTGGGCCCTATCTTCTGGGTAAAAGTGGACTTTGTACTGTACCTGTCTCCTCTGAGGTAGTCCAGGCGGCTCTGCATCATGAACTCTCTTCTTCGTCGGTATTCTCTGGCTCTCAGCAGCTGCTGCTTCCTCTCCTCTTTGCTCCAGTATCGGCCCTGTTGGACCAGTTTCACACACGGTTATCACTGGTTTCATGAGCAGTTTGATTGCACCACGTGTAAATAAAAGGTTAAGGGAAAAATAATGATGATAAAGTGAGATGTAAGTAGTTAAATAAGGAACTCACATTAATTCAGATCTGAATAATATCAGAGGTGAAGACACACGGAATACCCCTTTAGTGTGTTTATGTAAGACCCAAAGTCTGTAAGTGTGTAGCTGCTTTACTTGGATCATTGTTGAGGTTTACTAATATTTTGGCTTATTCATTTTAAAGGAGTCTATTTTATTTTAAAGAGATCTAATTTTATTTGAGCACCTTATTTTTTTTTTGTTAAACTAAAATGATTTAGGGTATTCTACAAATTTAAAAAAATGATTTTCCTTTTACATCATTGTCTGGGGTCAGTTATTTAACCCTCTGAGACCCGATCGACTTTACGGTCTTTCAGAGGCTCTAGCAGTTTCAGTTTTAGGGCTAGAGTAAAGATACTGGTATCATATGAAACTAGAAAAATTAGTACCAATCATGCTAGCAGTCATACTAGCTTGTCAGGAAGGAGGCTAATTAACGCTCCAAATTTGGGCTAAATTTTGGCGAGGAAAAACTGTCATGGCCATTTTCAAAGGGGTCCCTTGACCTCTGACCTCAAGATATGTGACTGAAAATGGGTTCTATGGGTACCCACGAGTCTCCCCTTTACAGACATGCCCACTTTATGATAATCGCATGCAGTTTTTTGCATGCAGTATAAATGTGTTATTTTCTCCTATTCTAAAATGGTGTGTTTGAATATTTCTGCATACTGGGGTCCATAAACAGTCTTGAATTACATAAATTGGGTATCACTGTAAAGCTGAGACTCTTGTGGATCCAATGAGCCCAACTGTATTCATGTCTGATGATGTTAGTCCCCATTTCATTGTAGTGAGACCTTTTTCATTTGTAATTTGACCTCACTGTATAAAATGACCTGTGGTGACCTCTAGGATAATGACAGCCTCACTAAACAGGATATAAACGAGTTAAAATGCAACATACACATTAATGCAGCAGTAATATTAATCCAGAAACATCAGATTTAATAGTAAAACACTGACAGGGAACATTTTAGTGACACGTCAGTACTTTTTTCTTTAACTACTTTAAGTACATTTTGCTGACAATACTTTTACTTAAGTAAGGATGAGAATCCTTGTTGCCGCTGTGCTGCTGTGATTACTGAGCAGACTCTACCTGTTTCATCTCACTGGCCGCGTCGTCGTCGGTCGTCATGCCGCTGCGTTCCTCTCTGATCTTCATGGCTCTGGCCTTCAGGAGACGATCCCTGACCGGCCGCTTGGCCACATAGCGAGTGCCGTCGCTCCGGATCTTTACCTGGACGCAAAGAGGACAAATCAGTTCCCGGTTGAAGGGACGGGCTGTCAGTGTTGCCCACTTGACGACTTTCTCTCTAGATTTCTAGACTTTTGGAGCTAGTGCTGCTAGCTTCTTTCATTGGAGAAGAGTTGGCAACACTGGGCTGGGTTTTTAGGTCGAATCATTTTTAAAAATCTGGTGCACTCGTTCTAGTTTCTCAAGATCACCAACCGTGCCTTTAATGGGAGAACTGGGTATGAAACGCCGGGTTAACTTCACCGTTTACCTTCCACTCCATGCGTTGTGGCGAGGCAGTTGGTGATGAGTGTGTCAGCCCGAGCGGTAAGGCCAGTCCTAACCGCGAGGCGCCTCTATGGTGTTCCTCCAGACCACAGGGGGCGCTGTTCACACTCCTGGGGCTGGCTGGGCCGCTGCTGCCCGTGCCCATCCCCCTCTCCTCGCCCTCGGCCCTCGCTCGGTCTCTCACACGGTCCAGTGGGTCCACCAGGCCCTCGGAGGGCAGGGTCATGCAGCTCTGGTAGCGCTCTAATGGTTGATTGTGGCTCTGGTGTCTTCTGGTGAAATAGGGACTGGACTCTGCACTTCTACCTCCGGGCCTGTCAATGACGCCACCTGCAATGATAACAATAGTTAGTATAGTAGTCAAAAAATACCATGAAAATCACATTTAAAGGTACAAATTTGGAGTACTTGTTAACGAGTCATCTTTATAGTCCGTGATTGTCTCCAAGAAGCATTGGGTAAATCCTTCAGGTCTAACAAATGTTGTTGCATTTCCTTCCTCATAAGTCATTTGTAAAGTCGATTTTTAAACACCAGAGGAACTTTTGCATGTACCTGCTCTGGAGCCCCGCCCTCCATCAGCCACACCTCTTCTTGAAGATGACCCCGCCTCTCTGGTCAGAGACCTGATGATGGCAACAAACCCAGCAATATCCAGTATTATTTCAAATATGTATAAATGCAGTTTTACAAAGTTTAAACTGACAAAGACGTGTAGAAAAGAAAACCACGAAGAAGACCTGAACTTGGAGGGTGTACAGGGGGTGGAGCTTGAGCCGTGTGCCACATTTCCATTGGCTGTTTCGTACTTCCTGTATGTACTGGGGGAGAATGAGCAGCTGAGGTTGGAGTGGCGTCTCTCTCTGTCCCGCCCGTGACGCCGCGGGGTGAGGGGGGAGTTCAGAGGGGGGAGGTGACTGAGGGTGAGGAGAGGAGGCGGAGACATCAGTCGTCTCCCTCCCTCGTCTTCTTCTTCCTGGAGAGGCGGGATCTGCTCGGTGCTGACCAACGGCGTGCTCCGGCAGCTCTCCCCGCCAGTGTTGTAGGCGCTGGTGCTGTCTTTGTCGTCGGATCGCTCTCGCTCCGGGAGCTCGTTGATGGCCGACAGCTCGTGACGATGGGGGTCGTTATCGGCGTTGTCCTCATTATCGTTATCCAAACCTACAATTAAAGATTTTTTCATTTCGAAGGTTAAAGGAACTGACAAATGATTTTGACTAATTAGTCTGGACAAAAAAAGAGTAAAAAAAGAGAGGTTGTGGTTTTACGGGAGGTTATGTGACGGACTATTTCTAGGCCTGCCATGACTATCTGGAGCCTCCATTGGTTGCCTGGCAACTTCACAGTGACGACAAGACAAACTATTCCTCTAAAGCTGGGGACACATCAAGTCGACATCAAAGAACTAGCGGCGACGAAGTCCACCCGTTGAGTCGCCTCACGTCACCTTTGTCTTGGTCAAAAAGTTGCACTCAAACACACCACAAAGACGACAGCCACAGCCATGTTAGCACTAATTCAACATGCTGAATCGGTGGAAAAACTTCCAACACGGGCAGACACAAAACTCTTCCCCAAACTGTCCGACAGCCGACCGTCGGCTCGGTGTGTCAGGGCCTTAAGTCAAAAGTTAGAATGAAGTGTCATTTCTCAACTTTTGAAAAAAACTTCTTTTAAAAATAGTCCAGGCTGTAATTCACATTTCCACAGATACTAAACAGATAAGACACACTTGGGTCTTTCTTTCATACTGTGTCAGTTGTTGTCATGGTTACCTGCTTCGGGGCCTGGTCGCCCCGCTCCGGCTGCCACCGTCTCCTCCTCCATCATCCAGGCTTTCAGACATCTCTCTCTGAGCTGCTGCATCTTTTGTGCTCGGAGGATGTTGCGGCACTTGAACTCCAGGTGGCGTAACTCTTCCTCGATCAGCGCCATCTCGTGCTCACTTAAAGTCGCATTGCAGTTCGCGTCCACCACCGCCACCGAAGAAGAAGAAGAAGAAGCCTCCTCCTCTGCCTCTTCTCTCTCTTCCTGGTCTTTCACCTCCGCTTCGACGCTCGACGCTTCTCTTTGTCGTTTTTCGTTGCGTTTCTCGTACTGGCACTTGATCTCCAGCAGCTCTTGGTACCGCTGGCACTCCTCCTCCGTCAGACCCGGCATCATCATCGTAAGAGGGGGCTGGTAGTGATGGTGTTGGTAGTGCTGCAGGTCAGAGGTCAGACGTGAGCAGACAGAAACCAACATGAGGCCAGAAGTCCTGCATAGCTCCCAGTAATCAGAATAATTGAAATCTTATTTTTTTACTGTTGTGTTTGACCTTGACGTTGATCTTGTCACAATAATATGAGGATGATTATTTGTGCTTTCAGAAGATATCTATTTAAAATATTTTTTAAGAACTTAAGCAGCTGAAACAATCTGATAAGATAATTTTGTGTAATATTTAAACTTCATAATTAATATTATAGGTAACAATTTATAATATCATCATTTATAGCATTACTAATAATTAGTAAACATTATTAATTATCATCTCATTGTTTGTTAATAGTAAAATAACTTGACTAAGTTTAATTTACTATCAATTTACCATTTATAAATGATGGTTACTATATATTATAGGAACCAAACTCACATATTTTGTTTCTATTTTTCAAAACATCCACATGGATCACAATCTGTCCTTCCTATTTGTCTCTGAGCTGAAAGTACTGATTATGTTCATCACAGAATAATCTACTGATAACATTTTTGGTGTGTTAAATGCCACACACAAGTTACTAGAGAGCCAACCGTTGTCTAAGTACCATTACAGATCTTGGAAATTAGGTTTGCTAGCGGTGTGATTTTAGGGATTGCGATGTCCGTCTGTCGGCTGGTCCAGCACTTTGCTCCAGACTGAAATATCTAAACAACTCTTTGATGGATCCCCTCAGGATGAATTGTAATAACTTTAAGCTCATCACCTGACTTTTCATCTAGCACCATCATCAGGTCAACTTTTACATTTGTCCAATACTTTGGTTTATGACCAAATACCTGCAGAGCTAATGACATCCCCATAGCTCAGTAGGGTACAGCCTCACAGAGTGGCTAACATGACTGTATAGTCTCAGTCTTGTTTCGTAACATAAAGTCCAAATCTCTTAATAAACAAAGTGTCCACACATCAACTGAATGGGAAAGTTAGTTTTGAAAGGCTCTGCAGTAGGTATATAACGTTTTATCTCTTTTTATCAAGCAGCACTAAACACAGTGGAAGCTCTGGTCACAGCTCCTGTTGCTATGAGACGACTGACAGCCTGACTGAAGTGCACCGCTCTAGATAATAGTCTAAAGAGTTTTCTCAGTGCTGCAACACATGAGAGCACACAGTACAGTGACAATACAGTCATTTAGGGTTATATCAGCTGTTAAAAGAATAAGTTAAGACTCTCTTAGTGGCAGCAGGACGGTGTATGTTGGACTGAGTCAGAATAAACTACAGTGTGTGTGTTCATGGTGATGAAGGAACATGTCACCCATGAAACAGTGAGACTCATTGATGTGTTTTACAGATTTTACTAATAATTTTTTGGATAGTTTTCATATATTTTTCTGACATTTTTCACGTTTTTTGGATATTTTACACATATTTTTGGGACATGCTTCACTACTATTTTTCAAATATTTTACTAATAATTTTCAAATATTTTTCGGATATTTTCCGAACTTTTTTCACATACTTTTCGGACATTTTTCACATATATTTCACTACTTTTTTCACATATTTTACTTGTGAAAAATATAAATATTAGTAAAATATGGGGAAAAAAAGTGAAAAAAGTCCCAAAATTATAAAATATGTGAAAGAAATTGTGAAAAAAGGCCGAAAAATATGTTGAAAGGACAACATTGGAGCTCTACGGCAGAGAGGAAGAAGAGATATTAGGCTGTGATAGACACACAATACCTGTTAGGAGATACATTCACTGCTGGATTGACTCTTTGTATGGTAGTTGATGACAATAAGTAAAATATATGTGTAACCAGCCTTATCCTTTAACAAGCCCTCATTTTAATATACCTTGTGGTGGTGGTGGTGGTGGGGGCTGTACGCTGCTCCTCCTGTTCCTCCTCCAGCTGCCCAGTCCAGGCCGGGGAGGGAGTCGGAGCTGAGCTGGAGGTCTCTCAGGTGGAGGAAAGGAGGGGTGGTGTCTCCTCGGCCGTGCCCGGGGCTGGGGCCGAGTCCGGGGCTGGGTCTAGGACTGGGCCTGGGTACAGGAAACACGGAGGGGGTTTGTGGTATGATGGTATACTACAACTGGGTATTATTAGATATGAATCTGAAACTTCCTCCCAATATTTGTACTCCTAATGGCTGAAGTCATTTTTTAGATAAGGATATCTTGCTGATTTCATAATGGAGATTCAGTCAGGACCACTTTAGACAAAAAAGAAAAACTTTATTTCCATTTGCAGAAATATATATTTGGCAGTATGGCTCTGTTCTGGGACCTCCCTGCCCTTCCACGTGCATATGTGGATCCACAAGCATAAGGCAAGCAGAGCACACCTCCTTGCCCTTCCATGTGCATACATAGAAAGCCAAAGGCAGGGAGAACAGCAGCAAAGACCCCCCGGGTGCAGAACAGAGCCGGCATCAATGACAGCAGGAATGACATTGATTAAGTCAGACACAGTATGAAAAGGAGGAGCTGGGGTGGAGGTGGGTTGCGAGCGGCTTGTAGAGGAAGCAGCAAGGGTAGGCAGGCTGAAGCAGCTTAAATAAGGCCCCCTGTATGAGATTTGCAAATTGAATGCATAGAGGGGAATCAGCTGATTGGGCTGTGATATGAGCAGAGCTTGACTTCGTGGCCCACCCGAACTAACGCTGAGAACTGACACGACTGGATTTTGACATCTGCCTTTAGTACCGGTCCTACCTGGGGCTGGGTCCCGGTCTGAACTTCCTGGTGCTGCCTGGTGTGTTGGTGGTGTTGGTGTTACAGGCACTGGTCTGATCACCCAGCAGGTCGTGTTCAGACGACTCCTCGTAGCGGGTGCTGTCGTCGGTCCGGCCCACTCCGCTGTCCAGCTCCTGGCTGTTGGACAGCAGAGGAGCCAGGCTCAGCAGAGGGGGCAGGGGTACAGGAGGGTCTCTGTCCTCCTTCTCTCCTCTCTCTCCGTCCTCCCCATCCTCATCCTCTTCCTCCTCCACGTCCACATCGCCTCCTGCACCTTCTGTACCTCCTGCTCCCCCGGGGCAGGCCAGGCCTCCTCCTCCTCCTCCTCCTCCTCCTCCCCCTCCCCGGCAGAGGCGGTAATAGCCGGAGGGATGAGCAGAAGTGAGGGAGCAGCTGGAGGCTCGAGGGTTCGGGTGGAAGCTTCCTCCCTCCAGAGTCGGCTCCATGTCCTCCTCTGGAGCAGCGGGGTTGTCATTCTGGAAGGAGGCAGAGAAAATGAATGTGAAAAGGAAGATAAAAGGGACATTTTATAGCTCATTTTCAAATTATTCGGTTTATAAATGGATGAAATCATGTAAATCATCATTTTTAATAACTATGGTGATCTCAAAAGTCTTGATTCCTCAAGCAACACCAGTAGCATGGCCACTATGGGGGGTCGATACAATACATCCTTCACGTCCTCTTTTTGTAAAATAGTTTGTGAACTGTTCATCAGTGTTGTGTACGAGTTGTGAATGCCTCTTGTTGTGTATTCGGTACTTGTGTGATATATACATTTGTGTGTGTGTCCTTGACTAAAGAAACCAGGTCACATGGGATAAATATCTTCTCCTCTCTTCATCCATCATCCCTCCATCCCCTCACCACTTTATTTATCTCTGACACCGTTACCTCTCCCCCCCTCCGTCTCTTTTCAGTCTGTCCGCCACTATAAATATTCCATTTTACCTCCTGGTTGCACTGATTTTACTGGGTTTAATCATTTATTTTTCACACATTGATAAATCGACTAACAACGTTATTGGTTTGTAAAAAAAAAAATCTTAACTCAAGATCCACTTGGTGGCTGAAATTGTAATAATATAAAAAAAAAGAAAACCTTCATTCAGAACGTCATTCTGGATGCTTTTGCTTTCTCTCTCTATTTCATCACAGCTCCTCCCCCCGTCACTTCCCAATTTATTATTTGCTTAGTCGATAAAACATCCATCATCTCCTGCTCTCTCATTACCAGGAGATCTGACTGGCTGAAGTGTCAGAGATGTTTGAACACTGATTGGCTGGCTGAGTGACAGCTCATTTATCTGGTTGTCATGTGACTGTATGCACACACTGAGTGCACATTCATCAGTGAGTGTGTGTGTGTGTGTGTGTGTGTGTGTGTGTTTGTGTGTGTGTGTGTGTGTGTTTTAACTGACGTGTATGAATACATCCTGTAGTTCCTCCTCTGTCAGCAGATGTGGACACACACACACGAGCACACAAACATACACTGGGACCTGCTGTCATACTAGGGACATTTATCATGGCTGTGTGTGTATAATAACACACAGAGAGTACACACCCAACTATGAATGTATACGAGGTTTATGTAAGGGATAACGTACAGCGAGCCGGTCATTGTTGTGAAAGAAACCCTGACAGGGCGATGCCCTCGGATGTTTCCGAGGTGGAAACAGAAGTGATAATACACACTGTTCAGTTCCAGAAACAGGCTAAGATAACGAAAAGGAAAAAAACTGTGAAAATTAGCCATAAATCGGGAGAAATACGGGTGAATTGTGACCCCGGGAGGAAACCAGGAGAGGGAGATGAAAAACGGGAGTCTCCCGGGAAAATCGAGAGGGTGGGCAAGTATGTGTTTGAGGGTTTTACATGATGACCCTTTTACTGAGAGCCATGACCAGAATTATAGAAATACTAAGATCCAACATGTATAACATGATGCATAACATCATTTTCCAACGTGCAGGGTAGTCCGAAATGCTTCAACAAGTGGTTAAATTTGTGAATTCAAACAAAATTACTTTGTTAGGGTTAAGAAAAGATCATGGTTTGGGTTAAGTACGTTTGTTACGTAACTCAAATTATGTACGCAAGTTAAAATAAGTCAACGTTGACTTTTGGTTTGAACAGCGGTCTCCTGGTTTAAAGTCCTGACCCATCCATCCACCCCGACTTCCTCCCTACAAGGACTTTGTCTCTCCTTATACTACGTCACCTGACTTCCTCTTTTACTCCCGTCATATTACTGCGGCCACTAGAGGAAGCCCTGCATGTGCAAAAACTACCACTAGAGGGGTGCGTAGAGTTTCACAGTTTGACGCGCAGGGCCACTGACCAAGCTGCCGTACTTAACGAGTTGGGAGTGAGAACGCGTTGTAAGATCATGAGCTCTCACACCCTGACCCCTCTACTCCCCCACCGACCAGCAAAAAAGTTAGAAGACCCTGACAAAAATGTATGCATCAGGTGATGGGCAGATGTGTAAATAATAGAATAAATCTAGTCAAGGTTTGGCTTGAAGGTGGCATTTAGAGAAATATCACAAGGTCACCAAAGTCAATATTCGGGTCAGGAGATCCAATCATCTGAAAATGTTAAGTTAGGTAGTGCTAGAAGAAAGGTCAGCGGGTCCCCAAAATCAATCAATATTTGAAGCAAGGAAACAAACTTTCGGTCAAACCATCTGTTAGTTCTTATACAGATAAGATTAGGATAACATCCAGCACTGCGACCACACTGAGAACCAAACTGTGGCTGTTATGAGTCTTTCCTCTCCTGTCGACCACCAGCAGCCGCAGCAGTGACACGAGGAGAAAGTAGGTTAGTAAAGTAGGCTGCAGCAGGCGAGCTGAGTGATGAAACAGGAGAGACGCTGTTAGACCTCAAGTTATGGATGTGGGGACTATTTCTGGACCTGATAATGAAGAAATCCGTTATCCCAGAAAGCAAGTCACTCACTTTAAACGAGTGATGAAGTGATTGTTAGATTAATCTGTTACTGACAGACAATCCCTTTTTTTTTTCCTTCTTTTTTTACAATCTATTAAGTAAGGGATAATGTACAGCGAGCCGGTCATTGTTGTGAAATAAACCCCGACAGGGTCGACGCCCTGAAGGGGTTTATTTCACAACATTGACCGGCTCGCTGTACATTATCCCGCTTATTACACGGCTACGTACTTATAGGGTTGAAAAAAGATGCAATCTGGTTGCCATGGTAATGAATTACTTCTGACTATTAACCACACCCCCGTTCTCTGTTTGAGAAAGAACGTTAACCAAAAAACAGGAAGTAAAACTGGCTGGAGGGGGGGGGGAGTGGCTTTAAGGTGCGGAAACTGATACGGCCTCCCTGACACGTCCAAAAACGTCAATGTTTGACGAGTTGGGATTGATTTATGTGATGGTGTGTTGTGTCGTGTGACGTCACCTCTATGTCAGGCCTGGCCAGCAGCAGTGAGAAGTTGATGCTGTCCTCTCGGGTCAAAATGGCCACCGCTTCCTCTCTGTTCTGAATATCCACGCCGTTGATCTGGAGGGGACGAGGGGAGGTCAAGAGATCAGATATCACATATATAAAATGTCAAACTCGTAGCTGTAGATGGAATAAGAAATAGGAACCTCTCCCTGGTGTCTCATTAGTTGTTTTAAGTCCTCACTGTTTTTATCCAATATAAATGGGACCTAAAACACAGTATTTTTTTACGTTTTATCCAGTTAATTACTTCACATAACCACCTGTCATTCACCTGTCACATAATCATAAAACATGTATGTGACAGGTCTATATGATATTTTTTGGTTGTACTGTGTGAAATGAGGGAGACACCACAGCTGTCCAAAAGGCCTTCATCTCTGTGGCCACGGCTGTCATGGGAACCGCTGCTGACATCATTCATCTACTGCCCGGTAACCATGGCGATGCCAGGTGACGCTGGTCTATTCTCATCACATTCCCACAACTTTACCTTTTTCCCTGACACTGTTTTGACGAGACGGTCAGTCGGTGGGTCAGAGGATAATGAGCGAAGAAAATGTCACGGAGATAAATTTACTAAAACTCGTTCTTCACCGTCAAACTCTCTTAGAAAGAGCAGTCAACACCAAACAAAAACATTGATTTAGGACAGCTGTTGTTGCCTGTTGGGCTTGAGCTTGCCATGCTATCATTTGAGCATGTTTTTTATGCTAAATGAGGCACCTGTGAGGGTTTCTGCACAATATTCGTCATTGTTTTGTGTTGTTTATTGATTTCCAATAATAAATATACACATACATTTGCATAAAACAGCATATTTGTCCACTCCCATGTTAATAAGATTATTAAATACTTGACAAATCTCCCTTTAAGGTATATTTTGAACAGATAAAAAATGTGCGATTAATAGCGATTAACTATTTTAATCGATTGACAGCCCTAGTTATTAACCGACACTCGCCTTTGCAGTGACAATTTGTTTAAGAAAAATCATTTTGGAATAGTTGAAATTCCATTTTTTAACTTGGAAAGTGCGATATCTTGTAAGCAGGGGGCATGTTCAGTTTTAGTTTCTTTTATTGTTTTCTTTTCTGTGGTCATTTCCTGGAGGCTGCAGTATATTTGCGATATTAATATTTGCTATCTCATTCTGAGCTCTCTCTCTCTCTCTCTCTGGACTGTGATTGGTTACCTGCATCAATTTGAGTTGACATCATTGCGGCGGCCCAACCACAGAGCTGTAGTGTCTCACCCTCGCTCAGTTTCAGAGTTTAGTGTGTTGTGTGGACATGAGCTGGATCACTGCTGTGTTAGATGAGTGTATTTTGATGGAAATATTGAATGATCTTTCTAAACACTCTAATGGGTTCTATAGTCTGACGAACAGAGCTGAGCAGTGTGGTAGTAACACCCTCCATCTCTCTCTCTCAGTCTATTTTTAGGACAGCAGTTACTGGGCTGCTGACAGCTCTCTCTGATTGGACAAGACTGTCCCTGTGCTTCCAGGTATACATTTACATAGTTTGATTTGAAACTATTTCTTAACCCTCATAGAGCCAGTTCATTTAGCAGAGGACAAGTTTGTATTTTCAGTCTGGAGAAAATGAATTTACCCTGAAGGTCAACATTTATGAACATTTACTGTCATTTCATCATTCAGTGGCTTCAATTGATTGTGGTCATTTAGAGGAACTCAAAAGTGTAAAGTTTGTCCTGAGGGTGAAGCTAAAGTAGAAGTCATGGGGTCATTACAATCAAAAGTTCTGGACGTCTGGGGAGCGCGGGTCTGTGTGACAAAGTAGAAAAACTGGCCTTGTTGCTTGTTTATCTACAAATTACTTCTCAAATTACAGAGATTATTTTCTGCAATAATCCAAAACCCAATGGAACAATCCCATTGGGTTTTTGTCGAGGGAACCCAGAGCGTCGCTAACTTCCTGGTTGGCCTACAAAAATACGTCATCCCTGGAGCACTCTATAGATCACGTGAGAGCAACTGAGCCAACTCCATCCACTGGGGAAGATTAGTTGTTAAAAAAGCTAGTAAGTAGACCTTGAGTTAACTTTTTATTTTGCTCACAAACAACATTAATGGTTTGAATAGCAGCAGTCTATTAGTAGTTTTAATTAAACTCTGAGAGTCTGAGATGTTTCTCTCACCAAACCCTAATCCAAGTACAATGCTTACTGTAGATAAGGAACACTTCAACACTTAAGTGAGTTTTATGGTTTTTTGATGCAATAAAAAACAGACAAAAGTTGTCAAATGTCCAGATGTCTGTTTGTGTGTGTGTGTACCTGTAGGATTCGGTCACCCTCTCTGATGCGTCCATTCTTGGCTGCTATGCTGTTTGGATTAACCTACAGTTAAAGTGGGAGAAAGATGAAGATAGTAAACAACAAACAAAGCAATTGAGGAATAGATGGATAAATAAACGAGCTCATGAATTAAGAAACGGATGATTAATAACGACTGAATGGATCCATCACTGACTAAATCGGTATAAGATGGCTGAATGAATGAGTGAGCGGAGGAGTGAGTAGTAATTGCTTGAATGAATGATTCAAAGGATAAGGTAATGAATGAAGTGATTAATGGATGGATGTAATAAATAAATGAATTGGTAAGAAATAGAAGGATGAATAAATGGAGCAAGCAGGAGTATCACCTTTATGAGCTGTATTAATACATCAGACTTTTATGCATTTTTTCCAAATAAATGAGTAAAAATGTGCAGCTTAGTCACCAGGAAAAAAATGCTGGTCTTGTACGTTTCTGCAAACCATGGATACGTTGAAGGTTTTTGCATTCGGTCAGAGCAAGTGAATGACACGATGATGTCAAGGCAAAAGCGTGTAATGAGAACGCCATTATTGCTTCAGGCGTGTCATTTTCAAGCCACGTAGTCTGTACTGACAGCAATGTAAACGCATCTGCTTGAATATGCTACGGTCAGAGCCGGTGATGTAAAATAAAAAGAGAGAGAGACTGTTTATAGAGGAGGTGGATGGGTCCAACAAACACAGGATTTTCAACCAGGAGACCGCTGTTTTGTTTTATAAGTTACGGTATGTTCGTGACATGTTTTTTTAGTGACGTTTGTGACGTGTTTTCCGTACTTCTGTTATGTAGTGTCCGTACGTATTTTACTTAGTTTACATACTTGTTTTAGCCCAACAATGACATTTCTCTTAAACCTAACTAAGTGGTTTTGTTGCCTAAACATAAACCCGTTGTTACCTTATTTTAACATAAACCATGATCTTTTTCTAACCATAACCAAGTAGTTATGTTGCCTAAACCTAAAGCTGGGCATGCACTGTACGATTTTAGCCCGTTTCTGGCCCAAATTTTGAGCCGCACGACTCATTTTAGAGTCGCACCGAATTTCATTACATCGCAAACGATCTACTCGTACAGTAGAAGTAGGAAGTACAACAACATTTCTAAAATCGTAGAGTGTATGCCTGGCTTAACCAATCATTTCACAACGTTAACCACGTGACATTGTGTGTTTCTGAAAGCGTTATACAAGGCCGATATGGAACGTATTTTGGGTTCAGCAGCATCCACATTCAACGTATCCGTGGTTTACAGAAACGTACAATGCCAACGTTTTTTCTGGTGACCGGGTTGAAAGATACATGAGTCTGTCGTGGGTTAAATAAATGAGTGAATAAACTCTGGGAAGAAGGACGAGTATAGCATGAAGGGATGAAGAGTAGATGAGTGTCACCTCTCCAACATAAATCCCAAGATCCTCCTCGTCGTCCGTCCGGTAGCAGACTGTCAGACCCAGCTTCTCCTGCTGACTGGATTTGTACAGCTCCACCTCCTGGAGGAACAGGGGAAGATGGTCTGAACTGGTTTGGTCTTTAAGCGGCATTCAGACCAGAAAGTGGCACAGCAGAGTTCACCTTGCGAAACAGTAGTATGGAAATAATCTGGTTGTGTGGTTGGTCCAGTTTTCCTATAGGTTTGGCTAGTCGTCAAGTTTGTCCCAAACTTTAGAACAAAGACTGTCTTAACCTCTTAAGCCCTATAGGGTGCTGGAAGTTGTGGTTCGCCTAGACAGACATACCCAAAATAAAACAAGAATAGCTCCACAAGTACCAGGTCTATATGATCTTCTCTATGGATAGGTAAGACCTCAGAGAATTCATCCCTGACTGTTATTATGCCTGAGGAAATTGTGATGAGCCAAAGGAAAAATTTACATTTTTATCCTCGCCTAAAGTGTTTTCTAGATTAGACAGTGGGTAACACCATGATGCCATGAACAGAGATGCCACTGAATTCATTCAGCAACTCCGGTACCGGGTTCGTCGGGTAACAGAGGTTAAGAAATCAGAGACCTTAGATCATCAGCGATCAGCTTACACTACTAGTTAGGGTGGTTGCTGCTGTAGCAGCAACCACCCTATCTGGTTTTAGTTGGAGGGCATCGAGAGAGGGAAGAGGTGATTCAGGAAGGAAATGAAGGATGTAATCCAAGGAATAAAAGAGAGCAGAACATTAAGAAGTAATTTAGTGGGATATAATGATGGTGGAGATTAGGAGAATGAATGAGGGAGGAGAGAGAGAGAGAGCAGAGGAAAGAATGAACATGACTTAGAAAAGGCAGAGGAGGAGGAGAACAGGAAGTCTCTTTGGTGTACGAGCTAGAAAGAACCAGACTGTTTCCACTTTGCTGACTTCTTTAATGACCAAACAGGCGTTTGTCTCAAACAGCTCTGAACCAGCGGAGCAGAAACAGAGACAAAGTGCCATTCAGCTAAACACAGTGGTCCATTAGGCCTGCGTAAACTGAACTAAGAGCCTCTTTTTGAAGGTTAAGACCAGTCAGACCATCACTCATCTCGATTTTGTCCACCAAACACGACAGCTTGTAGAAGTCAACTGGTTCCAGTAACATTTCTGGAGGCTGTGGATGGTTTTGCAGTACAAGCAGAAATGTCTGTATTTCCCCTTTCCATCCTCCAGGTCTCATTTCATCGATTCTTTCCTCAGTTCTTTGACCGGGTTTTCTCCCTGTCATCTTCTCATTCATCCCTCACTTTTTCTTTCCCTTTGTCCTAATATCCTCCTTTTCTTTTATACCTCTTCATTCATTTTTACTCTTGATAATTTATCTCCTCTTCCTTTTCTCTCTCACTCCTCTTCCTCCTCCGCTTTCCATTTCTTTCCTCCTCCCCCTTCTTACCTTTAACCTTCCCTTCTGTTTTTTACTTTCTTATTCACTCTCATCCCCTCATCCCCTCTTCCACCCCTACCTCCACCCTCCTCTCGTCCTTCCTTCCAGACTCAAAATCTTGTCTATAAAGAAATAACAGACCGCAGAACCCCATGATTAAACAATTAGAATCGAGTATTCAACAACACCGTACTGAATTACTGAATTGCTTCTCCCTCTCTTCACATTTTATGAGTTAGAGAACCCTGAAAATAGCTCATCAAACTGAGAATAAAGGAGTCTTTCCTCTGTTGTCTGACAACAAGTGAAGAGCCACAGCTGGCTGGTCTGCTCAGTTCATCATCATATTCCAGATGTTCATATTCATCAGGCTGAATGACTTTATACTTTTCATGGAGTCACAAATGTGCAGCGGGGATACCAGTAGTTTCTGAGGGAGGCAAGACATTTTTGGTTTTTAGTAATACAGCAGCAGTTCTCACCTCGTACTCCAGGTCATCCTGTCGGTCCACCTCATGGTTGGAGACGTCAAAGTAGTCATCAGGGTCGTTGTACTCGAACACACAGCTGGAGGGAGGAGGGAGAGATGAAATCAACCCCCATCATATCTAACATTATATGGCAAACCGTTTTAACATTTAATAACTAGACAGGAGATTCATTAGAGATATCTGCAACATCATTTTGCCTTGTCAAGACTCTAATTCAAGATATCCATAATTCTATTTTGACTAGACAAAACTCTAATTTTAGATATCCGTAATTACATTTTGACTAGTACGACTGAAACTACTTTTGCCATTCATGTGTATGGGGTTTATCATTACAGATATCCACAATTCAGTTCTTCTGACACTGTTCAGATGCTTTGTTGGGCCAATATCCAAGCCTTGCATGAGCAACATCATACACAACAACTCTGACTCGTCATAATGACGTTTAAGATATCTGTAACTGTTTATTTAGGAGAGTCAGAACTGAATTACAGATATCTCTAACTGTCGTTTTGACTAGTCACAATGACGTTGTGGATATCTCTAATGATAATTCCGGATAGTCAAGCTTAGCTATTAAATGTTAAAACGGCTTGCCATAAACATGATTTATTTTTCATATGTGGAGACAAGAGGTCACGACGTACAACTCATTGATCCCATACGGTCCCACGAGGTGAGGGAGGGGAGGAGAGGGTGGAGGTGGTGGAGGGGAGGAAGAGCCGCCTCCCCGGCCGTGGTGGTGATGGTGGTGGTGACCTCTGCCCTTCCCCAGCGGCACGATGTTCTGGAAGCTGATGTCCGTCTGCGTGGCGTTGTCGACGCAGTCGGGGATCGCCACCATGGCAACGGAGTAGATGGAGCTGCTGCCGGTACCGTTACCGCTGCACACTAAAGTACCTGAGAGGAGGAGGAGGAGGAGGAGGGTCAGGTTAACAACACAGAGCTAACCTGAGTTTACACTGAAACTGTGAAGACAGTAAAATTAGCTTTCATCTTCTAATCTTTACTCCCCCGGTCCAATTTGGTGACTTTAATAGGCATCATTTCTAACTCGTCCTATCCAGCAAGTTTACAGTATTTGAGCTTTATTCAATGTGAGTTAGAGGAGCTGCTGCTGGCTTATTATAGGTTCCAGTATGATGAGGTTGTAGTCTTCATTTCATTAAGATGTGCACCACTTTGAAATATAATTCATTCATTTCGAGGACATCATGACGACCCGAGCCAGATGGGATCAGACAAGTGAATTATGTAAAATATAAAAGACACCTAATACCCATACAGTATTTAGGACCAACATGCTCTCTGCCTTTAGTGACATAAACCACCAAGAAACTGAAGAAAATCAAAGTAGATGGAAGCCATAAAGCTAAAGAAGAATCTTTATTTACTGCCTGTTGTATGTTTTTATCTTGTCAGCTGTTTGCTTGTAGAAATTAGGGGAAAAAAAATCCAAGGTGGGAGATGATACAGATGGCATGTGACTGATATTGAAACAGATAAGCAGAAATGATAAAACGCTGCGGTAGCATTAGAAAAGATGGTAAAAGTCAAGTGATAACACAAAATGATTTAATGTTTACAAAGATGAGAGGAAAAAGATGAGAGGAAATGTCAGGAGATAAGAGGGGAAAAGATGGAAGAGATGAGGAAATGTGACAAGGAAGAGGAACATCAGCTGAAACTAAGTGGGACGAAGAGAAATGGGATGAAAATATAAAATGAGATGTAATGAGGCAAGAACGTGGGAAAGACAAGAAAGAGGATAAAGTGAGGTTTGATTTAGAAGTAATGAAGAGAGATGATATTAAAAGATGAGATGAAAAAGAGACAAGACAGATTTCTGTCTGACAGCAGCTCAAAACTTCAAAAAGAGCACAAACGAAAGAAAGAAGGTCAAAGCACTGACTGAATGATAAAAAATGTGCTCATGTATGTGTCTATTAGTGGGACGTGGTGTACCTTTCCTCCTGTGACTCTTGCGGGCCGACCCGGGTTGGTGCAAAGGCTCCTGGGAGTTTTGTGATCTGTCTAGTGGGAGCTGAGAGAGCCTCTGTCCTTTGACCTGAAGACAGGGATCACATTCACAGCATGTCATTTATGAAGCAGAATGGATGAAGAATGAAGCACAGGCAATGAGCAAATACGGAAAAAACTTTGTCACTTTTGGTTGCAAAAAACCAAGATGGTGACATTCAAAAACCAAGATGGCCACGGCCAAAAACCAAGATGGCGACCGCCAAAAACCAAGATGGTAACGGCCAAAAACCAAGATGGCAACAGCCAAAAACTAAGATGGCGACCGCCAAAAACCAATATGGCGATGGCCAAAAACCAAGATGACAACAGCCAAAAACCAAGATGGAGACGGCCAAAAACCAAGATGGCGACGGCCAAAAACCAAGATGGCGACAGCCAAAAACCAAGATGGCGACCACCAAAAACCAATATGGCGATGGCCAAAAACCAAGATGGAGACGGCCAAAAAACCCAAATGGCGACAGCTAAAAACCAAGATGGCGACAGCCAAAAACCAAGATGGCAACATCCAAAAACCAAGATGGAGACGGTCAAAAACCATGATGGCCACGGCCAAAAACCAAGATTGCGACAGCCGAAAACCAAGATGGCGACCGCCAAAAAATAATATGGTGATGGCCATAATCCTTCCAAGTCCCTTCCAATAAGTATACTAATATCAATGTACTAATACTAGCTAGTACTTCAATACTTCTTGGGACTAAATTGGCCCACTTTGTAGTTTATTAAAGTATACTTTTAAGTTTACTTTGAATGTAAGTGTAACTTTGAGTACACAACTAGTTTACATTCAAGTTGTATTTTGTACTGCAACTATAATATGAACTATACTACAAAGGAACTAATAGGTATACTGTTATAGTTTACTAGTTATATACTTGTAGCCCACCTTATAGTTTATGAAAGTACACATTAAAGTATACTCTCAGTAAACTACTTGTTTAAAAAAGAATTACTGTTGGTGAGGGTTGATATACTTTAGTCAAGAGGCAACTACAGAGAGCATCAAGCAAGTATAGAGAGCTTTAAATGTAGCTGTGAATATATGAAAGACAACCGTCAGAAAGACTTTGCGCACTTCATCAAACCTTCCTCACATAAGTCAATGATTAAAAGCTTTATAGGTGACAGTCTGGGAGGAAATCTTCTCTATCTATCATCAGCTTTATGGGAGTGGAACCTTATTAAAGATGACTGATAGGAGGCAGATGGAGGGATGAGGAGTCAGTGAAGAGGAAGAGAAGTCAGACATGGAGGAGGATCATTGAGAGCTGATGGATGGCAACATCTGAGTGTGTTCTACCTTTACGTTTCCATGTCTGTCCATTGGCCGCAGGGAGTCACTCCAGCCTTTTTGCTAATGAGAGAGAGGGAGACAGAGATAGATGGTGTTACTGAGGATGGGAGGAGAGAGAGGAGCATAACATCACAGAGAAAGAAAACCGATAAAAACATATAATCGAGAGAGACGTGAACAGTAAAGACAAGATATCTTCTTGTATTTATTCGTTTGGTGAAAAGCATAGTTAATATAGAACATCCATAATGTTGGTGTGTGGTGGTCTTTATCATATTTTTAGAATAATTTCTGATATTGTTCGTTATCTTGGTTGTAATTTAGTGTGTTTTTTAAGGCTCCACACAGTCATGGTCAATGTGCACTTCCATGTCTGATCAGACCTCGTCTCACACCTTGTTGACGGATAGTTTGTTTAAATATCACAACGTAAATGTCCATTATAAAATTAACGGCAACCTGTGGTTATCTGCATTTTTAGAATTGAAAAGCTCCACAATCGCCCGCGGGCGTAGCTCGCTCGCCAGCTGGCCAGTGACGCTCACAGACCGGCTACAGAGCAGCAGAGTGGCGAGGGAAGAGGCGAGGGAAAGAGCCGCTTCTGACGGAGCAGAGAGATACCTGCTGAGACAACACGACCCTTTTTAAAATTAGTCTAATATCTGGAGGGAGATCAGTCCACTGTTTTGCTGCTGTAACTGAAAAAGCAGTTGTAAATTTTGTCAAATAATGTTTTATATTTACCATCTCCCGTCTTACTTCCCCATGAGCTGTTGGAATAAATAGTGTTGTATTAAGTAAGTTGTATTTTTCGATAATATTGCAATAGTGGTACGAGTTTGTGTTTTTGTCCAGTGCTTTAAGAGCTGGTTTAAAGGCTAAAGCCTGGTCTAGCTTACTGCAAAATATGTTTGCTTTAACTGTTTCATACTGCATATTACTGAGGAATGCAGTGTGCAGTATGTACTGTATAGTGCATACTGTGTTCGTCAGTAGTAGCCCATATAGTAGGCGGTTTTGAACACAGCCATGTTACTGCTTTTTAAATCATACCATCAGTTTTTAAATTGACTCTCACTCAGACTTCAGGTACGGTGCCATGTTACCAAGAGACGAGCACACGAGGGGCACGTCAAATGAAACCCCCCCCTAGTGTTCTGCTCAAGGGCACATACTGTAGGCAGAACAGATGCTAATTTACAGGGCAGTCACTAACTCCTGGTTCACTCCCACCTCAATCAACAGCTCATAATAACTAGCTTCCACACAACCGGCCGCCAGCCACACACGCATTAGCATAAATAATACAGCTGTAAGCACAACCGTGTACGGGCGTCACTCAGGGGGCAGTATGAAAGGAAACACCTGCTTGCAAATGAACATGGAGGTAATTATTTATGAGTTCAGTGTGTGTGTGAACTGTAATAATGAAAGTACTGTGTGTGCCGTTTTATTAGATTTTCAAGCGTGCAGGAATCGTCGCTTGTGAAGTTAATGTCTGCAGATACACTCACATCAAGCTAATGCCTGAAGACACACATGCAGAAGAAGGCCTCTGACGCACACGCTAACCTGCTACTTCCAGGTGAGACACACACACACACATACGTACACACACACACACACACACACACACACACCAGCTCATGAATACTTGCATGGTTGCACACAGTCACACAGCTCTGTCTAACACACCTCTCCTCCTCCCTGCCTTTGTTTCAGAGCTGATTGTTATGCATTACATGGCCTCTGCAGGTTGTCTGACTGTGTGTGTGCGTGCGTGTGTGCGTGTGTGTGTCTGTCAGTGAACATAAGGCCAGTCAATACTCACTCAATACCCACAATCACCTATCAGGCCTGTTGTGGTCCGGTCACTGATTGTGTTTCATCTGCCATTAAGTAGGTCGGCCGGGAATTTCCACCCTGACAAAACACATTTCTCTGGGAGACAACAGTGTGTGCGTGTGTGTTGTGTGTGTGAGGAACACAAGCATTTGTTCATCAGTGTGTGGTTATATGGAGAACATGCTTCACTTGGTTCCAAACCTCTTCTGGGTTGTCGGCCATTTGAAACGGTCAAGTGAACGGCTGCCTCTTTCTGAGCAACTGAGCCAATCAGAGCCTTTTTCGGCGGGACTTAAGTTAACCTCATTCAGTCATTTCTTTTATTTCAAATTCATGATCTTTTTAAACTAGGGCTGTCAATCGATTAAAATATTTAATCGCGATTACTTGCATGATTGTCCATAGTTAATCGTGACTAATCGCAAATTAATCATACATTTTTTTATCTGTTCAAAATTAACCTTAAAGGGAGATTTGTCAAGTATTTAATACTCTTATCAACATGGGAGTGGACAAATATGCTGCTTTATGCAAATGCATGTATATATTTATTATTGGAAATCGATTAACAACACAAAACAATGACAAATATTGTCCAGAAACCCTCACAGGTACTGCATTTAGCATAAAAAATATGCTCAAATCATAACATGGCAAACTGCAGCCCAACAGGCAACAACAGCTCATGTCTGTAAAGGGGACACTCGTGGGTACCCAGAGAACCCATTTTCATTCACATATCTTGAGGTCAGAGGTCAACGGACCCCTCTGAAAAATGGCCTTGACAGTTTTTTCTTGCCAAAAATTAGCGTAAGTTTGCAGTGTTATTTAACCTCTTTCATGACAAGTCAGTATGACATGGTTGGTACCAGTGGATTCTTAAGGTTTACTAGTCTCATATGATACCAGTATGTTCACTCTAGCAAGTGGCGTGAAAGAAATTAGTGGCGTTAAAACAAATTTGTGTTAACGCGTTATTATCGTGTGAATTTTGACAGCCCATTTTAAACATTTGTCAGTTTAAAATGTTTCACAGTGTCGATTTAATCTGTTTTTTGGTTCCCCTCATCGTAATCAACAACCGGTTTTAATTGTCTCTGTAGTGGCTGGGGTTGGATCTGTGTGTACTGGACTTGTATCATTGTCTTTGTTTGTCTGTGTGTTCTTGGCGGTTGACTGTGAGTGTGTGATGATAATGACAACATCCCCCGGCTGCCCGCGGCGCTCCCGCTCATTATGCTGGTGTGTATGCGTGTGCACTTACAGGGACGGTAACAATACGAGTCCCGACTGGGCTCTGCCACATTAGCCCGACAGAAATCACAGCTAAGTGAAGTGTGAAATTAATAACTGAATGGGAGAAAAGAGCTGACTGTTGTCTTCTGTTGGAAATAACCTGCTATCTGGCTTTCATCTAATGGAGCTTTCTGTTTCTAGCTGGACAGGATGGATCTCAATCAGGAGCCTGTTGTGTTTTATCAATATGGATTATTGATCATTTTCAACAGAAGCACTCAATAGTTCCTAAAAAAACACGTATAACTAGAGTGACCAGGTCTCCCACTTTACGAGGGACTGCACAGCATTTTTATCCCTTGTCCCACATCTTGAGATGATGTCCCACATTTTCACTGCAGGATAGACCATTTTCTAAAATCTGGCTTTTATCCAGTGGCTGTGAAGAAAGCAGGGAAGACTGTCATCACGAGGCTGTTTGCTGTCAAACTGTGCACAAGTGGGTCGAGTGCAGGTTAACATTTCACCGTCTTTGCTACGCTACGCTACGCCCAACGGAGAAAATAGCGAGTCACCGCAAAGACACAAGCTCTGCAGATTTAGGCTGAATATGATGGAAACTACCACAAAGAAAAGGGAGAGCAGCTACAACAAAGACTGGGAAACTACTTATAAGTATTTATAAGCCGGCAGAAGGCGATTCTCAGAGTTTTTTGTGAAATCTTATAGTTATTTTTCAATTTCACACGGGGGGGAATACGACATGAAGCGACACAGTTCATGTGAGTCTCACAAGAAACTCAAAAAGAGATGTGCCGATCTATCGATGTATTCGGGCAAAGCATAGAGATACTACAAGATAAGGGGCAGAATAGTTTATTATTTAAGTTAGATAGACATTATATCAAAATTGTAGACCACCTCTCAGCCTTGGTAACGTGTCCCACATTGTCCCACACAAACATAATCTTTGTCCCACATTTGATTTGTTGGGATCTGGTCACCCTACATATGACTCTGTGTTACTTGATGCCGTCTAGGAACCAAGAGGCGTCTTAGAGATTTGCTTTGACTTTTAGATTATGGAGGCTTGAGGTGAGACTTCATTACTGGCTGAGTATTGATTGTTATACAGACCAGTACAGTACCAAGCAGCGTTATCATTCTGTGCCTTCATTGAATACTTCAGTCAGTATTGACTAGTTGTGTCAGTGGATTGATTTCTAATCCCTGCAGTCTCAGTGTGTCAGAGAGAAGTGAATGAAGTCAAATATGTTAATGAAACATTTTCTTTATTACCTATTATAGCCCTGTAGGTGCTGGGAGCTTGTTAATCCACCCGATTCGACTGTTATCAGGCCATTAAATAGGCGTTATCAGTCACTATAAGCACCATAGATGTGGGTCATTAGGGGCCTGCTATGCCTACTACGTTGTAAAAGTGAAAGTGAAACTTAAGAGCACCAAATTCTAACATAAAACTAATATAAAATCGCGGCCGTTATGAATCGCCATCATGAATCTCCCAGAGAACCTGATATGGGGGGGCAGAGAAGAGTACCGGCTGCTTGTGTGAAGTGCCGGTATGCAAGAAAAAGTCACGCTACACCAAGGAGTAAAATGAAGAAGTGCCGGTGCTGCGTAGGGTGTGCACCGGCCCACTTCGAGCACTACTTTTATTAACTAAAAAGTGGGCCAATTTAGTCCCAAAAAGTATTGAAGTAATACACTTACAAGTATACTACTAGTATACTGATATTAGTATACTTACAACATAAAGTTTAATTGGGGAAACTTGAGTATACTTCATAAAATAAACTTGAAGTATACTATGTTTTCGTAAGGGTCGCTGTTGACCATTGTGTTGACAGTCAGCACCACCGGATTCCCTCTGCTGGCTTAAAATGAAACTTGACATGTAAACCGGCAGCAGAAGTGATTAAAATGAAAGTATTGACGAGTAAAAATCCCGGCTGATACAGAAGGCGTGTCTTCAGTTTACAGGCCCGCTGGCTTTGTAAATACGACTCACAGGAAGCAGCTTTTAAACTGTTCTGATCACCGCAACGCGTGAACATATGGAGCTGATGGTGATTACTTTTATTGTCCTGTATTGTTGTCGCCATGTGTTCAATATGTCGGAGTCTCCGTCAATATCACCTCCTGGGGCTTCGGCACGCTTCTCCTCCATGCTCATTAACTATTTACTGATTCCATCAACACACACTTCCACCACATCTATTAACACACACACACACACACACACACACACACACACACACACACACACACACACACAGAAATAGTTCCACATCAACACACTTTGCACTGGCATTTATCTTTTTCACCAACGTACTCCCTATAGTGCATGAACACGTGTACACACACACACACACACACACACACACACACACACACACACACACACACACACACACACACACACACACTGTGGAGAAAGAGATGGGACGAGGGATCCATTTTTCATTCCCAGCATGCCGAGGGGAAAGCAGAGATACTATAATCATACCCGAGAGAGGGGGAGCTAAAGGAGGAGACGGGGAGCGGTCGGAGAGAAAGAGATGAAGGTTGAATCCAGACGGATGAAATCTGAAGAAATGGGGAGAAATGGAAAAAAAGATAGAAGGGTGGGGGAGTGGTGGTGAAAATGCAAAACATCACACAGGGAAGATGAAAGAGGGAGAAAAGAAGAGAGAAGGAGTCTCACCCATTAGAGAGAGATTTCTACTTTCAGGCTCTCTTTCACCCCTCACCTCTATCAATCCTCTGGACTTTCAGAGTCTAATGGAAGTCAAGCTGAGGATTGAGGCTGTGAAGATTACTGAAAACTACAAACACCAGACAGCCCCGGTGGACTTTATTCAGTATGAGTCAGAAGAAAGACCATATCAGCTCATCTACCGTCCTTTGAGAAAGAAGATATCATGATATCTGACCAGACTATGGGTACGCTGCAAAATTAAGAAAAGCTGAAATATTGCAAAAAATCTAAAAAAGAGAAGATGCAAGAAAGACTGAAAGAGATTCTTTTGAACTAGGTCTGTCAAAGTTATCGTGTTAATAACGAAAAATATGAAGATATTAAAAAAAGAAAAAATCAGGATGAGAGAGACGTGTAAAGACAGATGAAACTGAAGATGGAATAGAGCCAACTGAGACGGCAGAACGAGAATCATTAAATCTCATAAAGTGTGTTTCTGTCACCTGGCTGTCATCAGAAACCGGCCAAGAATACAATGTACTCAGGCCAACTTTATCCAATCAGTCATTACGCTCAAATTATCATAATTATAATCGATCCTCCAGATAATGACTCCAAAAAAGGCGTACCAATAAACCGGGCTGTTTTTCTTAGTTTCTAGAAATGCATTTTGAAGATGGAAGATTTTCATCAACGCGAAGGGAGAGAAAACAGAGAGAAACACTATCGAAGAAGTCAAAGAACATCAGCACACATTCACCTGCTCAGAGGAAAAACACGTCTGTTGTGTTTTAGATTTTAGACGCTCCTGGAAACCTCCAGTGTTTCCTCAAAATACCTAATTATGATTCATAATCCAAACACATTTACATTTTACCTTCCAGGGATTTCACTGATGCTTCTGTCAAAGCAACAATAATCCACAACATTTCCTCCCACATAAACATTGTCTCCTGTTTCTCTGTCTAGCGCGTGAAGCTCTACACCACAGACTGTGCAGTCATACTTGCCAACCTCGAGACCTCTGATTTCTCTCGACGAAAACGGTCTGAAAATATGTTTTTCTCTTTTTGTACAATCTGTCCATCAAACGTTGATATTATTCAAATTTAGCTCCACACATGCAGCTTGTCACTCAGAAACATTTGCCGCCCTCTTGGCCATAACATCATACGGGTGATTACCATTTCATTTCTTGAAAAAGCAAACAAAGCATGTAAATATGAACACATAAATCATTTAAAGTACGTAATATTGGCTTTCAGCTGTATGAAAGGGGCACTGACAGATATTACAGAACACATTTATTCCTTGGGTTATTACAGTCATGATCCTATTATGGAAATCCTCAGACTATAAACATGTATCACTGCCATAATGGGTGTTATAAAAAATCATGTATTAACTTTACAGTCACACAGAGCAGTTCAGTGGCTTGTTCATGGGCAGGACTTACAGTAGTGTTTCAACTTTACACATCTAGTCACAGAATATTTCCCTGCGTAGGCTGAGCGAATGTATTGTAGAGATAACATTAAAACTGTTGTCATTAAGCTAAACACATGGCTGTTTATTCATTAATACCTGCATTGTTGCAACACAGTCTCACGTTAGTTCGTGAAATAGTCACGAGATTTAATCTATTTTATTCACGCACATGCGTTTTCGAATGATCAGTAACACGTCAATTTCCGCTCCAGTCTTTTCAAATAAAACTACTTAGTTAGGTTTAGGAAAATATCGACTTTGTTAGGTTCAGGCAACAAACTACTTTGTTAAGTTTCGGAAAAGATCAGCTTGGTTAGGTTTATATAACAAAACTACTTAGTTAGGTTCAGGAAAAGATCAACTTGGTTAGGTTTAGGTTACAAAACTACTTAGTTAGGTTTAGGAATAGATTGACTTGGTTAAGTTTAGGCAACAAACTACTTAGTTAGATTTAGGATACGATCAACTTGGTTAGGTTTAGGCAACAAACTACTTAGTTAGGTTACAATACATTAAATTTTCTGACTATTTCACAAACCGCTGTGCGATTGGGCTGATTGTTCAAATCATGGTGATGCATCCCAACAGCAACCATACATGGGTATATTATTCCATATGTTGTGCTGGATATGTTTCCACGCTCTGCTTGATACTGTATCGGCATAAAGACGCCAGTGTAACACACGCTGCGCCGCTCCAAGTTTAAGTCACACAGATTACCTCCCTCTTGTGTGTTTAAGATTCAGAACTGCACAGCAAACACATCAGTGATCCATGCCATCATTTCCCTCCTGATGATCTGAACTACCGTTACAGATGATGGAGTCTGGCAGCATCTCATTCTCAACAAAATGGTTGTTTAGAGATCATGTTTATGGACATATTTCCTCCTATATAGCATACCTATATAAATATATATTATATGATCCGTTAGCAGTGCATGACAAAGACTTCAGACATTTGAGTTTCATCACTGAATAGTAATAAAGAGCTGCCAAGACATCAGGGTAAATGACTGAAATGATTTCTCTTAGCCTGATATTACCTTTAGAGAAGACGTCATTAGGGCTGCAACGCCTGAGTATTTTCATTAACATTTTATCTGATGATTAGTTTTCTAACTATCCATCATAAAAATAAAAATCCACCTTAATTTCTTTTTTTTTGTCTGACAAAGAGCTCAAAACTCGAAGAACTTCAGTTAACTGTGATACAAAACAGAGAAAAGCAGCAAATCCTCACATTTTAGAAGCTGGATTTACAGGATATTTACAACATTTTGACATGATAAATTAATTTTAATCAATCAAAGCTTCAGCACTATTTTTAATCCTAAAAACTGGCTAGAAATCAGCTGCTGAAGTTACTTTCAGCCCTCTGTCTTCTACTTTGGACTATGTGTCTTCAGTATTTCGTCCTGTGGATGCAGCAGCAGTGCATCATGGGATTAGTATCAACATGTTACCACCTGGCGTTCAGCTCAGAACCACAGCTGAATACAAACGAGCTGATTGTGTCTCCAGAGTGTTTCTTCTCTCCGCTGCTGATGGCCTAATGAGCCGACAGCCCATTAAGACTAATGCAGTTTAGACAACTCTGAGAGAGAACGAGTCCTTAAAGAAAAACATGCAGACGATGTGAGAGTGTGGATTCATTCTTTCCTCGTGTGTCGTCTCTGTCTCGGTCAAAGAGTAGTGATTGTCACTTTTCCGTACTAATATCACATTGCTTCCGTATGTGTTTTACTTAGTTTACATACTTATTTTAAGCTTAACCTTGACATAAGTGGTTTTGTTGCCCCCTGCTGGTACTGCACGTCCATACAGGCCTGTAGTATACACATCTCTGCGAGGCAAAACACTGACACGCTATCCTCTGCTGGACAGACGGGTCTATTTCATGCTTTGGTGTGATATCGGGTTGGAGGATACGTTGTACAGATGGCATCAAACCTGGCAACCTCATTGTGACTTTAGTCACTCCTCCTCCACATTTCTGTTTTTTGTAAAAAATGAAATGAACAAGATACGTGTTGATTTGTGAGCTTTAGACCCAGGCAAGCTGTAGAGCTAGCTGTTTCCCACTGCTTCCAGTCTTTCTGCTAAGCTAAGCTTCAGGACTCCAGCTCTTAACACAGAGACATGAGATTGTCATCCGTCTTATCTCATTCTTGGACAAAGCGAAGAAGCACAATAAAGAGAATACTGTCTTGTTTTTTATACTTTATCGGTGTTTGGAAAACCCTCAGTGTAACAGTGCTAGTTTTAATAGGTCAGTTTTAGCTCAGTTTAGTTTTTAGTTTTGACTCTAAACGGCTGAATAAACCTTCAGCTCCGTTGAACAAATGTCGCCGTCTCTTTCATCTCTCGCCCTCTCTCTCTGTAAAGGATGCAGCCAAAAAAGTAAAAATGTTTAGAAAAGCAGCTGCTGGGGTTTTCTCTCTGTGTGTGTGTGTGTGTGTGTGTGTGTGTGTGTGTGTGTGTGTGTGTGTGTGTGTGTGTGTGTGTGTGTGTGTGTGTGTGTGTGTGTGTGTGTGTGTGTGCACGCCCGCTCATTACAGCAGATCTGCCAGCTCCAGTGTGAGAAAGCATAAATACAGCTTCCCTAATGACCGTGGTTACCGCGGCAACAGCATCCCATTGAGACAAATCTGACAGCAAAGTGAGGAGGAGAAGAGGTGACTGAGGTGGGGGCGGGGGTGGGGGCGGGGGAGAGCTAGAGGGGGAGGAAGAGGAAAAAGAGTAAGGAGGTGTATATTTAGGAGACAAGGACGAAGAGGGTGAGAGGGTAGATTGATGGACAGAAATAGAAAGAATGGAGGGAGATGAAAGAGAGGAGTAGTTAGGGAGGAAGACACATGATGAGCATCTACACTAATAATAACACAGAATAACACTGTATGGTCCATAAAGCCTGTAGAATCTGTTGCCTGTTATTATGTAAAAAAGTTTGTCCAGTTTTAAAGCAGCAGTAGGCGAGATTGGAGCAACTACGTATGGAGTCTGCCGTCTCTGAGCAGCTGTCAATCACTCGTGAACTCCAGTCAAACGGTCAAACTAGGCAGCGCTGATCAAATATGTATCAACATCTTGTAGTGTACTGTTTAGCTGTAAAATTAGAAAGTTTGTGACCCGGCAGCCATGTTGAGATCAGTTGAGGAAACACCAAGCACCACCCACCAGCCGGAGCACAACCAATAGGAACGCTATCTCTCTGAAATTACTAGATTTTTTAAAGCCTGAAAACAGAGCCATGAAGAGGTGCAGAAGTCTCTCAGAAGACTTGAATTACAATATGCTGAAAGGTTATTATGGATTTTTTGCCCAATGATGCCAAAAATATACTGCCTGCTGAAGCTTTAAAGCAAAATCACAAAAACCAACACCAGAGAGAGAAAGAGAGATACTGGAATGGAGAGAGTGGAAGAGATGCTATAGATCAGGTGAACAGAAGAATGGAGGTGAGGTGGGGGAGGGAGAGGAGAAATGAAAGTAGAGGAAATGGGGGAGGAAGAGAAAGAGGACAAGGAAGGTGGAGAGGGAGAAAGATTGAAGGACAGAAACTGAAAGAATAGAGAGGAAAGAGAGAGAAAAAACAGGTAGATTGATGGACAGAAAAAGAGATACATGGAGGAAGAGGAAGAGAAAATGGGAAAACATAGATGAAGCGAAACATTCAGACAGAAAGAGAGAGAGACAGAGCAAAGATAAAAGTGGATGGAGAGAAAATATGAAGAATGAAAGAAAAGAAGAAAGAGGAAAGTGTGATTTCACAAGCATTTGTGCATTTACACAACTGTGAGCGTGTTTTGTGTGTAGTAGGACGAGGTGTGTGATGTCCAGACAGGCCCGGGCAGCGAGGAAATCAAATGGTATAAAATAAGCCTCACACACACACACACACACACACACACACACACACACACACACACACACACACACACACACACACACACACCTCTTTGATTTGCTCGGTTTGATTCCTGACGTTTGATTTTCTCTTCAGATGTTGAGGTTTCCTTTGCCTCCCAGCAGCCGTTTAGTTTGACTCAGACAGACGGAGCCTGAAGCCTCCAGAGAGGCATTCAGGTGCTCCGAGGAAGCCGGGAAGAAAAAAAAGAAATAAAGAGACTTCCAAATCACTGTAATCTGTACTGTAGCTGTTTCCTCTAGTCTTTCACTCATTCATTTTAAGGCCTTCACACGCAGTCTATGCTCGCATTACAGCTCAGTTTGAGCTCATGTTTGAGCTGCGCTAGTCGTCACAATGTGCAGCTCAAAGTTGGGCTTTGCGTGGCGCAAGCCGTTAGAAATAACGGATTTCAAAGCTCAGTGGTGCCATTGTTGCGTTGTGTCTGAAAGGACCTTCAGTGAGTGAGAGAAGGAGAGAGAAATGGAGAGAACTAAGAGTAAGAAATACTCAAGCAGCAGCAAAAATAAATAAAAACTGATGAATATTAGTTTATGTCAGAGATTCACACGTCAAGTTCACACCAGAGGGGCGAATTATTCAGTTTTCTTTCCTGGGAGTTAAAGAAAAAATCAAAAGTTTAACATAAAAATGCTGTTGCAGTTTACTTATTATTTTGTTATTTTCACTCTTTTAAAGTCACCAGAATGCAGGAAACAAAGGCTCTGAAACTCAAATTTTTCTGGTTGAGGCAAGTCGCTTTTTTTCTATGTAATATTTCACATTCTGACAGAATACATAAGTTGATGTGCGAATTAATCGCCCCCAGTGTGTAATGGCTCTTAGTCCAACTTTATGACTTTATGGCTCCCTACTCCTCTGCAGCAAACCCACAACACGTTTACATCCAATCACATCTTTCCATTGATTCTGAGAGCAGTATGCAACACCACGTCTAAAATTAGCTTCACGTTCAGACTGAATGAACCTGTGTGTGTGTGTGTGTGTGTGTGTGTGTGTGTGTGTGTGTGTGTGTGTGTGTGTGTGTGTGTGTGTGTGTGTGTGTGTGCGCGTGCGTGTGATTGCTTATCATCTCCTCTTCAAATCTCATGAGGTCATCAGAATCCATTACAGACCTCATTAATCACACACACACACACACACACACACACACACACACACACACTGAATGCCCCCTGTCACCTTGGCTACGTATGAGAGGGTGTCACTATCGGAGAGTGTGTGTGTGTGTGTGTGTGTGTGTGTGTGTATGTGTGTGTGTGTAGCAGGGAGTACATATGAGACATTTAGTCAGACTGATTCACAGGGAAAAGTTAAGTGAAGCAGTGAAGCAGTCATCACATTCTACCATTGTGCACAGTATAAAATCAATTAAAAAAAAAAAAAAAAATAATTAATATAATTTTGACTCCAAATGGAGTAGTTTTATTATAATAATGAAATATAATCAAGTAAAACTTCGATAAGAAAAAATTAAAAAATACAATTTCTCGTGCGTTGATTTTGTATCTTTGACTGATGTTCAATTCTAGCATTTTTAAAAGAGAATATTAACTATAACTAAGAGTAAATGATTTGTTTGTTAACCTCAAAACATGCAGGGGGGTGAAGTAGTTTTGTCAGTCCTGCTTAGTCTCTCCATGTCTTCCTTTCAGTCTCCATATGACAACAACCAACAACCTCTAGCAACGGGTAGGGCAGCCTGTAGTTAATATTTATATTTTGATTCATTCCAAATGGGTACTCAAAAAATATGAAAAGAGATATGATGTGTGTGAGAGAGAGGAGATATGTATGAGATATGAGAGTGTGTGTTGGGGGTTGCTTGTAACTCCCTGAGAGCTCCAATCAATCAGGACACAACAGTGTGTGTGTGTGTGTGTGTGTGTGTGTGTGTGTGTGTGTGGGTGTGTGTGTGTTCCTCCAGAGGTGACCTAGTGAAGATGGTAATGATTTCTAACAATCTAGTGTGGAAACCAAAACCTCAGAGGAGGTGTGTGTGTGTGTGTGTGTGTGTGTGTGTGCAGGCTCTCCACCTTGTTAACCTCAGACGTGTTCTGTAGCATGAAGTCAGTACCGTACATGTCGGGGGTCTCCTGCTGTGATGCTGTTAAACTAAAACAGAAATGTCAGCCACAGACTTTAATAGCTAAACCACACAATAATATATCTGCTGCAAAAACACAAGATCTCCCAATCTGAGCCCTGCATGGATCCAGGTTCCAAACCCAAACCTGCAAACTGTTTTGTACCACCATTTCATTTTCATCTTGAACAGAGACACAAATGAGATCGAGGTGATAATGCTATAATTAATACAAGGGAATCAATTAGGTCATTCGAAAGCAGGAATTTTAATTGGGAGATGCTCTTAGCTCCCAGGTGTCCGTAGCCAACAACGCTATTTGCAACCGACTCGGGCACATTAGATACTGTATGTGTATATGTACTGTATGTATATATTTCGTGCAACTGCAACTTTCTTTAACGCATTAACGCAATCGATCTTTTAAAGGTTGTAGCGTGGTGGCTTGTCGGGAAGGAGGCTAAATAACGCTCCAAATTTGCACCAAATTTGGCGAGGAAAAACTGTCATGGCCATTTCAAAGGGGTCCCTTGACCTCTGACCTCAAGATATGTGAATGAAAATGGTTTCTATGGGTACCTACGAGTCTCCCCTTTGCAGACACGCCCACTTTATTTATTTTTTATGCTAAATGCAGTACCTGTGAGGGTTTCTGGACAATATGTGTCATTGTTTTGTGTTGTTAATTGATTTCCAATAATAAATATATACATACATTTGCATAAATCAGCATATTTGTCCACTCCCATGTTGATAAGAGTATTAAATACTTGACAAATCTCCCTTCAAGGTGCATTTTGAACAGATAAAAAATGTGCGATTAATTTGCGATTAAATATTTTAATCGATTGACAGACCTAAAAAAACTATAATAATAAGTCAACTAAGTGAAAAATAGACTTCTGACAGGACTCAAACCCCAATCTCCTTGAGTGAATGTCCTGAGTTTGACCCATTCATCCACTACAACTTAGTCCTTTCATGTACTTTGTTGCTCTTTATGTTACTACTACTACCGGGTATAAATAGCCAAATAACTGCATCTGACTATCTCATCCAGATGCAAATAGACACTCCGATTTAAATTTTAGTGTACAAATGTGATTGAAATTGAGGGAACAAAATAAGTAACTCAATTAGAAACTTTGTGTTGTGTTCATGTATTTGTGATAGAGGGAGAGAGGTACATATGTATGTATGTACAGTATGTACTGTATGTATGTATGTGAGGAAGAGATTTCAAAGATGTATTGGTGTGTAACTGTGAATCTGGCCCATCTAAATATACATGAGAGTGTGTTGTGTAAAGCATTACTCCCACTGTGTTCTTCCAGTCTCTCGTGTAATCCAAACTAGAAGAGAAAGAAATGTGTGTTCACCAGCAGGACAGGACACAAATAGAAACAGGAAGGCGCTAACAGTGGAAAGGGAAGACGTGGAAATTTTGGAGAGCTTCAACTATAGTTGAAATCCGGGCTCATGGAAACAGCTTTGCTACTAGAAAGGTGGTTTAGCTTTATCTAAGTTAGATGTATTTGCCTAAATTTGGTTGTTAAAACGTTCCATTGTGAGGAAGAAAGTTTACAGGTGTAACGGAGATTAAAGTGTGTTTTATGTATGAGATGAGCTCAGGCCTGCAGCTCCTCCATAAACATGTGCAGTTGAAGGTTTGACACATTTCTACAATGTTTCTAGACACATTTCCTGAACTCGACACACTGAGCAGTTTCAGCCTGTTTGAAAAATCAAACTCAGCCTCAGTACCCACAAAAAATTATGTAAAGTTTTTTATAATAATACATTGACTCAATTTATTCAAATAGAGTTGAGCTTCCTGCTCTTTTTACAGCAACACCCTGCTTAACAATACAGTATGTAGTTTCACACGGTTACACAGGGAGCCTGTTTCAAAGGCACCTCAACAGCTGCAGAGAGGCTTTAAAGTAGTCTCTACTAAAGGGGCATCCAGAGCATGTGCATGTATTACACATTAATATAAAATCATATAAAAAAGGGTGAGAATATATTGCAAATATTCCGTTTAGCCTTTTGCTATAAAAGATCAGAGCAGTCTGAGTTAACAACTGAGCCAGCCAAATTATCAACATTATACGTAAAACTCCAACCTCCTCAGATGAAGGTTTTCCTGTTAGAATAGAATATCTAGATAGATTGGTGTATTGTGTATTTATATTGTGTATTGATACTTCTGTTGTTGAATAAGTAATGATGACAAACCAAAATGATCCTAGTTGAAATGAGATCTGAAGCAGAGGTGACACACTTAGTGTTCAATGGGAAAGTATGAGAACAACAGTCAGACTTGTCTCAGCACCATGGACAGCTCCACCAGTTAGGACAGAGTAGTCAGACTACAGCTTCAAACCAGAGTTCAGCACCATGGACAGCTCCACTGTGGTCTCCATAACCATGACCGTAGACTGTATATAAAGATGGACGCTGCGTCTCCACTTCCTCCCACTGTACAGAAGTGAAGCCAAAATATCCCCGATATGGGAGCAGCTATCTTGAGATTTTTACGTAATTTGGAGCCAGAGTCTGCTCAGTAGTGATCGGGGGGGTGGAGCCATGGTGTCGAAGTCACTCACCCACCCAAACCAATCACAAGCAGAGCACGGCTGCAGATCCAGATGTTTTGGCTTTCACTTTTAGGGAGCTGTTATGTCGTCCATCTTTATACACAGTCTATGTTAGAAACCTACAGGGAGGAGGGAGGGGTGGTTTGAGGGGTCAACGAACCATGTGACTTTGCCATGGGATTATTTGATGAATGACTATTAAGATTATCGGTAATAACATGATCTGTGAATTAACAATCACTTTGCATTTGTGAGTTTCTTTAACAGAGACCTACGCTGATATCAGAAAGCATGTTGTGAGTAATGGATAAAAGGCACATAATAGGTGTAATACTCTACAATACAACACACTGAACGATACTGAATAGTAATGAAAAGATCAGAGTTGGCAATTGGTAAAATATCTTATTGCAGATGTAGGTTTTGGTTGTACTTTATTCATCCGATCAAAGGAGAAGCCGGAATGGATCGTCGTAAAATAAATGTAAATATTTGTACAGCATGCAGATTGAAATGTGTTACAACAGCAAAGAATATGGCTTTTCTTTTTTTACTGAAGCGTTGCACATTAATGCATGGAAGCATGAGCATCCATGCACATACACACTACCACATTACCACTCTACCACACACACACAATCACACTACCACACACACTCGCACACAATCACACTGCTTTCCATGAACGAGCAGGAGTCCTCTGTGACTTTCAGCCTCCGCTGGACAAAAAAATCCCAGCAGAATAACACGATGACCTTTACAGAAAGTAACTAGACCAACCTGAAGTGATGAATGGTACCGTAGTTTCCTCTACAATATTACACACACACTAGCATGGCCATTTCCAAAGGGGTGCTTTGACCTCTGACCTCAAGATATGTGAATGAAAATGGGTTCTATGGGTACCCACGAGTCTCCCCTTTACAGACATGCCCACTTTATGACCATCACATGCAGTTTGGGGCAAGTCATAGTCAAGTCAGCACACTGACACACTGACAGCTGTTATTGCCTGTTGGGCTGCAGTTTGCCATGTTATGATTAGAGCATATTTATTATGCTAAATGCAGTACCTGTGAGGGTTTCTGGACAATATCTGTCATTGTTTTATGTTGGTAATTGATTTCCAATAATAAATATATACATGCATTTGAATAAAGCAGCATATTTGTCCACTCCCATGTTGATAAGAGTATTAAATATTTGACAAATCTCCCTTTAACGTACATTTTGAACAGATAAAAACTGTGCGATTAAATTGTGATTAATTGTTCACATGAGGTCGGCACGGGTTACCACTGTTACACGTCTCCGGCAAGGAGGCTCTCAGGAAGTGACGACGTAAATTACTGCTCAGTGCGTACGAAAAGATACATACTACTGTTTATTCACACATGAGTGTGTTGAACGATAGTGCAGTTATTGGGTATGTAGTGCATAGTAGGCGATTTTGGACAAAGCCATTATGTTCTTTGTACAGTTAATTCTATTTTTGGGAAAATACCACTTTCACAAGAAGAGATGGGCGGACTCGAAACCTAATTATGAACATTTCTTATGAACCAATGAGAATAAATAAATTTCTTATGGACCAATGAGAATCTATTCTGATTTTGTATTACTTTTTCCTTAAATAGATGTATTTTTTTTAATTGTTTATATTATTTGTTGTTTTTTTTTCACCTTATAATTGTACCCCTGGCATGAGCAGTTTTGTTTGTATATACTGTTAAATGTACTAATATTTTCTAAAATTATAAAAGAAAAAAAAGACCTAACCTTATGGGAGCTAGGGAGGTTTTAGTTTGTGGTTTCACTGGTGTCCTGTTGGTTTTATACTGTTTCTATAACGTTGTGCTGCGTAAAGCTACCTGAGAGGAGGGACTTAGTACCGGAACGCATTGAGATCATTGGCTCCCGTGCAACCAAACTATCCACGTCATACACCGTTGGAACGGGAAAATGATTGGCTGCAGTCACAGATAATTGAATTGTTGACAGCCAATAGCAGCTCGTTCAACCATGGTGGCAAAGCTACGAGCCCATTGGCGTCCGAACGGGGAGCGCTTGCTGTCATTCAAGGGCTGTCCTGGGGTGAAAACTAAACAGAAAAAGGTGGGGTCACTTTTATTTTGTAGCCAGTAAGGTGACGAAAACAAGCATACCCAACAACACGGTACAGGAAGACGAGAAAATACTGTTTTTCTCGGTTGAAGTGCGGTCTTCCTTTGGCAAACGGAGTTAGCAGATAGTTAGAAATGGACTTCACGTGACAATATTCACAATTTGGATTAATTTAACGTAACGAAAACCGTTTTGACTACTACTGGACTAAAAGGAATATAAACTATCGAGAAATGGAGACACATTCAGACTTTATGAGCCTTCACAGGTACGTTAGGGAGTCACCACTTTTTATTTCTCTCTCTTGTTGACCATATCGGTAAATCTGAATGAATTGTGCTTTAGTGTTCATGGTTTTCGTAAAATAAACTCAACGCTTGAATAGTGGAGAATCTAACCGATCTAACCATATATAACATGTCCATGTTGACAAAAGTTTAAACATTTCTATCTCCATGATTGATGCTAAGCTGCTTAAAACTAGCTTAGTTTAATGTTACCTGCGTGTTTAGTTTGCCTTTTTTCTTTTCTGTCTTTTCTTTTAGCCAGCATTTAGATTTTTCCTCCCAAAATATTTAGTGTAAAATAATCAGCCATAAAAAAACTGCATGTGTAATAAGTAATTCTGCAATAACCTCAGAAATATTAGCGAGGACATGACCTCAGTGATGGCTACAGCTCTGTTCATAAGTTTGGTTAAGTGTAGTGCCACCAAAATCACTTCACACATCAATGGGATCCTGTTTGTTATATTACAACACTTGTTTTGGAAAAATATGCTTTTGAATAATTTTGATACATTTTTATGGGGAAAAATATTCAATAACTTAAGTCTTATGCAGTGTAGTGATACCAAAATCATTGCATATTTTTCCCCCCAAATTACACAAAATCACATTTTTCATTCCTATGTGTTGTAGTATAACCAGGAAGTGACCATTGATGTGTGAAGTGATTTCGGTATCACAGTGTATAATAGTGAAGTTATTTAATATTTTTTATAGTATCTCTTTGCGGCGTTGCCTTTTGTAGACGGTCCCTGACCACTCGTCTCACAGCCGGCTGCACATAGAAACCAATGTAATGTGTCCAGCTCGGAGGACGGCCGTAGCTCGTTGTCTACCTTACTACGGTTAGAAAGAGCCGTCGTTTGTGTTTTAAAAACGTATGAGTTATTGATCCGGGAAGTTTAAATCTGTGAATATCTTTCCAAATTTACACACATGTTCTTCCTTCCAGACTGCTGTTTTACTTCCTTTCTGTGACTTTGAACTTGCATTATTATTTTGTGCAGATGAAACCAGAAGCTGTTATGAAAAGTCTGTGTTGGTGCCTGCGAGAACAGAACTGAGCTTTTAATGCTTCTAATCCATGTTTGCTCCATGCTGATAACCAAGCAGACGAAGCCCTCAGGGGCCCCGAGGAGTCCAGGTCCAGTGTCTGGTTAATACTGTGTGCACCTCCGAGGTACATTATAAACTGAAAGGACAGGAGCCCGAGGCTACGCCTGCTTTAATACCTCCTCTCCAGGCCCTGTTTTGCAGAGTTACCATGAGTTAAGATCTAGTTTTAAAGGAACAGTGTGTAAATCTTCTAGTTTGTTTTCAAGATGACTTTTACAGAAATGATATGAAACCAGTTGCTGCCTGAAAGGAACAAAATCAATGTAAAAGCTGATAGAATGATTTAGGAAATGGTTGGAGGCAGTTGTGGTTTATTTCAGGTGTGATCCTTTCCTTTAATAGAACACATTTGATTGGTCAGAAGGCCAGCAGCGTCTTACCTGGAACATGATCCTGTACTGCTCCTCCGGACGTTTGACCACACACATGTTGCAGCCCATGATGGCGTCCTGACACTCGTCCTCTTATCTCCGTCTCTGCTTTCTCCTCGTCTTTTAATCTCTGTGTCCTCTGTCCTCTGTCTCTGCAGGTCCCTCAGAAGACGCTTGGTATCGATAATCCAGCTCGTCCGTCTGACCTTTAACCTCCGAATCTGACGTCCTCAGGTGTGTCTTTGCTTTCTGTTTTCTCCTATTGTTCGCCCCTTTTTCAAAGCGAAGATAAACTCGCCAGATTTCAGACAACTTTTTGAGGCAAAATGAAGTGTTGGTGAAATCATTAATCCCCACTGACAAAGATCCGTTATGTAGGAAGAGTCGTGCTCGTTTTTTTATAAACCATAAATCCTCAGAGAAATCAGTCCAAGCAGTTCATAAAGGAGTTCCAGTGAGATTCAAACGTCTTCTGTTGTTTTCCAGGATTATCTATTTAGCTTCAGAAAAACCTTTATGAAAGTGAATTTTCGGTGAGTTCGTAGTGTTTTTCAGCAAATACGCACAAAGGTGGGGAAGCCGCTTCATCTAAAAATCCCCCAAATGTGCTTCATTGAGTTTATTGAAAGCTTTTATCAGTCAAACTTCTTCAACAAAGCCATCAAAGTGTCACTTGTGATAAAAAACCCAGCTGAGAGTCGTAGCTGAGTTCACTTCCTGTTGTCTTTTCTCCACTGCTCTGTCACTCTGAAGACAAAAGCTCTGTGCCCACCTCTCAACCACTGATGAAGCAGAGGACAAAAGGAGGAGGATGACATTGTTCAGCTTTGTTTAGTTGTTTTTTTCATGAAGAAGACGAGTTGCGTTTCTCAAACGGCTCCTCACAGTAAACAGCTTTTATCTGCTGTCCCGCGGGCGGCGAGACGATGCGTCTTTTCATCACGGTGAAAAATTAATTTTTATTCATGCGCTGCAGATTGTTTCAGCCCTGCAGGAGGGGAGGAGGAGGGGGAGGGGGAGGGGGAGGAAGGGGAGGAAGAGGCAAAAGCGGCAAAAGCTCTTCAGTTTGTGCTTCAAACTGTTAAAATGTAGAAAATTCAGTTCAGTTTGTGGGCGTCCTAGAAAATAGGGATGATGTAGGTGATGAAGGAGGATGAAGGAGGAGGAGTGTTTGATTAAGTTCCACCTACACACTGTTCACACCGACCTCTCTGTGAATGTGTTTCAGTTTGTCGTTTGTGTGCACAGTTACATGTGTGTTCATAGCATCACAGTCACACACAAACACATTGTGAGAAGCAAAGTGAAAAGTCAGTCAGTTTGTTGGAAATGTGCAGCTCAAATGGCCAAAGAAAGAGGAAGGAAAGATCATTTAAAAAGGATTATTAAACCTCTGTGACCAGATTTAGCCTTCTGGTTCCCTGGTTTTAAATAAATCTGCTCTTAAAGTGAGGATATAACAAAAAAATATATATCCAAGTTGTGGTGCTTATAAAACGTCTCCCTGCAGAGATGAAACTGTAAAAATGTTGTGCTCTCGCCTTCTGTTTCCAGTAAAAGTGACACCTACTAAGTCACAGATACATAAATGTATGTATTATTTCTATTTGAGTTCTTAAATGACAAAAAGAGATCTTTTATTTCCCTGACAGAATTTGTAGCTTTTCCTCCACTGAGATCTGCTCAGTCTGAATCAAAGTTTCACCTCCTCTTCTAAAACTGGTTAAAGCTAAAATAAAACCAACCGTGGTGCTTTTACAAGGCTGTAATCTCTCACATATCTTTACAAAACACTTAGCCAAATGTTTAGTTATCTGTCTCCTGAGGCTTGTTTCGAAGCCGCAGTGGAAACGAGGCCAGTGACAATTAATAAGACATGAAGAAGAAGAAAAACTGGTAAAGAGTTCCAGCGGTTTTTCTCTTCAGTTCAATAATTCATCTGAACACTAGCGAGTGATTAAAGCAACTTCCTTTCTCCCTAAATTGACAAGAGCATCCACAGCAAACCTTCAATAGTGAATCTGAACAGTTGGATTTCTGTTTCTGGATCAGGACGAGGAGACGCTCTGAAGAACTTCAGTCAAATATTGAAGCAGTGCTAACAGAGCTCGCCTCAATAATTCATCTAACTCGAGTTTTAACAAATCAGAAACCAGCAGCTCAAATAGAAACATCTGCTTTGTTTGTTTCCTGCTCTTCTTTAAACATCCTGATTTCGTCGTTGCCGTAAAATATTTGAAACATGACATGAAATGGTTTCTCAAACCGGTGTAAACAGTGTTGTGTACTTATGATGCATTTTTATGGCTGAATCATTAATATTTGTTTTGTGCTTTGAATGGATACAAAAATGTCTCTGAAATCATGGAATAATCATACACAAAATGCACTTTTTAGCACCTGAATATTTGTGTCAAAGTGACAAACTATTAATGATCTGAACACAGCTTGTGCTCACCGGTTCAAGCTAGTTGTTTCACCTCATAAAAAGCAAAACTATACTTTCAGCACGTGGATATCTGGTTGAATATCCGTCATACTTTGTGCTTAAAGGTATCTTGAATTTCCCTCGGGATCAATAAAGTTACTATCTATCTATCTATCTATCTATCTATCTATCTATCTATCTATCTATCTATCTATCTATCTATCTATCTATCTATCTATCAAATCCAGAGCAGCTGGAGTTTTTTTCATTTGAGAGATAAAAACGGTTTGTGCTTCGTGTTTTTGCCAAAAATGTTCGCTCCTAAATGTGCTCTCTTTAGGACAAAACTCTATTTGTGCTTAAAGAACAGGACACATTTGAAATCTCTAGTCCATGTGGTGCTTGTGCTTTGAGCAGCAGCATATTTCCTTCCAGTCTTGGCTGTCTAAACTTCATCTAAGAAACACTGATGACGTTTTTGTGGCCTTTCGTCTTTGAATTTTCACCAGAGAGTTCCTCACAGGTCCTGCGGTGTTTGTATCAAAAGTATTACAAGTCTCAAAGGAGGTTTTGTGCAGGTAAATTCATGTTGGTAGACGTAAAACATCAATAAACGTGTAGTTTGACTTTTCTATCTAAAAAGGTGTAACGACGTGGGCTTGTTTTACCGCCCTGGTCCAGATTGGCTTTTTCTTTCCAACTGTTACCTCAAAACCTTTTACTGACAGCTCAAACTTGTGTTTTTTGGACAACTTTTGTGTGTACAGTTAATAACCGTGTGCATCGATCAGTGTTAAGGGTGGATCAACCACTCTGCTTATTCCTGAAGTCTTATTTTTACATTTGAAAGCACTTGGACGTATTTACTGCTGCTTTAAAGATAAATCTCCGAGCTCCACGTTCATCTGATATTTAGACCTTTTCTAACAGGCTGTTGCTGTCACTCCAAAGAGACATTAGTATATCAAAATGTGAAAAGGTTGGTAGGAGATCACTGCTGTTGAGTCACACAAGTGATGTTGAGGCTTTGCAGAGTAGAGCGGTTTTATAATCGCCGGTCCTTGAGATGGAATTAGCCTGCGGAAAGATGACGGACGGCGCCGACGCTCTGCACATTCAGCCTGTATTACCTGCTGCTCCTGTCACTGAACATGACTTATCTGGTTTTATGAGAGTCTACCTCTGCCTCTCTGCAGCTGTTATCTGTCGGCAACACCTGCTTTACACACCAGGCAGAGAGAGAAAAGAGGCAACAAATAAAAGGTGCATGAAGAGAAAAGACAAATGTGTCCAAAGAAAAGCTAGAAAATGAGATGGAGACGGGAAGGATGAAGAGGGAAGATGTGATGAAGGGTTGGAAACTTCCTTAAAATCCCTTTCCTTCAAGCGGTTAAGGTGAAATTAAAGATGTTTCTTGCAGCCAGATGGATCATATTTGGCTCAGTTCAATGTCCAAGATGGACAATACTGGTCTCTTCTTCTATCCAAAGATATCTTGTTGGCCAGTAAAGACTCAAAACTGGCTGGTGGATTTGGCGACACCAGTTCCCTGAGGGAATATCTCAGGTTCTTTCTAGTGTTTCTGGCTCTCACATTGAATTCCAGGTGTCTTTACATCCTCTGCTGAACAGAAAAAAACTCTTCAATCCCCCAAATCCTCCTTCAGTACTGCTAATCCAGAGAGGTGAAGACCGCTTTTGTTTCAGCAAACTTCAGCGTCTGCGATGAAACTCGCTTTATTCTCCATGTAATTCCCCAAAACTCCTCCTCCTCCTCTCCCAGGACCGAGGTGGATCCTGTTGTTTGTCTGAGAAGATCTAGATCCTTCGACCATCAGCCTTTTCTCGTCCTCTCTCCCTCCCTTCATCCCTCGATTTCCTCTGCTGCTCCGTCATTTCTCTACAAAGGTTAAATCCGGCTTAGTTTCGCTCCTGGACACAGAGAAACAGAGAGAGAGAGAGATTCTTACTGGATTTACACACTGATTGGATGAAGGACATGAACACACAGGCTTGTTACTTTTGGGGTTTTATTTTTTTTACCCTCCGAATTTCAATGTTTGAGCTCGAGGTGTGTTCGATCACCTCTCAGTATAAAGGAAGAAGTCTCAAAATTGATTTCACAAGCTAGAATTTGTTGTCAGGCAACAGGAATCTTTTGGCTTTTACTCAAATATCACAGATTTTCACTCCAGCTGCTGTTTGTCAGTGAAGATGATCCATCACAAACACAAAATCTCCGTTTCATCAAGTCATTTCTGTCTATAATCAGGTCCTAAACATCTTTTATTCTTAAAACAGGTGAAAGGATCTGCCAGAGCAGGGATAATACCTCAACCCTTTTTCCAATAGAAATCAACTTAAGAGCTGAACGATCAGTCAATGAATCGATTAGTTCAATCTGAATATCAGGACGTTAAAGCAGAGAAAGCATATTTCTACCACACCAAATTCTGTGAAATTTTCAAGACTTTTTTTTGCAAATTACCAGGTAGTTTTAGGCATTTCTAGTCTTTTAAAAATGATTCAAACAAAACAAAATTCCTCTTGTTGCCTGTTTTATGCCGTAGAGGTTGCGAACCACTGGATTAGTTGATCAACAGAAAATTAATCGGCAACAATTTTGATTTTTTTTTTTGTAGTTCCAATTTCTCAGTTGTGAGGATTTGCTGCTTTTCTTTGTACTATTAAGTCAATGAAATATTATATTTGAGTTTTGGACTGTTGGACGGACAAATCAAGCAACTGAAATGCATCATTTTGAATTTTGATGAGCAAATTTGACTATCTTCTGACATTTCGATGAATCAAGAAAATAATTTGCAGATTGATAAATAATGAAAGAAAATGGTTCGATGCAGCCCAACTTGTAATGATCGTCTGTATCTTAGAACAAGACACAGAAAGGCAGGTTGCTGTACGAGAATCACATACGATACAAGTTAAAATGTTCTTACTGCAGTCGCACATTTTTTACACACAAACTTTTTTTTTTAAGAGAATAACACTTTAAATTACAGACAGAAATGACCAGATAAGAAGGAGGTTTTTGCACTACACATGTAGAAGTACAAATATAAAGTCCAGACCCGTCAGCCTTCCTGTTGCTGCTGAAGTGATTTGATTTTAAATCTCTTTCAAATATCCAAGTTGCACCTTTCCAGATGTTTAAGGGACCATCCACTCCTTGATTTCCCCAGGGGAATCAGCCCACAGAAGGTGATCCTCGTCTGGGCAATGTTTCCTCACCGGCGTCCCTCCTCCTCCTCCTCCTCCTCCTCCTTCTTCTCTGCTTTCCTTCCCTCCTTCAGAATAATGACACAGATGCAGTGTTTCCTCCCGGTTTGAGCAGCTCTACAGATGTATGATGGGACGGTGAAACGAGCCGGCGGTGAATCAGGAATCGGATCTGCAGCTCTCTGCTCGCCGCTCTCTCTTCTTCTGCAGCATCCTCCCGGCGCTGGAACAACAGCAGCCTCCGCGGCAGCACAGCCAGCCAATAACCTGCAGCCGGCAATTAATTTTCCTCTCCGCGATGGCTTTCCCCCCCTCCTCCTCCTCTTCCTCCTCCTCCTCCTCCTCCTCTGCTTCTCCCTCCCACCTGCTCTGAGTCCCTGCTCGTCCCCTCCCCTCTCCTCCTTTCCTTTTGCTCTCTTTCCTCTTATTGTTCTTTACCTGTTCATTCATCTCTGAGACACTCAGATGTTCCTCGGCTTTCACACGTGTAAACATGTTTTTGCGTCTTCTTCACGGCTCAGAGCCCAGCACACTGTTATCTACGTGTGCACATCACGGCTGTCAAGAGGAATCCTCTCATCTTCAAAATGTCAACTTTAACAGTTTAAACCAGCGGGAATATTTCACTTCCTCTGCTCGGATTCCTCCTCCTGCAGAGGAAGGTGAACATGTCAGCTTTACACTCAGTCTGCAGAACTGCAGTAGAGAAGACAACATGCATGATGGGATTACTCTTGTTTTCCTGTTCATGAGTCTAAATCTCCCCATCAGTGCAGGCAGTCAGCCTCTGACAGACACATGTTGTGTACAAGCTGTTCCTGTTTCTCAGGTTACATTTTTCTTTATCCAGCAGCTCTCTGGCTGAGCTACACCGCATACTAGGGATGCTGATTTAGAATTTTTTTTCTAACTGATAACCGACCCTCGTTAACCGATTAATAACTGTCAACCGACAAGATTAGTGCATCGCATGCAGCGGTGCGCCAGCTGCAGTGTACTGTATGTGCAACACAGACAACTGAGTCCCCAGTTCACCCGTCCGGGAGAGTTACTGTAGCAGCCACGATGCTGCGGGTAGTGTAGAGGACACATGCAGCCACTTTCCCGGTAAGTCTCCACCACATCATGTAGTTTAGCTGTGACGTTGTCAGCTGTGTGTCAGCCCGGCGTAACGTTAGCGAGTGTCCGACAGACTGTATGTGTGTGGCGGCGGTGAGTGTGGGGTTGTCGGTGGCGTTATAGCTGTGAACATAGCAGTGCAGTGTGTGTACAGTTTATCTATCAGTGAATAAATCATGAATGTATTAAGAGAACTGGATACAGCGTTGGAGGCGGGGCCCCGTTTATTCCTATGAAAGTTGCAGGGAAATAACTCTGGATTCGACTATTAGTGCATTTTACAACTTTTAGGACCTAATGATTTAAATAAGAGCTATTCAAGTGTTCGTTCTGGGGAGTTGATTCACCTAAAAAAAAATTATCCGCTGAGTTACAGACGTCTCTTTGCCAATCTAAGTCTATGGGAAAAAGTTTTTTTGGGCACAATGGTATCACGTGACGGACACGGAAGTTGTAGTTCCGCCATTTGGCCACTACGAAAATTGGCATCAACGACCGGCGCTCTTCCTGGGGGCTTGCTCAGCTCAAGACCCGAGCCAACTTCCTGTATCCTGCAACTCCGGCTCAGACTCTCTTAAGGTCGACCAGCTTTTCTCCTTAAAATGACGAGCCGCTCCTCTGAGTTTTTTCTCAGCTTTTTAATTAATTATTAATATTTCTTTTAAACGTTTAACCGATAGCATTAATCGGTTAAAGTTCTTCATGTGGGTTAACGGTTAAACGATTAATTATTAACATCCCTAGTTTAAAGTAATGAAAGCTAAATATTGTGCAGCTTCAAGGCGTTTTCCACTCTGACGCCATTAATGTCTCTCTGTTACCTGGACAACCTCCTCGTCTGTAGATGCCACATTATTACACAGACACACAGTCGTGTGTGTATGTGTGTGTGTGTGCGTGTGTTTTCCAAAACCAATTTGTCTCCTGGTAAATGAACTCTGCTGACGTTTATATGACTCTAATTTAATTTAATTTAATCCTCCCTGTATAACGCTCACACACACACAACACAAATAAAAAACAAACATATTCATGAATTATTTACACATTAACATACATGAACACACTAAAATGAAAATTACAGATTGATGACTGTGTGTTTTTTTTAATGACTCTTAATAAACTTCCACCATCCTGTTATAGCAACCAAACACGGAGCAGCACGTGATGGTTTGTGTGGCGGTGAGGAGAGAGACTACACCAGGACAAATCAACACTCTGATCTTATTACAGAGCTACAACAGCAACTATTGATTTTTAATTCATGTGATTACCAGTTGGAGCTGATCATGCTGCAGAGGCAGGAGGCCCAAGAAGCGTCCCTCTGCTGTTGCTAGGCAACTGCAAAAATAGCTGCTGTCCATCACCTAGCTAGCATACAGCGGCTAACTAATGGAGTTAGATAACTAAAGAATAGCAACTTTGCAGACATTGCGTGAGCTACAGGGAGTTAACAACCAAACTCCATAAATCTACAGCCTCACTGTTTCACTGTTTCTCTTTCTACATCCATGGTCAGCTCCATCGGGGCCGTTTGAATGCATTTCACATAAATGTCAGTATATGGGTGCTCTACAGTTGTAGCGTCGGCCCATTTGACCACGGAGATGAGAGTGACGGCCGGCTTGACCGCACGTTACCGCAATACGATAACGTTTCCTGTCCATGACAGAGTTAGCATGCAGCTTTAGCCGTGATGTCTAGCTCTGCTTTTCCTGCAATGTGTGAAACCCAAAGTGTTTCCATACTTTACTGTATGTGTAGTGTTTACCACTTTGGATTTAACATGTGAGGGTGCAGGTCGTATCCACGCAGACCCTCCGCCGTTTTCTACTTTGACGTTTCGGCTCGCTGCGGTTTGTTTTGGTCGACGGATACGGAACGGATATGACGTCACGTTACTCAGACTGCAACAATAAAAGCGGTAACTTCCTTCTACTTCCAGATAGACTCAAATGAAGCAAATATATCGATTCTAGCATTAAAAATAGATTTCAAAATCGTAAAAAAATAATAATAATCGTGTTACAGCCTCACAAAGCTGCTAGCATGGCTCTTAGTCTTGTTTGTTGTTGTATTTTTATAGTCTAATGTGCAAAAGTAAAGTGAATAATGCAGCCGATGACGTGAGCACACTGGTCAGCTGTGTGTGTGTGTGTATGTGTGTGTGTGTGTGTGTGTGTGTGTGTGTGTGTATGTGTGTATTTATGGTGTGACTGCAGCTCTATCCAAATGAAATACATCCCTGCTGTCAGAGTACTGAATCAATACACCTCCCCTCTCCTCCCCATCCTTTTATTCTTCTTCTTCGCCCCTCCTCTTCCCCATCTTTCTCTCACCTCCTCCTCCATATTTACCTCTCATCTCCCTCTCCACCCAACTCAAACCCTTTGTCTTTCTGCACAGCCTCCCCCTCTCTCTCCTCCATCCATCCACCCTTCACTGTAACACCCTCCTCCTCCTCTCTTTACCATTTTCTTCTCCTCTTTCTGCCTCTTTGTGATCTGCTCGTCCTCCTCTGCTCATTTGTTGTATTGCCCTTTTATTTCCTCCCTCTATCTCTTTTTCTTCTCCATCCTCTATCCATCCACCTCTCTTTCTCCTCCTCCTCCTCCTCCTCCCCCTCCCATCTTCCTCTGCTGCTCTTCCTCCTCCCTACTGACGGTGAGTCCTGTGAGAGCAGTTTATCAGCTCAACACAGTAATTACATCGACAGAGAGAGAGAGAGAGAGATACACCTCTGCAATGTCAACACTCTGTCACGCCTGCCTGCTACACACACACACACACACACACACACACACACACACACACACAAACAGCCAGGTGTGTGCTTTTGACTGAAACTCTCTGTTGATGTGTGTGTTGAAGCGAATCTGCTGCCCAAACATCTATTTATCTCTGTCACTTTAGCATACACACTGTCTGAGTGTGTGTGTGTGTGTGTGTGTGTGTGTGTGTGTGTGTGTGTGTGTGTGTGTGTGTGTGTGTGTGTGTGTGTGTGTGTGTTTGTGTGTGTGTGTGTGTGTGTGTGTGTGTGTGTGTGTGTGTGTGTGTGTGTGTGGGTGTGTGTTTGATGTTCCCCTAAGCATCCATCATATATAACACACATGTACTAGTTTGCATACACTTCAGTCTCTATTATTATCTGCACTGCACAATGAAAATGGGTTCTATTGGTACCCACGAGTCTCCCCTTTACAAACATGCCCACTTTATGATAATCACATGCAGTTTGGGGCAAGTCATAGTCAAGTCAGCACACTGACACACTGACAGCTGTTGTTGCCTGTTGGGCTGCAGTTTTCCATGTTATGATTTGAGCATATTTTTTATACTAAATGCAGTACCTGTGAGGGTTTCTGGTCAATATCTGTCATCGTTTTGTGTTGTTAATTGATTTCCAATAATAAATATATACATACATTTGCATAAAGCAGCTTATTTGCCCACTCCCATGTTGATAAGAGTATTAAATACTTGACTAATCTCCCTTTAAGGTACATTTTGAACAGATAAAAAAAATGGGTGCGATTAATCACGATTAACTATTTGAATTGATTGACAGCTCTAGTTTTAATGCAAGATGATTTAAGTCAGATCTCTAGTACGGCAGTGACAGTTGTAACTGCTATCAACACTGAGGCTGCACCACATCACGTCAGACATTTTCATGTCGCTCTTCTTTTTTCATTCTTTTCATTTCTGACATTTTGAAATCCATTTTCTGCTTTCAGCCGTTGTTGAAAGAGTCCCGAGGCTCATAATGTAGAGAGACAAATTAGAGTGAGCTTGTTCTGTAGGGAAAAGAGAGAGAGTGAGGGTGAAAGTGGTAGTCGTGTGTGTGTGTGTGTGTGTGTGTATGTGTGTGTGTGTGTGTGTCAGGGGACACATTAATGGTTGTGCAGAACATAGAAGGGCTGTAATCTTCACATGCTGACAGTCTGAAAGCTTCAACAATCAACAGCTCAGTACACACTCTGGAGGTTAGAGGTCACACACACACACACACACACACACACAGTGTAGACATCATCATCAAATACACACATGGTCTACATACTATACACACACACAATCATGCAGAGACACAGCAGGGGGTTCGATGTGACAGCATGACGGTTCAGCAGCAGATTGGAGCGTCAGCCTTTAAATCACACACGCACACACACACACACACACACACACACACACACACACACACACACACACAGACAGAGGCTGTGGGTTTTGACAAGCTATTACAGGGATGTGAAGTGAAGACCAGAGTAGACGAAGTCAGACCAGCATCATTTAAAAAAGCCACATTTCTGACCAGAACAATTCATTTCAATAGAATTACCTGTGATCTTTGTCAAAGTAAAGCAGAATTCTGATGTAGAGCTCAGTTTTGGTGCTTTTTGGTATTCCGATTCATACTACTGACAAATTAAAACATGACCCGAGGTTTGCAGAATTGTCCAATATCTGCTTCCTGGCGATAGCGTTGCTTCCAGCACCTCCTCGTTCATGAGGAGTAAATACATTTTGCCAACAGAGAAAGAGAACGTTGGGATGAGATGAAAAGAAATGTGAGGAAGAGAGACCAGATGAGGAGGTGAAGGAAGAAATCATGTGACAGAGGGATGATGGAGGTGAAGAGGAGAAGGAGGTGGTGATGAGAGTATGAGGCTGGAGGAGGAGTAAAAAGAGGGAAGAGCAGATAAATATACAGAGAAAGGAGGTGAAAGAAGCTTTTGTATCAGCTCATCTTCTTATTTTTATTTTTATTCTGAGAGACATTCATTCAATCAACCACAGCCTATACTATTATTATATATACCATATTATATGTGAGGTCTTCAATAAGCCAGATAACAGTTTTACATATTAAAATCTGATTTCTCTGTCAAGCCTTCACCTTCTAATCAATTCAATTAATCTTTTGGATTTATTTTCCAAATAAAATGCATTCAGTTTGACTTATACACTCGTTGATTTATTCAAAAACAAAATTAAAAGATAAATCGGAATGATACAAAAAAGTCCATCTTGTCACGTCAAGAATATTGTTTAGGACGTTTCTCTTCTCTCACCGCTCTCTGTGTTTGTCTGAGTGAGTCTTTGTACAAAGAGTGAAGACATTTATGGAAAATCAGGACAATGTTTTTAGTATTTTTCAGGACATTTTTCGAAGCTGAAGACATTATTGTATCATGAAGACATTTTAGAAAAGGTGGAGACTTCTGAATTATACGTCCCTCACGTCTTCAAAGGACTGTTTGAGGACAGAAACTGAGAGCAAACTTTGTTCTTCCAGAATAAATATAATCCACAATGATGTCACTAAATAAGATGTACTTTAAAGAAATGAGGTAAAAATTGTCGAACAAAACACCAAACTCGCCTATTAAAATACCAGATCTGGCTCATATGGTCTGTAACTTGGGGTGAGACATTTAAAAGTAAAATCTTAAAATCAATTCTAAAATGAACAGGGAGCCGGGAGTAGAGGTCGACCGATTCGTCGTGGATTTTTTAAGGCCGAAATAGTAATGATAGTTTGGAGCAAGAAAGAGCTGATAGTCGTTTCATTGGCCGCTATCTTCTTTACTTCTGCAGCAGCCGTCGTCTACTTTTGCATACATCGTTTATAATAAATAATTTTTTTATCACTCCGAAATTAATAATTTGGAAGAGAATATGTTGAAGTGTGATTTGGTGGATTACATCATTAGAAAATGTTCTATTTATTTCCGATGGGCTGATCTGAGTACTTCTGTGTCTCGTACATTGTTAAATGCCTACTTTATTGCTGATGGTTTTATTGTAACATATCCAACTGTTGTTTTACTGTGTTGTATTGTATAAAAGAGATTTTTGGTATCTTGTAAATTATGTAGTTATGAATATTTTCATGTAGTCAAGTCCATACCTCAATTTCAATTTCAATCTCAGTTTCATTTCACTGATGACCTGATTAAATAAACATCCAGTGGTCTTTGAGCAGGAAACACAGATTGGCTTTAATTCTTATTTTTGTGCTTATAGACTCATCTTCAAAAAGAGTCCTGCTGGATGTTTTTAAGAGAAATGTGATAGCTCTATTCATGTCAGGAGAAAAAAAACCCAGTTCTCTCTGAGCCCATAATGAGAGAGAGAGTCAATGGGCTTTAAGGATGAAAGGAGTAAATCTTGTTAATTGTCCCCCTGGTAACTGCAGATCTATATCCTCTGAAAATTAAAGAGGGGTCGCAGAGAGAGCGAGAGAGATTACTAGAAAGATGGAAATGCTGTAAAAAAAATATATTTGTAGAGGAAAAAATAAACAGCTGCTCCCTGTAGTTTTTATCAGGAAATAGTGCATTTGTTGGGGACTATTTTCAGCGGCGGATTAATCCACATGTGGTGCTCTAGTGAGAATTTGTGTAAGCAAGACGTTGTATGTGTGATTGAGTCAAAAATAAATGCTTCAACATCCTGCTCACCTGTGAGGAGATGAGAGGATTAATTATCCTGCTGGACAGAAAGCAGCGGCTGCTCTGCCGATGGTTTAACCTGAGGTTAATGAGTGTTTGATTGATGAGGAGAGAGGAGAGAAGACAATCGACTGAGTGTTAATGGCCGAGGAGGAGAGCGTGTGTTGAAGAAGGTGGACTTCTAAAGAACAATCCACACTGGCAGCATTGTTTGAAATGTCTTTATGTTTAGCCTCTTAAGCCCTATAGGGTGCTGGAAGGTGTGGTTCGCCTAGACAGACATACCCAAAATAAATCAAGAATAGCTCCACAACTACCAGGTCTATATGCATGATCTTGGTCTCTATGGACGGGTAAGACCTCAGAGACTTCATCACCAGTGTAACTAACATTGTGACTGTTACTATGCCTGAGTAAATCGTGATGAACTAAAGGAAAAATTTACATTTTTATCCTCGCCTAAAATGTTTTGTAGATTAGACAGTGGATAACACCATTATAGCAATGATGTCATGCACAAAGATGCCACTGAATTCATTCAGCAACTCCTTGACTACAACTGTGCCAAAGAAGATATAAATAATACAAAGCACATAGATTCTACAAAGGTTTTAGTAAGGATAGGACCAGGCGGACTCTCCATTTGACCACTTGGATACCCAAAGTGTGCCAAATGGGTTTTCTACCTCTTGAAAGGGAATCTGGCTCTAGAATACGACTGATATCCACTACAGGAGGCTATGTGCACACAATGGAGCCTTTGGCCGTGACATTTACCCTGTGCATCATCACATTCTACCAATGTGCACAGTATAAAATCAATAAAAAAACAACTAAATTTTATAATTTTGACTCCAAATGGAGTAGTTTTATTATAATAATGAAATATGATCAAGTAAAACTGAGATAATAACAAATAGGATCATTAATAATGTAAATAAGATAACAAAAAAGAATCCGAAGTATGTACATTCAATATAAAACCAAAAATTTTATAAAATACAATTTCTCGTACGTTGATATTGTAACTAAAATATTGAAATCATTGCCAAACAAACATTGTTTGGACAAAATACACGTGGAGTGTTGTTTTAGTAGCGTTAAGGCCTCGTCTTTTAGAAACAATTCAGAAAAAAAACCACCACTGCATTTTTTGGCGTTTTTACGGTACCAGGTCCATCGGGTCCGCCGGGTAAAAGAGTTTAAGTTCAGGTGACTCAAACTCTCGGTTAAAGTTGGAGAAGGATCATTGGGCTCCAAACATTTGGCCCATCGTCCCATGTAGAATTACAAGCTATATTGGTTTTTATCACATATTGTGGTGTTGAGATTGTATTTAATGCTGGTTTAATACACTTTTTTTACACTCAATTGTATTCTTATCCTATTTTCAGTTTTGTAAACTTTAACGTTTGTCTAAATATCTTGCCTTTGCTTTTATTGCCCTGTGTGCACAGGACACGCAAGACGTGGATTTGGTAAAACACAAAACCAAAAGATAAACATCAGTTCGAACAGTTATTGTAGTTCTATATACTTTGAAATAATTTGTTATTTTCTTCCTGTACAACTTCTGAGTGTCTGTGGATTGAACAGATGGATGCTTCAGTGGTGTTTACGTGCCGCTGACATCTCACAGTATGACTCACATTAAGCCGACTTGACTGGGTTTTGAATGTTGTAAGGCCTTGAATCCAGAAGGGTTAGTGTGAGACCTGAAGAGGTTTAACCAGTCGATACCTTCGACCTGTTTCTCTGTCACCATGAATTGTGACTCACATTATGTGACCTTCCCCTGAGGGTGGCTGTAGAGGAAAGGTCATGGGGTAAATAAAATCAAGAGGTCGTCCTCCTTATTGTCAGTTTGCACATTAGAGCACCGCCTGAAATCGTGGACCATTCTTATCCTATCTCCCTATTCCATACTATCATGATACTTGGGTGCCGATTGGATATATATTACGATTCGATATTGTGATTTTTGTTAACTTTTTTAACACAAGACCATGGGAAAAAGTTGAACCATACACTTCTAGGGACTTTTACTTTGGAAAATATCTAAATTAATACAGTATGAATGTTTGATTTTCGGCATGTATGCCAAAAAAAATGCCAAAATACACTAGAGGTGGGCTTTAACGCAACAAAAACTTCACACATGGCGAGTAAAATAAGGATTTCATGGGAATTTAGTGTTTTGTGAGCTGTTACACATATCTGTCCACCGTCCACCTTTTTATTTCAGCTTTCGCTCCATCGGTAAACAGGTCCTTTGCTTTTGCTGTGCATTGCATTGTGGGATGGCAGTTTGTAAAGAATATATAACACAGCTCTGGTTGGTTTAAATCTACAGCAGCTTCTCTCTGGATAGTGTTGCTGCCACCTTGTGTCTGAGAGGACTTACTGCAGCGGCCACTCTTAAAGGACTGTAGCACAACAAGTTTTAGCTCAACTACCAAACCTGCTGACTTTAGTGGACCTGCAGCCATCATCAGTAATTCTCAACATAGGGAGCAGGGACTCCAATAAATCTGAGGGGTCATGAGACAATTTTACAGGATTACATTTGAACGCTTCATGGAATGAAATGTTTTCAGAATTGGGATTGGGCCTTATAATAAGAGAGTAACATGGAAAATAAACTGGCTCTTATTTAACATGCAGTTTGATATATTCTCCACCAGAGAGCAGCACAGCCCAACAGAGCAGCTGACTCCTGTAGGAAGGACCAGTAGAGGTTTACTACTGTCGAGATGAATCTACACAAATGTTTTTTTATTTCTATGATCCACTGATGAGTTACATTATTCAGATGCGTTTGTGCGTCTGTGAGGACGATGATCTCTGATACATGCAGAGTATTTCCTGTAGGAGGTGTGTGGGAAGCAGAGGGAGGCTGGTGATTGGTTGGGAGGCGGGAGCAAAAGCCAGAGGCAGCGTATCAGCTGCACCAGGTTAAAGTTATCGATCTGCACCCAATTATTAACTGTTAATAAGAAAAATAACATTCTCTTACTTTCCTCCCCACTTACATCTTTTAATCCTAGTTCTCCTTCTTCTCTTCTTTTTCCTCTTCCTACCTCCTTCTTGTGTCTCCTACTTCGTTCTAACCTCCTCATTTCTTCAATCTTGTGAAGAGCTCATTGCATTGGGTGGAATAACCAGTGACCCTGATGAAGACCTATGTTGGTCGCAACGCGTAGGTCATTTTGTTCAAACACTCCAGTGTGCCTTGGATTATTTTTGAGGGAGACTTGCATTTTGTGCTTTTTTGAGACCATATTCCACCCATACAATGAGCCCTTCACGATATTGAATAAGCACAATCCACCTGAAGGATCCAAAGAGACCCAGCTGAGCTTCTACTCCATTGTCTTCCTCCTCATTTCTTCTTTTGGTTCCTCTTTCTCTTTTCCTCCTCTTCCTTTCAAAACATGATCTGTACTGAATCTAACACCACGCCATGTCTTCTTGTTCTTCTAAAGTCAGCAGCGAGTGATTTTCTGAATGTTTCAGTAAGTTTTCCTAAAAAAAACCCATCAGAATAAAACTTACAAATCAAGTAGATTCAGTTCACTTTATCCGCAGTCACATTTATTTGTTGAAACTCAAAGAACAATGTGATGAAATATTGTGTAAATCCTCTGCACATCTCCTGTACATTTGGCCCTGGTTGTTGAGTGCGATCACGCTCTGCTGCTCTCCCACACAGCTCCGCAGCTCTGCAGCCCACACACTGATCACAGTTCAGAGGTGGATCTGCATTAGCAAACAGTACAGGAGTGATGAACCAACACTGCTGTACAGTATCTGCTATAACGTGGAGGGCAGCGGAGGACGCCTCGGCCTCCACGCACGCACTCAGAGGCATGTTCACATGTACAGGGGAGGAAGATCACTGCAGCTACTTCACAGTTCTCCTCCGAGCCAGCATGTGTCCATTTCAGAAAAGGAAATGATATCTCATGTTCCTCCACTATTTAACCCTCTGAGACCCACAATAGACCCGTTTTTGTCTTTGTAGAAGTGGTGTACATCATCTGAAAGCTGGGATCCTGAAGATTAATTTGAGATGCAGCTCAAGTTGTTCTAGGCAACAAAACTACTTAGTTTTGGTTTAGGAAAAGATTTTCAGAGATCACAGATTTTCACACAAAAATGTATAAAAATTATTTTGTGGGTTCTTATGAATGACAAAAATGGAACACGGTAATGCGGATAATTCGCACAGCTTTATTTTTATAAAACTTACTTTGAAAAACGTCTTCGTATGATGGAAGAATATTTAACTGGTCGTAGTTGTTCTCTTTTACAATGCCTTCACTACATGAACAGCACATCCACACACACACACACACACACACACACACACACACACACGTGACCGTCGCCCACACATGAACATGGATCTTATTGTACAGAGACGTCAGTCTGTTCATACACACTTAAATTAGTAGGAGGTTTAATAGCAGCTGTTAGGCTCCTTCTCTGCGTCTGCATGTCCCTGAAGACCAAAACACACATTATGATATACACACTACACACTTACACTTACACTTACACACACACACACACACACACACACACACACACAACAATACATACATCACATCCACACACACACCTCGTCCTCCCTCTAATCGCTTCAACTAATTATACTTTCCTGAACTCTGCTGTTATAAATACATGCAGAGGAGGACGGAGAGCAGCTCCGTGTTTCTGATATTATAATAATGCTGAAGCTTTGTAGTAATCTGAGCTAATGTTCAGTGTCTCAATCTGTCGTATCAGACGGGAACACCTCCTGAAACAGCATCCAGAGCATCAACAGTCAATAATAGTTTAATGTTCTGATGATCAGTCACTCTTCTGCTTCCTCAGTTCATCTCACTGACAGCCTACACTACACTGCTGTATGTGCTGTTGTTGTAGTGATAGTCTATACAGGAAAGATTCCCATGTTAAAGGAATACTTCACCCTCAAAATGCCTATTTGTGTATTGGGCTGGGACGATATACGGTTATGTGAGCCATGCTCACTTATGCCTTGTTTCATCTTGATGCGTCCTACTCTCGTACGTGAACACGATATCCAGTTTGCCGTCTGATTCCATGTGAATGCAGCAGTAGCATCAAGTCGGATGTGTCGGAGCTTTTGGAAAAATCTGTTTCCCAGTCGTAATGATGACGACTTGAACGTGGACACTATTTACAAGTCAGAATCTCATAATTTTAATAACTTTAATACATGAATGCAGCATATGCATCCGCGTTGCTTCTGATTCTAACAGAATAATTTGATTTCACTCTCATAACTTTTTTTTTTTGGTTGCTTCCTCTGAAACGTTTCAACGTCAGTAAAGCTGCATCTGGCTGTAATGGCTGTGTGTGAGAATTGATTTGATCTTTCTAATCAGTTTCTACAGAGACAGAGAGAGTAGGAGGCAGTCAGAGAACAGAACAGAACAGAACAGAGAGAGAGAGGAGGAGGAGGAGGGTTATGAAAAGAAAAGATCCAAAGATAGAAGTCAGCAAAGCAACACTTTACTGAGGTGAACCAACATGATCAACTGTGTTTGTATGAACTTTTGATCAATGACATGTGCCCCTTGTTACGGCCCTGATTACAAATATTTACATCTAATATTATAACCGTATTACAGAGCCTTTTTGTGTAAAAATACAAATATTTTTTTCACTCAAGCAGATGTGAAATGTTGTCCAGTGTTGGCAGGAAACTCGATGTCCCTCTCCAACCACTTGAATGTGTTAACAACACTTCACTGGCTCAGTGATCATCTGATGTGTGAAAGACGATTCCAGCCCGTTCTGGTTTACTCTCCTCCTCTTCTTATCGGCGCCAAAATGGCAGTGTGTGGGATTCTGGTTTCCTGGTGTGACGTGATCTTTATGCGTCGAGCCTGTGGCCGACGTCAGAGGAGAAACTAGAGCAGCCCTCGCCTTCTGACACTCTTTTCATCTCCTCCTTTTCATCCTCCATGTGTCTCTTTTCTTCTTCCAGTCCTCTCTTCTTGCCTCTCCTCCTCTGTCCTCTTTCTTCCCTCCTCCCTCCTCACTCTGTTTCTCGTCTGCTTTCTTCCTCTCCTCCATATATTCTCTACTTGTACCAGTTGTAGTAACCTGAATTCATGAAAATGTGAGGAAGCCGAAACAAAAAAGTATGAAGAAGTGAGAGGGAACTAAAGAGAAGGGGGGAATGTAACACCAGAAAATGACCAGAAAGAAGGGAGGAGGGTAAGGAACAGAGGGAAGAGAAAGAAAAGAAAGGAGAGACATAAGAGGAGGCGGAAGAGCAGCAGCAGATGGAGGAAGATGAGGAGCAGAGGGAGGGGAAGGAGAAGCTGAGGAGGGATGAAAAAGAGGCATTAGCAGAGAAGGAGAGGGAAGAGAGAGAAAGGAGAAGGAAAAGGAGGAAGAATAGGAGGTGTTGGAGGAGAAAGTTGAGAAGGAGGAAGAGGAGGAGGAGGCGTGCTGCAGGTGCAGCAACAGCAGTGCATGCAGGATGCTGATGAACAAGAACCATCAGAGAACAGATAAAAGCAGTGAGCTCTCACTCTGCTGCTGTTTTCAGCCTCCTCTCACAGCTCTGCCTCTTAATGGTTCTTTACTCATTAACTATGATTAATTGTTAAAGACCCCTCCAGACAGTTTTACTTCCTGTTTTATGAGTATCAGAGACTTTGTTTCCTGCATTCTGGTGACTTTTAAAGAATGAAAATAGCAAAAATAACAAGTAGCTATACTGCAACAGCATTTTTAATCTTAAATACTTTTCATTTAACTTTTAATTCTCAGGAAAGAATACAGAGTAATTTGCGCCTGTGGCATGAGCTAATTCCTCAGTTTTTATTCATCAATTCACTGCTTCAGTATTTCTTTCTCTTAGTACTCTCTTTCTGTCTTTGGTTAACGTTCTTTCTCAAACAGAGAACGGGGGTGTGGTTAATAGTCAGACGTAATTCATTACCATGGCAACCAGATTGCATCATTTTCCAACCCAGTTAACATGAAACCAGCTTTGATTAATTTACTGTGTGTGTGTACTGTTGACGAGACAAGAGTTAGCGCAACACGCCGACTCTCTCTCACTCGCTCTCTTCTTCACCGTCTCCTCCTGACGAGGCGGCCGTCTGGCTGCTGCTGCACCGAGGAGCCACACGCCGGTCACAGCGCACCGGACGACGGGTAGACACATTGCCGAGGTCCGCCGTTTGAAATGCAGTGTCGGGACGATTCGTTTATTTCTCTAACGGGACTTTTCTCTTGTTTCCTTTTGGGCTGAAAGTTGTGCGCTCCCCGTCGTCCGGACCCGTTAGAGGCCCGCAAACCTCCGGTAATTTCCGTTAATTTATTTCCAGCAGGAGGAGATGGTAAAGAAGAGAGCGAGTGAAAGAGACAGTGGCTCCATTGTGTGCACATAGCCTCCTGTAGTGGATATCAGTAGTATTTTATAGCCAGATTCCCTTTCAAGAGGTAGAAAACCCATTTGGCACACTTTGGGTATCCAAGTTGCCAAATAGAGAGTCCTCCTGGTCCTATCCTTACTAAAACCTTTGTAGAATCTATGTGCTTTGTGTTATTTATATCTGCTTTGGCACAGTTGTAGTCAAGGAGCTGCTGAATGAATTCAGTGGCATCTGTGTGCATGGCATCATTGCTATAATGGTGTTATCCACTGTCAACAACATTTTAGGTGAGGATAAAAATGTTTCCTTTGCTTCATCACAATTTACTCAGGCATAGAAACAGTCACAGTGTTACTGACACTGGGGATGAATTCTCTGAGGTCTTACCTATCCATAGAGACCAAGATCATACTTATAGACCTAGTAGTTGTGGAGCTATTCTTGATTTATTTTGGGTATGTCTGTCTAGGGCTTAAGAGGTTAAATTGAAGCTCTGGGAAAAAAAATGAGCAGTTCGTAACAGCGACAGAGTGATCGCTCGTGTTGTATATAGAGGATCTTTGGAGCCGTCTGCGGCCACAGCTCCCAGCAGCGTCCTGGTGACACAGACTGGTGTGATGGGGATTCTTGTTACCGAGCAGCAGAGGACAGAGGACGGACTCACACCACAGGTGATTAACTTATTATCAAACCGTTCATTAACCGTCTGATCGGTGTGTTTAACGGCGGTGATGGAGACCGTCTGTGTGTGTGTGTGTGTGTGTGTGTGTGTGTGTGTGTGTGCGTGTGTGCGTGAATGTCCGCAGACAGCAGAAAAAGATCAACTTCAGCCCCGGTGATGTATTTAGATTAAAACCCTTCCCGTGTTCCTCGGTAGTGAGTTCATACGGGAGTGCTCGTGCTCGCATCTTTAATTAGCGCTGACGGTTAATTGGTTTTCCGGTCACATAAAGCCGGAACACCGCGAACACAAGGAGACCTGAAATACTCCCATAATGTTCCTGTAGACGCTCATCTATGATGATCAGCAGCGGGATTAGAGAGCATTAAAGGTCTACTGATCTTCTATATTATTATTGGTCTATTGATCTTCTATATTATTATTGGTCTATTGATCTTCTATATTATTGTTGGTTTATTGATTTTCTGTATTGTTGTTATAGCATTGGTTTGATATCTGGAGGCCTGATGCAGCCTCTGTAGTGTTATTCCCACTATATGCTTAATTTGAATTAACTGTATGTCTCACCTACTGCAATATATAATTGAATTAGTGCGCCTTTATATGTTGTATGCCTGTTGCATTGCATGTTATTTTATAGATTACTTTATAAGCTGTAGCCTACTCTTTCTTCCCATTTATATCACATTCAACATAATGATGATGATCAAGGCAGCACGTTTCTGCCTCGTTAGCATTGTGACCCGTACAGACCTCTGCTAGCAAACAAGCTTTACCGGCCTCGGAGCTTTCAAACCAATCTTTATTGACAACTGTCAACAGCCAGGCCGTGTTTTTTTTTCCTATTTTACACATGAGCCCGTCCAGCGCGATGCGTCCGCCTCACGAAACTTGGACCAAGCTGTGAAACTAGTTACTAGGTGATCTAGTTCTAAAATGAAACCAGATTCAGCAGTGGCATCGCCTATTTCTCGCCTAAAATGTTTTCAGAAGTGGATTTAGGTGGATTGTTTGGACGGAATAACAGAAAGTTTACGAGCAGGCCGCCATGTTGTTTCCTGTTTGAAAACCAGGGACCAATCAGGTGCAACGATAGGACACGTCACCTCTTGAACTGCCAGTTGAGTGGAGCAGCGTCCCCTAATGTCCTCGCTGGACCTGGTGGACATGTACCGCTGGATTTAACATTATGACTATTAGTGGAACAATTTAGCCACAAAGTCACAGACTGACCGTACACGGTCCAGACATTTACTCTGTTTGGACCGAGTCTTGTTGTATTAGAGCGCTCTAGTCTACATGAGTTTAGAGTTGTAAATCATGTGGTTTATGTGTAGCAGAGCTGCAACGATTAGTCGGTTAATCGATTAGTCGATTGTAGGGATGCTAATTTTGAATTATTTTTCTAACCGATAACCGACCCTCATTAACCGATTATTAACCGACAAGATTAGTGCGTTTCACGCAGCGGTGCTATTTTTAGTGCCTAACGAGCCGCCCAATTGCAACGAAAAGCTGATGCACAAACAGGTTAAATCATCATTTATCACCAGCTGCAGTGTATGAGCACAACAGACAACTGAGTCCCCAGTTCACCCGTCTGGTAGAGTTACTGTAGCAGCCATGACGCTGCGGGTATTGTCTCAGTAAGTCTCCACCGCATCTTTTAGTTTAGCTGCGAGGTTGTCAGCTGTGTGTCAGCCTGGCGTAACGTTAGCGAGTGTCCGACAGGCCGTGAGTGTGGGGATGTCAGTAGCATTATAGATGTGAACGTAGCTGTAGCAGTGTGTGTACAGTTTATTTGTCAGTGAATAAATGCAACAACTCCTCCAAGCCAACTTCCTGTATCCTGCAACACCGGCTCAGACTCACTTAAGGTGGACTGTTAAGGTGGACCAGCTTTACTCCTGTAAGTGACAAGCCGCTCTTCTGAGTTTTGCTCAGCTTTTTGATTAATTATTAATATTTCTTTTAACCGTTTAACCGATGGCATTACTCGGTTAAAATTCTTAATGTCGGTTAACCGTTAAACGGTTACTTATTAACATCCCTAGTCGATTGAAAGAAAATGAATAGACAAATATTTTGATATGCGTTCAATAGTTTCAGTCATTTTTCAAGCAAAACTACCAAACATTAGCTGGTTCCAGCTTTTCAAATGTGAGGATTTCCTGCTTGTCTTTGTCATATATGACAGTGAATTATTTATTATCATATTCGGGTTTTCTACTGTTGATCGGACAAAATAAGACCTTTGAAAGCATCTCCATGGGCTTAAGATCATTTTTCAGAATTTTCTCGCATTTTTTTGACTTTTTCTTGTAAACAATTAAAGCTCGCAAACGGGGCGACATAAACACAAGTTAGATTGGAATTCCTAATATTATAATATTACTACAATATTTTTACCTGTCGTCATGAGCCTATAATATGTAGTTTCTTTGTCTATAATATTTGTGTAATATTCCTGGATTGAAGCTTGTGTGAAGTCCTTTATGTTTCGTACCACATCCTCTATAATATATGATGCTCCTGGTTGAGCGGTAAACCAGCGCTTGTCGCCGTGTGACGGTGCGCGTTTTCCCTCTCTGCTACCAACACACAAACACACACACACACACACACACACACACACACACACACACACTTTTCCTCCCTCCTCTCTCCTCCTTCCTTCTGTTTCCACCTCCTCCATCCATCTATCCAGGCTGCCTGTCTGGACTCGTCACCTCCTCCCTCCCTCCTTCCTCCTCCTCTCTCTACGGCAGAATAGCGGAGGAGAAAAAAAACTAATATTTCACCAGTGATAATAACCAAAAGCAGCGTCCGTTCTCACGCGCTCACACAGAGAGAGAGGGGGGGAATCATCAGCGCTGCAGCAGCGGATCGGCTCGGCTGTCAGACGCAGAGGAATGATAATTAGAAAGAGATTGACTCGGCAACAAGAAGAAAAAGAGGAGGAAGAAGGAGGAGGAAGAGGAGCCGGGCCTGCAGCAGTGAGGCTAGCAGAGGAATACATGAAGGAAGAGAGAGGGAAGGAAGGAAGGAGGGATTGAATTGATCATAATCTGAACAAGGAGAAGAAGGAAAACGGCGGAGCAGCAGTTGTGTGTTTGTTTTTTTTTCGGAGGGAGATGATGGTGACAGCAGCAGCGGAGGAGGAGATAGAGGGATGAGCAGGGATCAATAATCCTCCCTCCTCCTCCTCTTCCTCCTCCCCCACCTTCATCCCTCCATCACCTCTGCAGGAGCCGCTGAAACCTGTGAGACTCTGCTTCCTGCTTTTTATTCCTTTCGCTTTTTTTTCTGGATGCTGCATCGTGTCCGTGTTTGTGTGTGTGTGTGTGTGTGTTTGTTTGTGTGTGTGTGTGTGTGTGTGTGTGTGTGCGCGTGCGCTCGTATGTGTGTCATGTATGTGTGACTGTTGGCTATATAGGCCACGAGGACTTTTATGCAAGTGTGCATTTGCGTGTACATGTATGTGTTTGTGCATGTGCAGCTTATGTTAACTATTCAGTGTGTGATGCATGCGTGTGCTTGTATGTGACGTGTTTCACGTGTATGTGTGTGTGCATGTACTGTATGTGCTGTGGAAGTAGGCTGTGTAAAATATGTGTGGGCTGTATGAACTACTCAGTGTGTGTGTGTGTGTGTGTGTGTGTGTTTGTGTGTGTGTGTGTGTGTGTGTGTGTGTGTGTGTGTGTGTGAATGGCAGATAACATGACTGTCAAATTGTCCAATTGAAATAGTCCCGCTACTGTTAAATTCAACTGAAATAATAGAATTATGACCCGTTCAAACCGCCTACACTTTGATAAATTCTGTGTGCATATAAAGTACGTACTGTTTCCAATTTAAAACCTTGAGCATGTAATCACGTCGTACAGTAAATGGCTTATTTTGAACGAGCACATGTTAAAGGGTCAAGTCACTCAAATTACTGGAGTTTGAGCGTGAAAGTTCATGAAAGGGAAAATTCTCCACCTTTTATGTGGCTGTCCAATCAGTGATGATGGTAAATTTTGTCCATTGAAGCAATAAATCCCTGTGTGTGCTATCCACCTTATTCGTAGCCCCCATGATGACTCGCGGGAATTATGGGGGCAACTTCCGGCGCGTCGTGTCACTGAACCAGAACCGGCGTTTTCCATGGTAACGCTACGCTAATCGTCTCTCCTAGAGCGATTGTATTAAAAAAATCTAGTAAAACGTGTGGGAACACCACCTGTTACAGCTCAAACAGGACAATGTGATCATACCTCTGCCTTCTACTACGGAGGGATGGGAGGACGACCTGAGGAAGTGGCCTCAGATAACCTACACCAGCATATTTAGCTACGTTATTGACTCTGTTGCTACAGACGGTGATGATGAACAATCTGAAAAGCTCTGAGGCAGATCAGTACTTCCACAGTAACAAAGTTTTGTTTTTTTCGACACACAGATAACCGTACTTTAACTATTTTATACAACTATTTATACTATTTTATATTTTATAATGTACAGAAAATAGTCAAAGTAACTGTCTGTCATTAAACCAACGCTACGATGCTGTGTCCTCCCTACACATGAAATCATACCTGATGTTCTCCTGGCACTGCTGTCAGTCCTTTTAAGGACCCGACGTCTCTTCTCCGCTGCTCTTTCGTAGCCCAACCTCAAAGTAGGATACGGGTTTTCCTCCGTTGGCTTTTTGTCGACTGCCGGTGGTCTCTTCAAGTTCAGGTTTCTCAGTCACATTCTTCTGGATTCCTCGTCTGTAGGTAGGCGATGGAAACCGTTGGTCACAAGAACAATCCCTTTTTGTTTAGGGTGCATGTTCAACACACTGTTGTTGAAGCCACAAATTTAGCTTTGTCTGGTTGTTAGTACAGCCACGATCAGCGCAACAAGTACCAGAGCTCTGCCAGGACATTTCATAAAATGCAAATTTAACGTTTGTTAAATATCTGTTAAAAAAATAAAGCAGGATTTGCTAAATTGAAGGCGAATTACTTTTCAAAAGTAGCGCCGTTGGCGGTTAGCCACTATGGTTAGCCTGTGGGACTGACTAGCTTGCTGCTACTTCCTCTACCTCACCGGAAGTTACGCCCATAATCATTTCTACAGTAACGCCCACGAGTATAAGGTGGATATTGACCCAGAAAGCAGAGTCTTCCTGCTTGTGGAGCAGTGCCTACATGTACCAGGGTGCATTGCGTGCAAGGTTCTGCCCAGGTCACAATTTCATGGATTACATACGAATTGATTTCGTGCTGACCATCACGGAAAATGTGTCTATGTATACGAATCAATACATTACATTTCGGGACTATTTTAATGAACTACTGTGCGACTGGACTGTTAATGCAGTCTGATTCAAAACTATGAATTTGAGAAGTTGATGAACTATTTATTCCTTTAGAAAACAGCATTTAAAGCATTTTCTGCCATTTGTTATGTCACAATCACACTTTTTTATGATAATATAAAACTGATTTCAAAAGAGAGAGACAGAGCGCGAGAGAGAGAGAGAGAGACCCTGACAGAGAGGGAGAGAGAGAGAGATAGAAAGACCCTGACAGAGAGAGAGAAAGAGAGAGAGACCATGACAGAGAGAGAGAGTGGGATGATGGTCAGTTAGTGAGTCATGAATAATTGAATGTGCTTAATGGGAAGAGATATAAAAACTGAAACTGTTTGGCCGCTTTGCAACAGAGACCAGAGAGCTCGCCAGTTCCTCTCTGTGTGTGTGTGTGTGTGTGTGTGTGTGTGTGTGGGGGTGTGTGCTTGCGTGTGTGCGTGCATGTGCGTCTACAGCTGGAACTTTTTCTAAGGCAGCAACGTTGCACATTAGTGACTCCAAGTGGCAAGAAACCCTCTAACATGGCGCCAAGGAATGTCTCATTCTTACGGCCCGTCCACACAGGGAACGTCAGCAGCAGCGTGGCGGCTGCGGAACCTGTTGTTTTTAATTTCGGCGTCCATATTAACAGGTTAGAGCAGCCACACTGCCTGCGTGAGCAGCGCGGCTCGGCTGCGTGGAAACAAGGAAACAAAAAAATAAGGAAATAAAAGCCTCTTGTCTGCAGACCGGTCTCTAGAGAGCTCCAGCCAGCTCATAGCGGTCTGTGAGCGTGACCGCCTGGCTGGCGAGGTAGCGACCCCGGCAGGCGCTGGCTAGCTGTCACGGCAGTTTGTGGAGCTTCTAAACTCCGAAAACGTCGGAGCAAATGTTCGATTCGCCATCTAATATCGCAAAACTGCCGATATTCAAAATCTACACAGCTGATTTCTCGCCTCAAAAATTCTCAGAAGTGAATTTAGTGATGAAATAGCTACGTAAAATGTTAAATGTTTTTGGCTGCTGCTGTTGTTGAAACCGTAGCCTGTACCGTTCCAGCGCTTTGCATTGTGGGATACAGTAGGCGAGGTAGACTGGTCCGATGCATACTGGAGTTTTACCGAGTTACGGTTGCTAAGCTGTGATAGGACAAAGGGCGGGGTTTAGGGAATGTAGCCTATCGTAGCCTTGGCAGGGTTTAACGTTCCTGTGATGCAGCCCTCGTAGCGTTTAATGTTGTGTGACATTAGCTGAGGGAATGGCTAGCTGCGACCTGCATGTGGCTACCGAGAGCAGTGTTGAAATGTGTTGTCTTTAGATATTGCATTCATACGCACTAAACAGCACAGGATTGAATTGGTAGAGATAGGCAGGAGATCTTAAACTGAGTGAGAAAAAGAGAAAATGCAAAGAGAGAGAGAGAGAGTGTGAGACAAAAAGAGGTGGACTACGACAGAGGAGGGATAGTGATAGAGTGTAGGAGGAGAGGCTGATGGGGTGTGATGATTTTTCTTGTCTCTGATGGCTTAGACAGAGCATGTCATTGGTATTTATGGGCTCTGAGAGACCTCACACTCCTCACAGAGAGAGAGAGAGAGTATGAAAGGGATGGAGATGAGACCCTAACAGCTATATGAAAAGAGGAAACTACATAGAGGATGACAACGGCACATGGAAGGAGAGAAAAAGAGGAAAGAGAGATCAAGAAGAGGGCAGAGAAAGGATGAAGATAAAGAGAGGCGGGGGGGGGGACAAATAAATATAAGAAATGAGAAGAAAAGATGAAACAGAAGTAAGAAACAGGAGAGAAAATCTAATTTAAAATAAAAGTGAAAGTAAGGGAAGTAAATGAACTAAAATAGAGAGGGCAAAGACGAAATGAAGAAAGAAGGAAAATAAAGATGAACAACATTGTGAAAGTATCACTAGTTCATATTTCCTGTTTACTGTGCGTCTCCTGTTTTACACTAGGGCTGGGATGATACACTGATCTCCTGTTTCAAATCTATCACCATACTTGGGTGCCGATACGATATGTATTTGGGATTCGATTACCAGTTATTGCGATTTTTGTTAACTTTTTTAACACTAGGCCATGTGGAAAAGTTTAATCATACACTTCGTCATCATATAGTCAATATAGTCATTGTCAGGAATTATTTATTAAATTTTTTCCAGCAACCGAAAAATCAAAGAATAAAGACATTTCCCTCACACATTAGTGGTATTTTCTTTTTAATTTATAAGGGACATGTAATGTTTTATACTTCTGGTGAATATAATCCAATCAATCTTATTTCCATATATGTATTTTGTATATACAGTTCCCTTTGTTAACACCTTATTTTGAAAACCAGACGTAGTCACACGTGTTTACTTCCTCTAACTTCTCCAAGGTCGTCTCTAGCTCTCGCGTCAGCTCCGTTCTCTTTATACATCCATGGTCAGCTCCATCGGGGCCGTTTGAATACATTTAACATAAGTGTCAGTATATGGGTGCTCTACAGTTGTAGCGTCGGCCCATTTGACCACGGAGATGAGAGTGACGGCCGGCTTGACCGCACTTTACCACAATACGATAACGTTTGCTGTCCATGACAGAGTTAGCATGTAGCTTTAGCCATGATGTCTAACTCTGCTTTTCTTGCAATGTGTGAAACCCAAAGTGTTTCCATACTTTACTGTATGTGTAGTGTTTACCACTTTGGATTTAACATGTGAGGGTGCAGGTCGTATCCAGGCATACCTCCGCCGTTTTCTGCTTTCTCGTTTCGGTTGACGGATACGGAACTGATATGACGTCACGTTACCATCTTCTCATCTGCTCTTTCTTATCTTCTTTTTCATGTAACGGATGGATGACATGAAGGAGGATCAGGATTTGCCATCCAGTGGGTTGATAATGACGGTGAATCCCAGATGCCCTACTGTATCCAGGAAGAAGACGAACATCTGACATGACATTTAACCTTTGCGCATCACTTCCTCTGACAGACCGACTGCAGGATGACAGGCTGAATCCGGCAGGAGAACCCATGGACCAGGAAGAGGTGAACCTCTCCTCTTCCGTGTTTGTCAGGAGATGATCTTCGACGGACGTTACATTTTCATTTTGTGGAGCTTTGGGTTGCGTTGATTTCTCAAGGTTTGGTTCCAAACTGTTTTGTTGACGGAGAGGCTCTGAACTCAATTCTCTTTTCCTGCTCAGAAAACTCTTGATTTGGAGAATTACCACAGGGATTTTATTATGGGGCACAACAGGGAAGCTGGTGGTTAGTCAGCTTGTTAGGGAGTTCGTGCACGGCTTGCAGACTGCATTTCTGCTGCAGCACTTGGAAAAACACTCGCGTTGGATGCAGAAAACAAAGTACCCCTCGTGCTGGACAATCTACAGTCGCTCAACAATGATAATGTGCAATATCTTTGACACAGAGGGACAAATAAAGTCTCCGTCAGCGATGGACTCCACACCAGCTTCTTGGGAACCAATGTTCTGATCTTCTGCATGGAGTGCAAAGAGTGGATACAACTGACTCACTGACAAACAGAAAGACAAACTGTTTCTGTGGGAGAGGGGGTAGAAGACGATCTCTTTCTCTGTTTTTGTTCTGTTTTTAACCGTCATGGGTGTGAACCCAAACAGCAACACCTGACTGAACCAGGGGATGGTCGACGACTCGGTAAACCTCTCTGATTGGAGCCAGCGAGGACGAGGTCCATCTTGATCCTCAAATCAGAACCCGAAGAAGAACAAGTCCTCTCCCCCCCACTTACCTCTGGTGGGGGGGAGGGTGAAGGGTAGTTTAGGTTTTAGGGTGTAGGGCTTAGGGCCAATAGGGTATAGTTTTGTAGTTATTTAGACTTTAGGTTGTAGACTAGACAGTAGAGTACGTAGTAAGGCCAATTTCTTCTCTGTTGTGTTGAGGCTTATTCAGTTGGGCTAGTATTAGCCTTTGGCCTGCTAGCTCATTTACCTGTCACCAGTCTACTAGCCTCTGTGGTATCTAACACTGAGTTAGCCTTTGGCTCTGCACCAGCTGTAGCTGTGACTCAGGCAGCATTTCATCTAGTGCAGACGTTTAGCATTTAGCCTCAGTGCACAACCTGGATCTGTAACAGCCAACAGCATTTAGGCTCTTTAGTTTAGAATTTAGCATTAGTGAACCTTGCTGTTAGCCATTGGCCTTTGGGCTAACACTCAGACCAGCTAGTCATGGATGCTAATCAAGGCCCAGGCCAGGGCAGCCCAGAAAGCCCCAACCGGGCCGTGGAGTACCTCCTTGAACTCAATAACATCATCGAGAGCCAGCAGAAGCTTCTAGAAACTCAGCGGCGCCGAATCGAGGAGCTGGAGGTCCAACTGGACCGGCTCAGCCAGGAGAACAAGGACCTGCGTTTGGACCGGCAACCCGTTGCGCCTCCTCCACCTGCTCCTCCTCCCGAGCCTCCTCTCCCTCCTCCTCCTCCGCCGCCTCCACCGACTCAGACCATGTCGACATCCATTTCGACCAAGAATCACCACCATCACCACCACAACAACCAATACCAAGCTCCTCCCCAGCCTCCCTCCTCCATCCCCCTCCACCACAGCCACCACCACCACCAGTACCATCAGCACCACCACCACTCCTCCGGCCACCACTCCTACAACAGCTCCAACAGCACCAATACGACGGCGATCCCAGTTCCTGCTCCGTCTTCAGCCCCGACTTCCATCTCGATCCCCATCCAAATCCCAGCTCCGATCTCCTCCCCAGCCCCGGCTCCACCTCCCCCTCCTCCGATCCCACCCAGGGATCAGCCGCGGGCCCACAGCCGGCTGACCCGAATGCCCTCCACCAGCACTGGCACCAACACCAACTTCGTGGAGAAAGAGAAGGAGAGGCTGGAGCGCCTGCACAGATCCAACGCCTCCAACAACCACCACGCCCACACCCTCCACCAACAGAAATCGTAAGTTAGACTTTAAGTTATACTTACTACAACCAAAGCCAAAGATGGCACGGGAGGAAGGCAAACCAGATCTCAGCAGTGGATTGAAATTAACAAAGTCTACCTTCTAGATGCTGGCTGGCAACTTTTGCTGGAACTTGAATTCTGGGTTTCTACTTCAGAATCTCTGGCAAAATAGTGAAATTGGCTTGTAAATCTTGGGATGAAGTCAGTTTTATTTTATAGGAAAAACATGACATAGGATGCCATATTGAATATAGCACTCAGTTTCACAGCAATGACATTACATGGTGGTTCAAATGCATCTTTAGATATTTAGTTTTGCCATTTCTAACACATGCCTCTAAACCTTGATTGTGACTTTTATTGAACTTAACATTAGTGTTAATATGGCATCCTTTCACTAAATTTCCAAACTTTGCTGCCCGTCTGTCATCCCACTATCTGTTTTGCCAGAACTCGTGTAAATCTTTGACTTTGATCGCTACTAACTTTGCAGCTTTTCTCACACAGGTTTTGTGCAAGCCTAGAAATATGTTCCCACATGCTAAATTTAACCTGGAAACATCTTTTTTTGCTTGATTCTTCGCTGGCAAAAAAAACAAAAAATGCACGCAACAGATTTTAAAGCAAAGCTGTTTTGCTGAACGTGATTTGAGCGTTTTGGACAAACAGGAGAGGTGACTTGTTGAAGTGTTTCTTCCTCCAAAGGAAAGGGGGCAGCTGATGCCCCTGTGCTTTCTTTCTCTACTGCGATTGTTGGGTGTACAGGGTTGATAGATATCCTGCCTTTTATCAGCTATTAGGTCTACAGAGTGGAAGGTTGTAGTGGGAATTTCCATATTGCAGGAGACTCCAGAGACAGACGAACTAAACGACTACAGCATCTCTAACACTGATAATTGGTGGAGCACACACTGAATAGTGTTATGTAATAGATATTTTTGCTAAGCAGTAGGATTGGTTGTTCTTGCTGAGACCATAAAGGAAACACACTGTGCTTTATTGTTAAAGTTGTTGGCTGTCACTAATCACCATGGTAACCACTTACCAGGTAGCTTTTGTTTTTGCTCTTATTTTGTTGTAATTGTGGTGCTCTGAATACATTTTCAGCCAGAAATGTGTTTGCTGCCTGGAATTGGGTTTGTTACCTGGCAACACTATCTTAGATGCATCCCATCAGGAAGTGTTGAGAACGACGGAGCCTCGCCGTCGTACACAGGGCTGTGTGGTGCCGTAAGGCAACAGGATGCAGGGTTGCACTTGTCCCGTGCATGTTCAGCACCAGGCAGCTCCTTTGTAACTAGTAACACTGAACCGCTGTCTGTGGGAAGTGCTGGTCATGGCGATTGCTGTTGCTATGCAACTGTGGAAAACCTGTTTGAAGGACAACACTCGCGCTAACAGTTGAAATGGTTTTAACCTCGCTCGGTGCTCGGAGCGCTCAAAGCTTTGCTAAGCTCGCACTGCTGTGGGGAACAGAGAGCATCGCCTCCTCTCCACTGCAAACACAGAGGCTCCCGATAGAGCCGCAGAGATGAAGGCTGGGGAAACGCAGTGATGACTCATGGAGACAGATTTAATAGTACTATTGCTTTGTCTTATAAGCGCTCATACGTGCAGCCAAAAGTAAAACAGATTGTACACAGAGGTACAGAGCGTGACTCAGACTCTCAGATCATCTGAGGCATCTTGAGGAATCAAAGGGCTCGGAGAATTTTTTTTTTTTTTTTTCCTGCACTGAGTCATGGGACGTTCAGGTACAGCTGATATCGTGAGAAAAAGCTGACCTCAAGCTTGCAAATGATGTGACGGGCAGAGAACAATGATGGAGCCTGACAGCAGTGGAGATAAGGCTGATTCGTTATGAAATCACACAGTACGATCGGCTGCTTGCTGCCTCTTCAAGTGACTGAGTGTGATCCAATAAATCCCACACTGCACTGGGGCAGATTATGGCACGGAGGCATGACAGCATGTTGCAGAGCTGCCTACACTGGTTTCTGAGTGATTTCTTATTGGGCATGATGCAGCAAAATGCAAAACACCCCCACACAGATTTATTTTGCAGCACCTCAGGCTAGAGCAGTGAACACAAGGAGGCAGGACATGTTGTAGGACATGACGAAGCAGTTCATCTGAAGGGTTAAGAACTGTGAGGTCGGCTCTCAAACTTCTGCCTCAGATATTTTCTCTAAAGTATTCAGTTTGATTTATGATAGCCATATTATAATAAAAAGCATATTACATTTTGCAAATGTCCATGTTCCAATTAAAGGCTTCACAGAGTGACATTAGACACCTGCATTTGCGAACATTGTTTATAGATTTCTCATCGTTGCCATTTTGAAATTAACATGTAGATCAAATTTGGTATTTTACAGGTTCCCCACAACAAATCTTGAGGGTTTGTGGTTCATAAAATTCAGGTCCTGTTTGCCCCACTAGTCTTGGTGGGTAGCTAGTAGCCAGTACTGTATAAGCAAACTACTTGTAAGCAGGGGCGCCACCAGGGATTTTGGGCCCCATGAACAGATATCACACTGGGCTCCAGCACCACAGGCCAAGCCAACCCTGCACAACTGCTCTAACCAGACCTGCAGAATCCAGTCGACCTGTTCAAAGCTATAGATAACTCTACCTTTGCAGGCTTGCAACGCTCTTGTAGTCCAATACTTACTGACATGCATGCAACATTCTGCACACAGTGGAATTCATTATTCACTATTTTCTAAACTGAATATTAGGGATCGCAATTTTTTTTTTTTACGATTTTGAAATATTTTTTTTAATGCCAGAATCGATATATTTGCTTCATTTGAGTCTATGTGGAGGTATAAGGAAGTTACCGCTTTTATTGTTGTAGTCTGAGTAACGTGACGTCATATCCGTTCCGTATCCTTCAACCAAAAAAAACTGCAGCGAGCCGAAACGAGAAAGCAGAAAACGGTGGAGGGTCTGCGTGGATACGACCTGCACCCTTACATGTTAAATCCAAAGTGGTAAACACTACACATACGGTAAAGTATGGAAACACTTTGGGTTTCACACATTGCAGGAAAAGCAGAGCTAGAAATCATGGCTAAAGCTACCTGCTAACTCTGTCATGGACATTATGATATGTTATGTTATCGTATTGTGGTAACGTGCGGTCAAGCCGGCCGTCGCTCTCATCTCCGTGGTCAAATGGGCCGACGCTACAACTGTAGAGCACCCATATACTGACGTTTATGTTAAATGAATTCAAACTGCCCCGATGGAGCTGACCATGGATGTATAAAGAGAACGGAGCTGATGGGAGAGCTAGAGACGGACTTGGCGAAGTTAGAGGAAGTATACACGTGTGACTACGTCTGGTTTTCAAAATAAGATGTTAACAAAGGGAACTGTATATACAAAATACATATATGGAAATATAATTGATTGGATTATATTCACCAGAAGTATAAAACATTACATTGTCCTTACAAGTTAAAAAGAAAATACCACTAATTTGTATTTTGGGTTGAATCGTCCCAGCCCTAAAAAGCTAACTAACTGCACAGAAAAAACTCAATCAGGTTTTTATGCAGCTGTGTGATTGGCAGCTCATGAACTCACCGCAGCGTCAACTACACACACAGCAGCCTGAAGAAGACATTTTAACTCAAGCGTAGTAAACAGAATAAAAAATGCAAAACAGCAGTATGATCCTAAACGTTTTTATAAAAGATTCAAGAGTGAGGATGAGGAGACAGTGAACTCACCGTCCTGTCGCTCAGTGTTCAGCTGCAGCTCAGGGAGGGAGCTTCTAAACAGACAGACACATTAGCCTTGTTAAGATACGATGTTTTACTCTGACCACAGTTTCAGTCTGTAGTATTCAGGCAGTAATCACGTATAAATATTCATATGGGACACTTGCAGTATCTGACTTTGTGGGTTACCCCCAGATATATGTAGTCATTACCGCTACATACAGTACAGTTGTAGGAGCACAGCCTCTGCTGCTACTGATGATTAGAGAAACCTTCAGAGCTCAGATGAGATGAACATGTGTGACTGTGACGATGCCATGAGCATCATTAGACATCAGTGCTGTGACATGGTATTGATCTAACTGAAGGCAAAGACTGACGGAGAGCAGTTATGGTAATGAACGCAGAGAGAGTGATGTTGTTCTGCAGTGTGGGTGTGGAGGAGTCACAGGAGTCAGATCTGTAGGATTCAGATGGATGAAGAGAGGAGAGGAAAATGGAGCAAACAAAATTTAAAGAGGATGCATCGTTCTCTCTTTTCTGTTCTCTCCTGCAGATCCCCTCCTTTTTTCGTTCCTTCCTTCCCCATCTCTTCCTGGTGTTAACCTGTGATCTGTATCTAGATACATTATCTGGATAGCAACATCTGGTTATGTTACTTAAAGGAGCTCTCTGTAAGAATCATAAATTGCTTGTTAACAGTGACACCTGTGGCCGTTAAGTCAACGACAGTCAACGTCTCGCGCTCGTGCTCGCAGTACGCAGACGCGAGCGAGCATCGGTCAAAACAGTGAGGCGACACACAAGACAGGCATCATGTTGATTAACGTTAGCAACATTAGCCGACAGGAGAGCTAGCGACGCACTTGGAGAAATTAAAGGAAGTATACACGTGTGACTATGTCCGGTTTTCAAAATAAGGTGTTAACAAAGGGAACTGTACTGTATATACAAAATACATATATGGAAATAAGATTGATTGGATTATATTCACCAGAAGTATAAAACATTACATGTCCCTTATAGATTAAAAAGAAAATACCACTAATTTGTGAGGGAAATGTCTTTATTTTTTGTTTTTTGGGTTGCTGGAAAAAAAATGTAATAAATAATTCCTGACAATGATCCTGATATATTTGACTTCAGGACTACGGGCTACATACATTTTTACTGTATTAATTTAGATATTTTCCAAAGTAAAAGTCCCTATAAGTGTATGATTCAACTTTTTTCCCATGATCTAGTGTTAACAAAGTTAACAAAAATCACAATAAATCGCAATATCGAATCGCAATACTTAAAAATTGCAATACATAATGAATCGGATAGTATTGAATCGGGAGATAGGTGAATCATCCCAGCCCTACTAATTAACACGTGTTTTCCCTGATCCAGATCAGACCAGATACAGATCAGATGTTAACACCCGGTGGAGATGACGTCTCTTTATAAAGCCTCTTCTGTGTCTTTTCCTGCTCACAGCAACACAAAAGTGGACACGATGTTGACAGGATTTTAATTTTGGACTCCAGATAGCATCTCCCCCTCTCCCCCTCTCCCCCTCTCCCCCTCTCCCCCTCTCCCTCTCTCCCTCTCTCTCTCTCCCCTCTCTCTCTATCTCTCTCTATCTCTCTCTCTCTCTATCTCTATCTCTCTCTCCCCCCTCTCTCTATCTCTATCTCTCTCTCTCTCTCTGACCCTGTTTTTGTAAACAGCTGCTGACATCTCGTCCTCTGTGTGCTGATGACGATAACAGGAGTGTAAATGAGCTCGGTCAGCAGCACTGCTGCACCAGGTGTGTGTGTGTGTGTGTGTGTGTGTGTGTGTGTGTGTGTGTGTGCGTGTGCGCGCGCGCGTGCGTGCGTACGTGTGTGCTTTAGTTCAGTGTCCTGGAAACAGTCCTATCAAGTGTAGATGCTCAGCCAGCATCCTCAATGTGTTAAAAACATTTTTTTTTAAATCTCACGTTTTTCTGACAGTGAAAGACGCCTCGTTTCATTTTAAGTGCTTCTGGTAATCTTGCACTCATTTTACCGTTTATTTGCAGTGTGTGTCTGTGTGTGTGTGTGTGTGTGTGTGTGTGTGTGTGTGTGTGTGTGTGTGTGTGTGTGTGTGTGTGTGTGTGTGTAAGAGCTAAAAGTCTTGACTCAGTAGTTTATGGGAGGTCGACTGAAAGCACCTCATCAGCGCTGACCGGTGCCCGATCGTCCTGAGCTAAACATGTTTCCACCAATAAACGGCACCAATTAAAGCGCTCAGATCAGGCAGGAGGCCGATTAAAGACGGGTCTTAATAATGAGGTCGGATCACACAAGGTGCTGTACGATCTTAGAAACCTCTCAGATGTGCTGCTGCAGCTTCTCACAGTTTCCTGCTCAGCAGATGCTCACATGTAACTATGAATCTTGGTTTTTCAGCAGTCACACAGGGATTTGAAGTTGTTAAAATCGTGTTACAGGTTTGGATTTATCTTTGGAGTTCTGTTGTACTTTCACAAATGTCGATGTGAAGTCAATTCAGTTTTATTTACACAGCCCAGCTCAAGTGGGCTTTTAAATCTGTACAACATAGACTCTCGATTCGGAAAAACTCCCCAAAAACAGTGATCCCATTGTGACAGGGATTTGACACAGAGCCGGTCGTGGAGGGGCGACCCAGAAGTGAAGCGGAGGTCTTGCATCGCCTTGAAGGGGTTTATACATACCTACTCACGTCTTCCTCTCTCCCTCCCTCTCCGTCGTCCACCTTCCTCACTGCAGATGAACCTCACCTCCAGTCGGAAGATTAAATGTTTCTGGATCAATATGTTAGAACCTATCGGGGCCATAGATCAGCTTGTTTATCGATTGCTCATTGATCTGTTTTAATCCATGACTCCCATCTCTGAGGAGGCGGCTGTAGATTATCAGCAGGATGACTCACCATACAACACATGAAGGCAACTTTCATGAAGTATTGTGGTATTACCAGAGCTATGGGCGGCCATCTTGGATTCAGTCTAGTCCAACAAAGAAGACGGAATATTTGAAAAATTGTTTCACCTGCAAAAAACTATTCGGACTTTACATTAAATTCCTATTTGCAGCATTTCCTCTTCGGTGGAGGAAATCTATTGATCTCGTGAGCAAAAGTCATTTTTAGGGCTGTCAAAGTTAATGCGATAATAACGCGTAATGCAAATTCATTTTAACGCCACTAATTTCTTTAACGCATTAACGTAACTTCCGATTTTTAGTTTGTAGCGGGCTCAGTTTTAAAGCTAGAGTGGAGATACTGGTATCATATGAAACTAGAAAAACCTAAGGAATCCATTGGTACCAACCATTTCATACTAGCTTGTCGCGAAGGAGGTTAAATAACGCTCCAAACTTACGCTAACTTTTGGTGAGGAAAAACTGTCATGGCCGTTTTCAAAGGGGTCCCTTGACCTCTGACCTTAAGATATGTGAATGAAAATGGGTTCTAGGGGTACCCACGAGTCCCCCCTTTACAGACATGCCCACTTTATGATAATCACATGCAGTTTGGGGCAAGTCATAGTCAAGTCAGCACACTGACACACTGACAGCTGTTGTTGCCTGTTGGGCTGCAGTTTGTCATGTTATGATTTGAGCATATTTTCTATGTTAAATGCAGTACCTGTGAGAGTTTCTGGACTATATTTGTCATTGTTTTGTGTTGTTAATTGATTTCCAATAATAAATATATACTTACATTTACATAAAGCAGCATATTTGTCCACTCCCATGTTCATAAGAGTATTAAATACTTGAAAAATTTCCCTTTAAGGTACATTTTGAACAGATAAAAAATGTGCGATTCATTTGCGATTAATCGCAATTAAATATTTTAATCGATTGACAGCGCTCATGTTTACTTCTCTTTTGTCGGCTACCCACCATCACAGTCAAGTTAAGCTGCTGTACTTCCCCAGATGTTCTTTTTATAATCTTTACTTTGTTTGTTAAAGAGGACCAAATGGATCAATAACCATATTATTGTTTGACGGTATGAACGGAATTATGAAATTGTTATTTTATCGGTTGGCTTGTTTCTATCGGCTGCATGACAAAAAACCTGCACTGCGAAATACTAAAGTTTTTGATTCAGTTTGGATCAGTTTATAGAGATAGATGGGTTTGAATTTTTAAATTGACGTGCAGTTTTATTATTTATTTATTTGCATTTTGCCTGAAAAGACCTTTAGTCATATTCTTTAAAAACGTCTCGTAGTATAAAAAAGACTTCTTTTATTTCAAGGTTCATTTGAAAGAGTTGTTTCTCTAAGTGAGACATGGACCATCTGGAGAAAAAGACAGACAACTGGCAGCACACGATTAAATCAAATGATTACTGAAGTCACTGGCTGATTTTGAAGAAAGGACACTTCTGATCAAGAGCTTTGCTAAAAGTACTCCATTTCTTCGTCTCTCTCCAGTTCCTTTCTTCAGTTTGAGTGAAACTTCTTTATAAAACATGTTCTTAGCCGTCACAGTCAGTAAAGCCAATCACTTTAAATCTGCTCAAACCCTTAAAATCATCTTTTTATAACTGAAATTAACTTTTAATCGCATTACATCATTTCTTAAATCATTTCCAGTTTAGTCACAAAAACTCAAAATCTCTTAATAACTCTTGTCCCCTCCGGCTCACCGTAGTCACCCAGCTGTGTGTGTGTGGGTGTGTGTGTGTGTGTGTGTGTGTGTGTGTGTGTGTGTGTGTGTGTGTGTGTGTGTGTGTGTGTGTGTGTGTGTGTGTGTGTGTGTGTGTGTGTGTGTGTGTGTGTGTGAGATGATATCAGTCCTGTTGATTGATGGTGTAATCATTCTACAGCTGACCTGGATGTTGAGACACACACACACACACATACACACACACACACACTCTTACACACACACACACACACACACACACACACACACACACACACACACACACAGCATCATGTCTCTCCCTCCCTCTGTCAGTCCGTCTGTCTGTTATATTTGGCAACATGGAAATGAGTCGTGGAGCCGGCTGGTGGTGGTGAAGGTGGACCCCTCCTCCCGGAGGAGGAGGGACAAATGCTGCGTTGTCATGGCAACAGCTGGGTAGGCTAAGGAGGAGGAGGTGGAGGATGGAGAAAGTGCCGTTTGGTTTCATAACAGCAGACACACTCAGGCTCCTCTGCAGCTTTTTTCATCCACTCGCTCGCATGTGGACACATTTGCATTTTCAGCTGAGTCGCTGTGATGCAGAGTGACGTCACTGTGAGCGAGCAGGAAGGTAAACAGATCGACAAACAAACGCTTAACGTGCTAACATGCTAACCTCACTCACACAGTGGAGGATTTGACTCTTTTCGGCTTCAGTAGCAGCAGGTTTGTTCATCCAGCATCAGATATCCCAGCATCTACGGGTCATATGTACTTAAAATTCATCGTTCATACTAGGGATGCTAAGTTAGAATTTTCTTTTTAACCGATAACCGATCCTCGTTAACCAATTATTAACCGTTAACCGACAAGATGCAGCGGTGCGACAGCAGTGTATGTGCAAAACAGACAACTGAGTCCCCAGTTCACCGGTCCGGGAGAGTTACCGTAGCAGCCACGGTGCTGCATGTTTGTCGAGAACACATTACCTGTAAGTCTCCAACGTCTCATTTACTTTAGCTGCCAGGTTGTCAGCGGTGTGCATGCAATAGAGTTGTAATGTCCCATCAAACAGTTGTGACTATCGCACTTACAGTTTAGAGAATGTGAAGACTGAAAAACTGTAAGTTTGTAAAGGTTTGAATAATACCTGTGAGGGCTGGGTATCAAACTCATTTTGGTGCAGACAGAAATGTGCACACAATACCAACAACTATCAGAAATGTTTCTTTTTGTGAAACTCTTCTTCTTTACTTACTCTGTAATAACTGTCTGAGTGAGAAGTTAAGAAAAATTGCAATAAATCGCAATATATAATCGCAATACTTGTAGAATCGCAATACTTAAAAATCACAGTACATATCGAATCGGCACCCAAGTATCGCGATAGTATCGAATCGGGAGATAGGTGAATCGTCCCAGCCCTGATAACAACCCTGTCTGTATTCAGTATAAAACATTTGAATATGTGTTCATTTGTAAACATTTAGGTGCATAAAAGCACATTAATGGTTGTGTGAAGTTCTGTTGTAACGGCTGATATTTGGCAGCAGATCTCACAGCACACAGATGGCTCAGAGAATATTCTGGTAGCCAGCTGATGTAAAGATGTGAGTTTTATTTATCCAGCTCGATAACAAACAGCAGACTGAAAGGAAAGATGTCGACTTTAATGTTGAACCAAACACAGGAGAGATGTTGGAGCTTACCACTGAAGAGAAAACAGACACATTGTGCTGTTACAGTTGGAAACTTTTAGTCTTTGTCTTCTGAATGTTCAGTTAGTACCACAACAGTACCAACCAGCACCGTGGAAATACACTATGAGGTAGTGCTGTGTATCGACAAGAATCTGGTGATACAATACGTATCATGATACAGGGTTAACAATTTAATATATTGTGATACTGTAAGCAAGGCGATATTTTGTGATTTTTTTTATATATATCAGACATTTATTATATTGTAATTCGTTCCCATGAGTAATCACAGTGACCGGCTCGTCTCCCGACAGCACGGAGCACATTATGGTGCGTTCAAGCTCTACTTAGTAAAATGGGAGATGGTAGATTATAACGCTATCATGATGCGTTCATATCTAATCTCGTAAAATTTAGTTTTTGGCGAGAAACTCAACAATAAATCCAGTTGTTTGAAGGAGATGTTTTCACAGCAATATAAACTAGATAATAGAGAGGGAATTATGACCTGTTTAACTTCCTAACAGTAGCTCTAAGCAGCTTATAATAAATAATTTGAACTACTAATGCCAAGATTTTTTTAACCAAAGCAAATATTTAAATAAAAATACACTCATTTATTTCCTAATCATTTGTATTGTGTGTTTTTATGCAAATAACCACTAAAGATGACAATAACAAAGTAAAAGGATGGCATTAGTGAAAGTAGCACAACATTGAAGTGAAAGCAACACTCTGTTTATTTTATATGTGAAATTGTAATAAAGATATTTTGTCCCTAAAATCTATGAATAACCGTGATACATAATTGTGATCTCGATATTGATCAAATAATCGTTATTATCATTTTGGTCATAATCGTGCAGCCCGAATTGAGGTGTATCGATATTTTCTTACTCTCTATTATGAGGCATGCACAGATGTGGTCCAGCGAGCACGGGGCTGTGACGAGAGGGACTACAGAGTGGGTCAACACCTCTCTGACTGAGTGGGATCAAAAAGTCAGATTGATTTTTTTTTTTATTTCCATCCATCCTGGTCCAGATCGGACATCCAGGAGATCATGAAACAAGTAAAACGTTCAAGGAATATTATCACTGTGTGTGTGTGTGTGTGTGTGTGTGTGTGCGTGCGTGCGTGCGTGCGTGCGTGCGTGCGTGCGTGCGTGCGTGCGTGCGTGCGTGCGTGCGTGCGTGCGTGCTTGCGTGCGTGCGTGCGTGCGTGCGTGCGTGCGTGTGTATTGAGGCCAGCAGTGCAGTATCTCCTGTGTCGTTGGTAGAAAATGTCTGCTGCTGTGCGTCTCGGTCTGATGACATCGCCGGTAATCCATCCACACTACTGCAAAACCCGAGAGAACGGTCGCACTGCATGCTGGGAAAGAAGCTGCCAGCAGTCTCGTTGTAAAAATGTCTTCAGCTGTTAAATGTCATGAAGGATGTCCAACACAGAGCAGGAGTTAATGAGTGATTATGTGTGTTTGTTCGCTACAGAACTTCCTTCAACCTGCCCCTTCTATACCCTAGTTAGTGATTTACTACATTACCCAGAATGCTGTTCGGCTTTGGATCGCATGTGTAGGCAGAGAGACAGAGAGAGTAGGAGGGAAGTGGGAGCGTCCTGCTGTTTGAGAACAAAGTGAGAGTCACACCTGTCCATCAGCTGCAATGCATTGTGGTCAATTGTCTGGTCTTTGTGCCACCACCACCACCAGATTTTGACTGTTGATGTTTTCGATTAGATTTTCTGCTGTTAAAAATGGAAACATCTTGTCAATAGGTTCACATAAATTTAAGAATATATTTGTATTAACATTCAAACGTCTGAGAAAATGGCCTCCAAGTGAAACATCTTTGCCTGTTTCACTGCGTTGTGCCTGTACTGCTGTAAAAGGAGAGAAAAGTTCTGGTAATTTCTGGACTCATTAATGTTGAATTAAGCCTGTAAGGTGCTTTAAAGATCAGACACGTTCCTTACAGGATAAGAATCAGGATGAGACTCACTTTAATTTGTCACAGACAGCAGGTGCACACACACCTGGTTAATCGGCGCTGACACATTACACAAATCTGAACACGGAACAGGCCGAGACTGAGGACAGGAACTCACTCGACTGCAGGTATATACTGTATACATGAAAGCACTACTAGACTAGATTTGAGACATCCCTAGTTTCTGGTGTCAGATGTGAATATCTTGATATTTCTCCGGCTGTAAACTGGCTCCTGGTCGATGACCTTTGACCCCCTACCAGTCGATGCTGTGATAGGTTTTGGTCTGGTGTTCACAGACAGCTGATATTGTCTTTTGCCGGTTTTCATTCAATCTCTTGTCCAGGGCAAGCGGCAACCTCCAGGTCTGAGAAGTGAAGCCAATGCGGAAGTCTCTTAAACTTGCATTCTTTCTAACAGCCAGCAGGGGGCGACTCCTCTGGTTGCAAAAAGAAGTCTGATTGTATAGAAGTCAATGAGAAAATGAGCCTACTTCTCACTTGATTTATTACCTCAGTAAACATTGTAAACATGAGTTTATGGTCTCAATCACTAGTTTCAAGTCTTCTTCAATACAGCATGATGTTCATTTAGTAAATTATGGTCCCATTTAGAGTCAAACAGACCATAAAACAGGGGATGCTTTAGGGCGGGGCTACCTTGTGATTGACAGGTCGCTTCCACGGCGTTGTCCGGTCTGTGAGTTGTCCGTATTTTCATCTTAGAACTTTAACCCTTTCACAGTGTGTTTTCAGTTCATCAAAGTTAATTGTAACATTTTGGTTCTATTCAGCATTCGGAAGTACTTAGCTCCACTCTCTTGTGTCACTTCTGGTTGCAAAAAACCAAGATGGCGACGGCTAAAAACCAAGATTGTGGTGGCCAAAACCCAAGATGGTGACGGCCAAAACCAAAGATGGTGACGGCCAACAAACAAGATGGCGACGGCCAAAAACCAAGATGGCGACGGCCAAAAACCAAGATGGCGACGGCCAAAAACCAAGATGGTGACGGCCAAAAACCAAGATGGCGACGGCCAAAAACCTAGCTGGGGACGGCCAAAATGCAGAACTCGAGGCTTCAAAAGCGTAGTCCACAAACCAACTGATGACGTCACGGTGACTGCGTCCACTCCTTATATACAGTCTCTTGTCCAGGGTTGCTTTGAATATGCAGATTTGTGCATCATCGTTGAATTCACTTCATCTCCTTTCCTTCTTTGCAAACTTCTGGTACGTGTCCACAGGATCCGTCATCTCCACGCTTCCCGTTCATTGTCTACGTGAACTGCCCCTTTAAAAATCCAGTAGAGATCCTGGAGACTGACAGTTGGTGAGCTACAGGATCTGCTAGCTGTTCAGAGAGAGTGACAACAGCAGCAGCACAGTGCTACGTCTGTGTGCGTGCGTGCGTGCGTGCGTGCGTGCGTGCGTGCGTGCGTGCGTGCGTGCGTGCGTTCGTGTGTGCGTGCGTGCGTGCGTGGGCTGCATCAGTGCTGAGTGCCGCAGGCTTGTTGAATGGAGCTGCACTGTAGTTAAATATCAGCAGCCTGCCCTGCACCTGTCTGTCTGTGTGTGTGTGTGTGTGTGTGTGTGTGTGTGTTTAGTATTCGGTCCTCTGTTTTCCACCGTGTCGCTGTACGTGCATGCACTCGCTGCAGTGTGTGTGTGTGTGTGTGTGTGCTGCAGGGGAAACTAGGCTAGCTGATATGAATAGAGAAGTGATAAATTACCTCTCAGAGCCGAGCCGCAGGACAACACCCTGGGGTCCAAATGTGTGTGTGTGTGTACGTTAGGTTACTGTTGAGAGAGAAAGAAAGATCTCATAATACATGTAAATCGTGGAGGCAGTAGCGCCCTCTACACTGTCAGTAGATTATGTTCCTTGCTCAGTGAGTATTGGCTGAGGTTTCCACTCAGACCTCTCCAAAACCGTAATGTGCTGCAGATTTAAGTGCACATCAAAGTACGACTCTTAAAGGAATAGGTCGACATATTAACATCAGTATTCACTGTCTTTCTGAGAGTTAGTTATTTTGTTCCTTCACGTTATATCCTGCACCCTCACATGTTAAATTCGAAGTGGTAAACACTACACATACAGTGAAGTATAGAAACATTTTGGGTTTCACACATTGCAGGAAAAGCAGAGCTACACATCATCGCTAAAGCTGCATGCTAACTCTGTCATGGACAGGAAATGTTATCGTATTGCGGTAACGTGCGGTCAAGCCGGCCGTCACTCTCATCTCCGTGGTCAAATGGGCCGACGCTACAACTGTAGAGCACCCATATACTGACATTTATGTTAAATGCATTCAAACGGCCCCGATGGAGCTGACCATGGATGTATAAAGAGAACGGAGCTGACGGGAGAGCTAGAGACGGACTTGGAGAAGTTAGAGGAAGTTTACACGTGTGACTACGTCCGGTTTTCAAAATAAGGTGTTAACAAAGGGAACTGTACTGTATATACAAAATACATACATTTTTTTTACAGTGTATATACTTGCATTTGTGAATGCTTTCACTTCACACCACATGTGTACAACATATAGATATACTGTATGTGTGTGTGTGTAACCTATTGGAAATAGTAAATCAACTGTGAGCAGCAGCAGTGGAGGATCTATTTAAAACACACACATACACGCAGTCCTTGTTACCGTGACAACATGCTTCTTCATTTGCAACGGTTGCCCTTAACAACACTGTTGGCATGGCCTCCTTTCTGGAGCTGCTAAAACTGAAATGCAGCATCTCTCACTCTGTTGATTTTCTCTCTCTGTATCTCTCCATTTCATCTCGTTTTGATTGTGCAGATTGAGGAGAAGAGTTCAGTACAGACAGAGGAAACCTGTTGACAAAGACTCAGATTAAATTAGCAGCTCGCTAACACGCCAACAGAAACCCAGACGGAGCAGAAACGTGTACATTTAAACATTCACACTGAAACAGAAACGCACAGTAACAAACTCTAAAATCTTTTAGGGCGTTTTCATATTAGGTACGATTGATCCGTACCGTGCCAGAGTACGATTGCCCCCCCCCCCCCCAACCCTCTCCGCTCAGCTTTCACATTAGTAAAGCTGCTCCGTACCCGAGTACACTTGCGTCATCATCCACGTGTATTTGTTTATGTTGAGATCAGCTGTTCTAGTGGCGGAGCATCGTAAAACACTTCATTCAAACTTCACAGAAACAAAATAAATCTCACCAAAACCGTCGTCGTTAGTCTTTTCAACAATCACCAACTCTGGTTTGGTCGAAATAAACTCGTATTTCACAGAGTTTGATGTGAAAACATGCCAAATCTAGACGTTGTTTCCCCCGTTGTCTCTCTCTCTGCCCGCTGAGCAGCTGAACAACTCTCGTTCTTGAGAGGAAGACCGTTAAATCAGCAAAATAAGATAACAAACATCGCCCGGCCCCATCGCCTTCTTTTGTTTATATTTTAAGGAACCTCTCGCCTGCCTTCCTGCTTTATCACCCACGGCCTTACCGTTCGGAGGATGAGATCGGTGCATGCTGCGCGCATATCCAGATTTCAGAGGAGACCGGCGGCGTTGAAAAAAGCCTGCCCTTTCAAAACTACTCCCTGACTGCTAACGTTACTCGCGTTAAATAGCGGTCCACTTCCGTGTTTCGGTACAGTCGGCTTTCACACCTGATGTATCCGAGTACACATGAACCGTACTCCAGACCACCTTTTCAAGCGGACTCGAGTACGGATCGACGAACCGTGGCCGAGTACGGTACGGAGCGTTCACACTACCATGGGAGACCCTACCAGGAGCTATCCCCCCCGACAACACAGGGACGCACGAACCCCTCCACCACGATGAGGTGGTGATTCTTGGAGGATTCATTGATTAATTGATGTCAATTAATGTCAGTTATGTTTTCCCTCTTCCTTCCTGAGAGCTTGTCAGGAAGACTTTCACACCTCTCAGAGGCTGTTAGCTGACCGCGGAACAATAGTTATGATGTCCAGATCATTTAGAAATCTACTGCAGCACTACAGTAGCCTCCAGAGATAAATGAAGTATTTATACTCTCATGTGAACTCACTCAGTGCAGCATACATATGTATTCAGATAGCTAGTGCTGAAATAATGCTATAGATGATTTGCTTGTGCCTCTCTGTATTGAATTTGTACAAATATATTTATATAGAAAGTGATCAAGGGAACACATTATTGAGGAAGTCTGACCGAGACACATTCAGTGAATTCAGCCCTCAAACTTTAGGCCAGTTGTAATGTCGGGAGCACCAACTAAAATGGCTGAAATGCAAATGAATGAGTTGACCTAAATAGATATGAAATAAATACGTTTCTAAAGGCCGGCCAACACTAAAAGATAATCTTAAGAACCATCAAAAAATCAGGGCTTTGCTGACGATTGTCAGGAGGAATCGGGCCCAAAATCGGCTTGATTCTGGTGTAGTGTTTACCTGGCATAGCATAATAATTGGCACCATAAAACCTGAAGACTTTGCCTACAGAATCAAAAAACAACTAATGTTCACTTCTCAAAAATCAAAGAATTTCTCTTTGCTTTCATTTTATCCATCTGCCTCGTATTTTTATACAAGGTTCAAAGGTCACGGCTAAATTAGATTACATGACGAAACTGAGCAATTTGAAATTTGAGATAATCTTTCAGTTGAATATCTGTGACACACAACCAGATGTGGAAAATTGGCTTAAATGTGAAGACATAATGATTCCTCCTAAATGTATGTGTGGTGTTTCTTTTAATTAAAACCCTTCAAATGTTGATGAGTTTAACAGACGGAGGCAGTGATGTGCGTGTGCGTGTGTGTGTGTGCGCGCGCGTGTGTGTCTGTGTGTGTGTGTGTGTGTGTGTGTGTGTGTGTGTGTGTGTGTGCGTGCGTGTGTGCGTGATGTGTTATGACAGGCTGCCTGGCATGTGGCAGTGACTAAACGAAAGGCGGACGTTAGATGAACTAATGAGATTGTAATCAGATTAGAGCGGCCTGTAATCTGACAGAGCCGGGCTGACAGGGCCGAGCCGAGGACAGGCAGGAGGCATGATGGGTAATGAAGGGACGAGTCTGTCTCTTTATGCATCTGGGCTTTCATCCTTTTATTTTAAGCTGTATTAAATCTAATTATAGAAAAAGCTTCAGTAAATCTCAGTAGATTTAAAATGATATTTTGCAGCATACTGTGTATCACTCATGTTTCTGTGATTTACACTGATTATTGGACCTTTTTAAACTTCTCTGGACCCATCAGTGCCTACGTCACTATTTATTTTTTGATGCCGCCGATTCAACATACCGATCGGCCAAAAAGCCTCCGACACGGGCAGACTAGAGCTGACGGTGCGGGACACACCGCAAAAAGTAGGCCGAGATCAGATTAAAAAAATGTAAACTTTATTTTTCTACTCAGATTTTATGCATATTGCAGTGTGAGTGGTGAAACGGTCTAAAGAGGAGACATCAGACAGATCAGCTGATACTGTCACCTGTAATACAGTAAACAAAGTTACCACAAGTAACAGAGTACTTTATGTCACTAAGTTACTATTGACTCTGCTCTCAGTTCACACACATCCACACACACACACACACACACACACACACACACACACACACACACACACACACACACCTGGAGTGCCCTCTTCCATGCTTACATAAGCCCTTTGACATTTTGAAATTCCACACTGTGATTCTACACACACACACACACACACACACACACACACACACACACTGAGCATAATTATTAAATGATGTTGTAGCTTACATAACAGCTGTTAAAGCAGCACACTGCCTCTATTCATCCGTCTCATCTCTAAGGGTTGATAGCTAACGCCATGTGTTGGAGAAACACAGTGTTGGAGGGTTAAACTGTAAACCTGTGAAGTCAATAGCACATCTATGGAAGATTGTCTCCCAGCAACATCGGCTCTTAGTTGTCAGCCAACTGTTGCCTCAGAAAACGTCCATTCAGAGGCTTGAGGCTTCGTCACTATTTCAACAAACATGTTTTTAAAACGTTCTTCTGAGAAATGTTCGACAGCTGTAGTATCATTGTAGAGGATGTGTCCTGACACAAAAAGTGAGAATTTAAATTTCAGCTTGACTTTACTAGGGGTGGGAAAAAAATCGATTCACCTATGTATCCCGATTTTTTTTAATTTTTTTTTTACGATTTTGAAATCGATGTTTTAATGCCAGAATCGATATATTTGCTTCGTTTGAGTCTATGTGAAGGTAGAAGGAAGTTACCGCTTTTATTGTTGTAGTCTTGTTGTAATTGAGTAGCGTGACATCATATCCGTTCCGTATCCATCAACCAAAACAAACCATATATATATATATATATATATATATATATATATTCACATACAGTAGTCATGTGAAAGGTGTGAAACTGAGGTGACCGATTGCGTCCACCATGATGTTTAGAGTAATTAGACCGAGGTGGCACTTAATTTGACAGTGATGTATGGATTATTGATCTAAAAATAACTGATTATGGCAGCGTGACCTGTGTCACATTCTGCAGCACTAGTTTCTCTCTCTCTCTCTCTCTCTGTGTGTATGTATCTGTGTCTCTCGCCCTCTGCAGTATGGGAGCAGTATGGTAATGAATGGCTCCAGCCTGCTCTGCAGTGGTAGCAGCTCGCTCACTCCATACTAATACAACTGCTACACTGCCTGGATAGAGAGAGAGGGGGGGGGGGGAGGAGAAGAGACAGAGATGTTCCCCTTAATGCAGAAGTTCCCGACCTTTTTTTTTGAGTCAGGACCTGCTTTTAGGTCTGAAAATATATATCCACTGCTTTTTAAAATAGAGATTTGTTTGGGCTTCTCACCTGTATATTAAAGTGGACTCATAGTTTTACTGTTTTCTGACTTTTTCTGCGTTCTAAGTGGTTACATTTTCAGTTAAGAGAGAAAGAGGAAGAAGAGCAAAAACAAAAGGCAAATTTAATTTCTCTCTGAGACCGACCCATTTTTGTCTTTTTTAGGGGGGTACAGGGTTACTTTAGGGGGAGATAGCAGGTCAACAGTAGATGTCACATAGAAGTGGTGTACATCATCTGAAAGCTGGAAACCTGAAGATTAATTTGAGATGCAGCTCAGCACTGTGTGTCAAGTTGTTCTAGTCATTAATCAGACATGAACATTAATTCATTCATTCATTAATTAAGATAAACAGTGAAAGTGTAAAAGGGTTTAGAACATGATGATAGAAGTACATGATGGTCATTCTCATGCTTTATTTTGTCTCATACGTTGTTGCAGCAATTTTTGGGGTTGATACCATTTGTTACACAGATTTGGTGCTAAATTTAAACATTTTTTACCACTCGAGAATTGATAAAAGTGATGAATAATTCCTCCAAAATACCACATTAAGACACCAAGACCTTGAGGAACACCATAAAAAAAAGCCATGCTGTGATTTGGGATAAAAAACTTTTGACATTTGGAGATTTCTGCAAGAATTGCATTTTGCAGCGTTTGGATGGCGAGCACTTCTGTTGTGTAAACTGCTCAGAAACCCCCTTATTGTCAATCTACCTAGGAAAGCCATCCATCCTCTGAATGCTCTTGGTCTATAGTTTGTGGCTGTAAAGTTTCATGAGGCTGTGATTCTCCTAGAGGTCACCACAGGTCATTTAGTACAGTGAGGTCAAATTACAAAAAATGGTCTCACTACAATGAAATGGCTACTATGGGGACTAATATCATCACACATGAATACAGTTGGGCTCATTGGATCCAAAAGAGTCTCAGCTTTACTGTGGTACCCAATTTACGTAATTCAAGACTGTTTAGGGACCCCAGTATGCAGAAATATTCAAACACACCATTTTAGAATAGGCAAATATAACACATTTATACTGCATGCAAAAAACTGCATGTGATTATGATAAAGTGGTCATGTCTGTAAAGGGGAGACTCGTGGGTACCCATAGAACCCATTTTCATTCACATATCTTGATATCAGAGGTCAAGGGCCCCCTTTGAAAATGGCCATGCCAGTTTTTCCTCGCCAAAATTTAGCCCAACTTTGTAGCGTTATTTAGCCTCCTTTCCGACGAGCTAGTATTACATGGTTGGTACCAATGGATTCCTTAGGTTTTTGTAGTTTCATATGTATAGCTGTATCTTCACTCTATCTAAAACTGAACCTGCTCCAGTCTCTGAAAGACTGTAAAGTCGGTCGGGGTCGCCCTCGATTCCGCGGATCTCAGAGGGTTAAGAAAGGCACATTTGTGATTTTTTTTTTTTGTCAATGCTACCTAACACTACCTGAACAAAAAACAACATCATCAGAATCATGTCATCCACCATGTAAGATAAATGTAGAGGAGTTGAGTGCAGAGACGTTATATAAGCTCATACCAGCAGCACAGAGGTTACAGTCTGTGTATATCAGCCTGGATTTACACTGTACATCCAGCACTGTATCACAGTGTGCATTCAGGCAGCGTGGCATACATCACGCCTGCAGCGATACACAGTGACAGTGAGTGTGCAGCCTTGCAGCGGACCAGCAAACTGTCACATCACAACGAGTGGGATTTAATGTGAGGAATAAGGTCTCAGCTTGGTGGAGCGTGGGTGCAGCTCCTCAGGCTCATCTGCAGCGTACCGCACCGGGGTCTCTGTAGAAACCTTACAGGCGCCATTGCAACTATAACTTAACTAAGACAAACGTTACGCATGGCAGCTGTTAAACCTGAATGAGTGTAACCGGTGGACTTCTGCGTTGTGTTGGTCAGATAGTAAAGACGCCGTGACACCGGGATCTCTTTAGGGTTGGTTCTCTGTTTATTCTGATAAACACACAGGGAAACAGAACCTCCATGTTAAATCTACTGCCCGCTCCAGCTCCTACACACACGAATACAGTACACAAAACGGCAGTTAGCTTAGTCTGCTGTAACTTTAAAGCTTCAGTAGGAAACAAGATTTTGGCATCATTGGGCAAAAAAAAAACATAATAACCTTTCAGCATATTGTAATTCAAGTGTTAAACTAGACTTCTACACCTCCTCATGGCTCTGTTTTCAGGCTTTAAAAAATCTAGTCCGTGATGGGAGACTTTGGCCAATCACAGGTCATTTCAGAGAGAGAGCGTTCCTATTGGCTGTGCTCTGGCTGGTGGGCGGTGCTTGGTATTTCCTCAACAGATCTCAACATGGCTGCCGGGTCAAAACTTTCTCATTTTACAGCTAAACAGTACACTACAAGATGATTCTGAAATAGTCATTACAGTAACAGAATATTGATTCATATTTGATCAGCGCTGCCTAGTTTGACCGTTTGATCGGAGTTCGCGAGTGATTGACAGCTGCTTAGAGACGGCAGCTGGACGGCAGACTCCAGATCAGCTCTGTTTGGTTGTTTTCCTCCGGTCTGTGAAATCTTGCAGATGCCGTTAGGAGCACCGGAGGACACAGAGGAACATTATTTTGTTCAGATTACCTGTCTCATGCACTACTGTCAGGATATATTGACCGTTTTATAAAAATAACTTTTTTTAATCATATTTGCTCCAATCTCACCTACTTCAGCTTTAAGCTAGCAGCATTTACTCTTAAAACAACTATTTTCAAATGCCAGTTCGTTGATAGATTGAAGCTTTTGCTATCTTGGATAGTTTCAGATATCTGTCGTTTTATAATTACAGATATCTGCAACGTCATTACATTTTGACTATCCGTAACTCCAGTTTGAGATATCTACAACGTCATTCTGACTAGTCAAAATATAATTTTAGATATCTAAAAAGGACAATGTAGATATCTTCAATTGACGGGAATTAAAGATTTCTTGAACTGAAATTACGACTAGTCAGAATTCAGTTGTGGATATCCGTAATTAAACAAGCAACAAGCAATTTAGTTTTAGTTTGTAATGTGATAAGTGACATAAAATGATTTTACAATTTGGCAATATTGAGTCCTTTCTTTTAATTAATGTAAATGAAGTGCTGTAATCAAAGATATTGTAAACATAAAGTAGTTCTGGTTGAATAACAACAATTTTTAACAAAATCAACATCATCATGATCATTTTAACCGCTGGCACTTCACTCCTCGTGGTGACACCGAGTATGAATATGGTTCACATCACATCATAACCTTCAGCTTTATTACAGTGAGGTCTGTCAAGGAGACATGTGACATGCCTGTTAGACTCTTCACACAGCTCCTCTGTGACAGATTGGTAATTTGCCTGGTGGCAGGGTTCAGCGAGCGGTTAGCCAGACCATCCTTCAGCTGAAAGGTCACAGGTTCAAGGCTGGAGGATAGCAACGTGTGCTTAAACTGTTACCTAACATAGGGTGACCATATTTTCAAACCTCCAAACCGGGACCCTTAAGTGTACCGCATGTTCATGCACATATATGAGCTTATGCATGCACCATAGGCATGATAATGTCTATTGCTATCTGGCCTTAATGTGATCTTTTATATCAGCATTTCCACAGTGACTGAAAATACAGTGTGTGCAGAACACATTACAACTAACCGTTAGTGTACTGACAGATTCTGTTGCGAAGAGCAGCAAGCGTCATAGCAACAGCCTTGACAACGACACATTGATTGACACACATACAGACAAATCATGGTGCCTTCAAATGGGGTCGTGTTTACCGTGTTTACAAGATGAGTCCATATAAACACCCCCCCCTCATGTCGTATTCACGACCTCGTAAGGAGAAAGTTTCTGAAAGCTCTGAGTTCAACACTTGTGACGTGTTTGTTGACGTGGTCTGAAATGGCGGAGGCCATGGAGGTTAATTTTTTTTTAGTAATTTTATAATATGTCTAAGGAAAATATTCCCAATGACCTCATTTTTTTCCTCTGTCATTTTGCCTTTGCATTTTACTGCATTATGTCACCAACTTGCTGGCTTGCTAAATTGTTAGCCTCTGTGGCTTCTAGACAGTAACGTTAATACTGCCGTTACTTAGCCGTGGTGTTCTTCAAGACTTAACCACTTGAGTGCAACGCATATCGTGTACATGACTTCCCATGTTGTAAACACGAGTTTCATTTGAAGGCACAATTTAATTCAGACGCGTGTTGCATTTTTTTATGTTTTTATATTGGGTTAGGTAATTATGAGTGGCAGAACAAGATAAACGTCTATGTAAGCGCTGCAAACAAGTATAATATTATTATTATTTAATTGTGGTGAAAACTGGGACAATTTGGTAGTGACTGTTGAAAACCGGGACATTTTAGTGTTTTACAGGTATTTGTTGGGACTCGGGACGCCCAGCTTGAAACCGGGGCAGTCCCGGACAAACCAAGACGTCTGGTCACTGTAACCTAACATGAGTGGAAGACTTAGCAACGAATAAGCTAAATAGCCAAACAGCTAATCATGGTTAGCGAGCAGGATACGACTGGCCTTCATCTGTCCCCCTGAAAATACAGTAAACTATCTATATCTGTGCATCATCCTCCCTCTCCTGACTCACTGTACACTATACATGTACTGCTGTGATACTAACTGCTAGTGCTAACGGCCGACATTGACTGTGTGCTAACCATGAGCTGTGTTCTAACTGCTAAGCTAACACTTGTGATTGTATGTTATTGTTGTATGCTGGTATGACTAGTTAAGACTTGATACTAACTGCTGTAAGCTGCCATTTATAGTGTGTGCTAAGGTAATGCTAACATGGTAAGATATGGTAACCATAAGCTAAGATTTTCAGCATAGACATATATACGTAGACGCAGCATTGGACGCTTCAGCCCGTTGCGGATATACGTCAACGTGGGCGCCATATTGGACCGGGCAAGACTGGCCTGTAAAAAAGCACAATAACGTCTACATTTCTCAACCGATTTCAATGAGTCGTTTTATATTAAAGGGTTTATGATCTCGGTGTAGTAGAAAAATAAAGGTTTGTCTCCAGTTACTTAGAATCTTAGAAAATAATTAATTTATCATAAGGAATATCAAAGGAATGGAATCCCACCATATCGAAGGACAGACCGGTGATCCATGAACCAGAAGCAGTGAAGTTAACGAATTTAACAGTTTTTCACCAAAATCTTTGGGAAAAGAAAAAAAATCCTAACGATAATTTAACGTTACTCCTCGTAGATCATAAACGTTTGAAGATAATACAACTCGTTGAAATCGGTTGAGAAATGTAGACGTTATAGTGCTTTTCTTTCCAGAAAAATGGCAGCTATCCTGTTCACTTGTATTTGTTTACGGGCCAGTCTTGCCTGGTCCAATATGGCGCCCATGTTGACGTACAATCCAGGAGTCAATGCGGCGTCTATGTATATACGTCTATGATTTTTAGTGTGTGCTAATTGCTATGCTGCTGTTATTTATTGTGTGCTAAGCTAATGCTGATAGATTTAAGTGTGCTTTCTGCTTTAACACTACTAGCCATACTTGTTTGCTGCTATTAATACTGTGTGCTAAGCTATTGCTGATAGTGTGCTGTAATGCTAACTGTGCTAATGGTGTTTGTTTATGTGTGCCTGTCTGTTGTTGTTCTTGTTGTCTACCTTTCTCTGTTTCTCTCTTGACTTTATTTTTCTCTCTTTTTTCTCTTTCTCCCTCTCCCCACCTCTCTATCTTTCTATCTCTCTCTCTCTCTCTCTCTCTTTCTGTCAGGTCTTATTCCTCCTCCACCTGTTCTACTACCAACACCTCTTGTCGTTCTTCCAACAACCCTACTAGCATCACCACTCCTTCCTCCACCTCCTCCTCCTCCTCCTCCTCTCTCTACTCCTCCAGCCTACCTCCTAACAGCCACGCCACCTACCATCAGTACTGCTGTCCCGCGCGCCTCCGCCTGCCCAAGCCTCCCTGCGCCCTGCCCCCCGCCAAGCACCACGAGCAGGCAAGGTAAGGGCCAGAGTCCCCCCCTCCTCAACACCCAGCCTCACCCACTGTCCCCCGCTCTGCCTCCACCCACCACACCACCCTGGTAGCTTCCCCCCGGACCACATCCACCAGCAGGGAGGGCGGTGACCCCAAAAGCACTGAGAGCGAATCTGACGCGCGTCATGATTTCTAAACCTACTTACTGTGTAACTAATATTTTCACCTTGTCTGCCCAGATGTTCCCAGATGTTCCATCCAAATTATACCATAGTGACCAAAAACACAGATGTTGTATTCCTTTATTTGTGCAAGATTTAAATAACCTATCCTGAAGGCAAAAATCACAGTGAACTTATGATGGGTATATAGATATATTGTAGTGCTTACAAGGAGGTCATGCAATACCTGATTTATTGCTACAGATGACAATAGACACACTGTTTACATCCTAATATACAACAAATATTATTATTATATTATTAGTTGATTAATCAATTAGGTATTCAACAAACATGCTCTAGTTCCAGCTTCCTAAACTTCAGTATTTGTTGCTTTTCTTTGCCTTAATGTGAAATTAAAATGATTATTTTTAGCTTTTGGACATTTGAAGACATCATCTTTTGATTTTTTCATAATTTATGTGACATTTTGTAGACCAAAAGATACATCCATTGTTTGAGAAGATAGTTCGCAGATTAAATCATGAGGAAAAATTATCCTAAATTGCGACCCTAACCTTATTTATGAGAGGAAGAATAGTGAGGTAATGCAAGAAAACTTGACTTATTGCTACACTGAATTTGCTACAGATTATCATCAATATATAATACAATTTGTATAGTATTTATTATAGTAGTTTCTGTGATATTATTGGTATTTTCCACCTCTGTAAATAAACCTAAACTGGGGTCAGTGTATTTGTTGTACAGCGCATTATCACCAGTAGGGTTTATTAACTATTAAAAGGAAATCCTGAACAATATTCCATCCAAGATAATCAATGTTTGGCTCTTAAATTGTGTCATTTAGCTTATTATAGTCTGTGAAATATAAAAAGTATAAAATGTTAAATTAAACACAAAAGTTCACTCTTGACAATCCACACTCAAGGTCCACTTACTACTGAAGCTTTTCCTGTTGACATGAGCTTGTGAAGACCATGTGATACTGTTTAAAGGTTTAAAGCTCTGGAAAAAGCTAGTAAGTGGACCTTGAGCTGAGATTGTTCTGTCAAAATAAAGTCAAAATTTTGACATGAAGTTGGTCAAATTTGCTCTAAGTGCATTTTGGTGTCACGTGAAGCCTCACCTGCTCCCACCCACCCACCCACCCACCCTGCCTCCCCCATAGTGCTGTTATAACCTGTAATATGCTGTAACCCCCCCCCCCCCCCCACTCTCCTCCTCCTCCTCCCACTCGCACACACACACGAAACAGGTGTGAAGGTGAAGCAGCCTCTCCAGTCGCTCCTTCTCTCTCATCCACCTTCTCCCCACAACACCATCACATCACATCTCTCTTTTTCTCCTCCCCCACCTTCATCCCTCTCTCCCCCCTCATCCGCCATGCTGCTCTGATACAACCCATCTGGAAGCCAGTTTAAGAGCTAATGACTCAACGGCCGCATTATAAAAAGAGTTTTTCATTATTTTTTTCATTATTTTTAATTCATTTGTGTTTTCGTTTTTTATCAGTGTGAATGTGTTTCTGCTGCACGTGGTAGTTTCTAATGGTGCCATGACAAAAACAACAACAACTTTGAACTAGGGCTGTCAAAGTTAACGCAATAGTAACACGTTAATACAAATTTGTTTGAACGCCACTAATTTCTTTAACGCATTAACTTGTGATTTTTAGGTTGTAGCGAAATCAGTTTTAAAGCTAGAGTGAAGATACTGGTATCATATGAAACTAGAAAACCTAAGGAATCCATTGTTATCAATTCTAGTCTATGGGAAAAGTCTTTTTGGGCCCAATGGCATCACGTGACGGACACGGAAGTTGTGGTACCGCCGTTTGGCATTTGGCATTGAAGCCCGGCGCACTTCCTGGTGGTTTGTTCTATTCATAGCTGTAAACTTGAGTTTCACACGTACAATTGAGTTTCATGTTTCACCCACAAATAGAGAGATGTGTAACTGCAAACCTGTGTGTAAATCCTCTTTATGCACTCACACATTGGACATTATTGGTGCAAATCTTTTTCATTTGCTCACAAAATGTCATGCACAGCTACAGATCTCCTAAAAATTATATCTATTTGTTCAGATGTTTTGTTACTAGGCCTGTCAAAGTTAACAGGATAATAACGGGTTAATGCAAATTTGTTTTAACGCCAGTAATATCTTTAACGCATTAACGCAACTTGCGATTTTTAATTTAATTCCTAAAAATCTGAGGATACTGGCATCATATGAAACTAGAAAACCCAAGTAATCCATTGGTACCAACCATGTCATGCTAGCTTGTTGGGAGGAGGCTAAATAATGCTCCAAACTTACACTGAATTTTGGCGAGGAAAAACTGTCATGACCATTTTCAAAGGGGTCCCTTGACCTCTGACCTCAAGATATGTGAATGAAAATGGGTTCTATGGGTACCCACGAGTCTCCCCTTTACAGACATGCCCACTTTATGATAATCACATGCAGTTTGGGGCAAGTCATAGTCAAGTCAGCACACTGACACACTGACAGCTGTTGTTGCCTGTTGGGCTGCAGTTTGCCATGTTATGATTTGAGCATATTTTCTATTCTAAATGCAGTACCTGTGAGGGTTTCTGGACAATATGTGTCATTGTTTTGTGTTGTTAATTGATTTCCAATAATAAATATATACATACATTTGCATAAAGCAGCATATTTGCCCACTCCAGTGTTGATGAGAGTATTAAATACTTGACAAATCTCCCTTTGAACAGATAAAAAAATGTGCAATTAATTTGCGATTAATCGCGATTTAATATTTTAATCCATTGATGGCCCTACTATAAACTTTTCAAAACTTTGTCACAATGATGTTCACACAGAACAGCAAATAGAAATAATAACGAAAGAATAACATCCAAGGGGTGAATTTATAATAATAATAATAATAGAATAACATTAATACGTTGTTCCCATCTGCCGCCTTGTGAAGTGGGAACCAACGTCAGATATCTTCCACAGAGATAAACAAAACTTTCACGTTGGACCCGTCAACATTTTTAAAATGATTAATTCACAATCATAATACATTTTGTTTTAGGAAAAGCCATACTTTTATTCGGCACCTTTCTAAAAGTTCTGTGGATGTATTATTATTTTTTTAATTATGCGTCTACATAAAAATGATTTTACGTTTTGTGTGCGAACTCCATCGAGTTACTCAGAGAGACACAAAGACAATTCAGTCGTGTGTGTTCAGAGACAATCGTTGGGATTGGTGTTTTTTTTTTATTTCTTGTACAGTGAATTTGGCACAGAAAACACAAGCATGGAGGGTAACTTGTTTAATCATATGGTCTTCATAAGGTCTTCAGGTCATAAAACTTTACGGTTGGTACGATACACCTGTCTCCCGATTCGATACTATCACGATACTTGGGTGCCGATTCAATATGTATTGCAATTTTTAAGTATTACGATTCAATATTACGATTTATTGCGATTTTTGTTAACTTTTTTAACACTAGACCATGGGAAGGAGTTGAATCAGACACTTCTAGGGACTTTTACTTTGGAAAATCTCTAAATGAATACAGTAAAAATGTTTGATTTTCAGCATGTATGTAGTCAGAGATGTCCTGAAGTCAAATATATCAGGATCATTGTCAGGTATTATTTATTCAATCTTTTCCAGCAACCCAAAAATCAAAGAATAAAGGCATATCCCTCACAAATTAGTGGTATTTTCCTTTTAATTTATAAGGGACATGTAATGTTTTATACTTCTGGTTAATATAATCCAATCAATCTTATTTCCATATATGTATTTTGTTTATACAGTTCCCTTTGTTAACACCTTATTTTGAAAACCGGACGTAGTCACACGTGTATTATTCCTCTAACTTCTCCAAGGTCGTCTCTAGCTCCCCCGTCAGCTCCGTTCTCTTTATACATCCATGGTCAGCTCCATCGGGGCCGTTTGAATGCATTTAACATAAATGTCAGTATATGGGTGCTCTACAGTTGTAGCGTCGGCCCATTTGATCACGGAGATGAGAGTGACGTCTGACTTGACCGCACTTTACTGCGATACGATAACGTTTCCTGTCCATGACAGAGTTAGCATGCAGCTTAAGCCGTGATCTCTAGCTCTGCTTTTCGTGCAATGTGTGAAACCCAAAGTGTTTCCATACTTTACTGTATGTGTAGTGTTTACCACTTTGGATTTAACATGAGAGGGTGCAGCTCGTAACCACGCAGACCCTCCGCTGTTTTCTACTTTCTCGTTTCGGCTCGCAATACATAGGTGAATCAATTTTTTTTTCCTACCCCTATAAACTTCAGTGCAAACAGGACACCTGCTATTTGACAACAGTCAGGCGTGTGTGCGTTTGTTAAAAGGCACACACTAAACTCTCAACACTGTGTGTGTGTGAGTGTGTGAGGGCTGAGAGGGGATGAGTCACCAGCGGGGGGGTAGGTTTTCAGAGGGTGTTGTGCATAAATCCACACAGAGCAGAGGGATTCACCACATGACTAACATGCTGCTGATGACGGGGTGAGCTCATCTGACCTCCGGCAGCTCTTCTCTTGTGTTCAGCAGCAGCACTTTAAACCGAGTATGAACACAACGACATGAAAATCTCTTTAACACAGAATGTTCTAATGAGGTGTAGCTAACAACACCTGAGACATACATTATGCATAAGCTGTGTTCTGCCACAGTGTCATTAAGAGCATCGTGAAAAAACTACAGACTCATATCACTTCGATGTGTCACTCTGCTTGAAAAAAGTAAAAAGAAATTGCAAAAGTAGACTGGTCAAAACAGAACATATACAAGTAAAAGGAAGTTACTTTAAAGAATATGCAGAAATAAAGTTCCAAGAAAAAGTTACTCAGTTACAGTGATGAGAATAAAACCTGTAAACGATATCGCTTTTGTCTTGGGCAAAAAGTTGCACTCGACACACCACAAAGACGACAGCCGACGGCCAGTTAGCACGTACGTTCTGCGCCTGCATGAGAGGAAATAACTCTCCACACCAGCAGACGGCGGTGGTCTGTATTCATCATTCAAAAAGGGAAACAGGAAGACCGAGGATGGCAGATATACAAGCCGTTATTATGATACGTACATGAAACAAAGCGGCGTTTGCCGACCATTTTCACACAACTCTCACTCACCACTTAGGGTGTTTTCACACTTGGCTCCTTTCAGCCCTCCAAACTAACTCAGAGCGATTAGTCAGCATTTTTTTGCGTATATGTGAACACTCCAAAAGAACATAGGCTTCTTTCTTTCTTTCTTTCTTTCACTTCTGTCATTCTTTCTTTTTTTTGACATGGGGTGTCATGAAATTGATTTGAATCAGAGAAAAAGTTTGAACGTGACATTTGCAGCAAACATTTAAAAGACATTTAAGATAATGTAACAAAAAAAAAAGAATGACTGAGGAATAATTACAGTCTGTTACCTGATTTTCGAGCCATTAGATTATTTAAACATAAAACTGCTGACTGGGATCAGAGTGATGGATTACAGCCCTGTTTTTAAAATCACAGCCGCCGTGATTATCGCACTCATTTGCACTTTTTATCGGCATTACATTTGCATTAATTCATATTGACCCCGGCCACTATCTCCAAATTACCAAAGGCCTGGCTTCCCCGTCACCTCACTCCTCCACTCACATCATCCATTCATCCCTCCGTCCCTTCCTCCCTTCCAGTCCTCTCCCCTTAAGGGAAACATTCAGCCTCAGAAGTGAGTTTGGTCACCTTTGACTCTGTGTAAAGTTTATAATTTTAGAGATTAATTGTGTCCCGAGGCGACGAGGGAACGCTGCTTCACCTCCGCCGGGGAACTCAGAAGGTCACTCCTTCAGTCAGAGATGTGTAAACACTGACATCTGGTGGCCGACTGCAGTACTGCAACTCTAAACTTCAACTCCCATTACCAGACTGCTCTTCTTTTCTTCCCTCTTTTCTGATTCTGTTCTTCTTCCACCATCCTTTTATTCTTTTCTGTCCGTCTTCCTCCCATCTCTTCTTCCTCTCTACTTGCCATTTCCTGCTCCCCTTCTTCCTCTCTATCTTTGTCTGTTTGTCTGTCTGTCTCTCAGAGAGGAGGAAGATGACGACATCGCCCATCAGTTCTGTTGCCCCGCATCCGAGTGCAGTAGCCCCTCCTCTAGGTAACCAGGGGCGACCGTGAGCCACTCCCCTGCCCCGCCCGACTCTCTTCGGTAAATCGAGGGGGTGATTACGAACCCCCTTTCCTCCCTCCTCCATGGCTGTCTCTGTCTCTCTCTCTTCTTTTTTGCCCTTTGGTCACGAAGCAGCAAGAAAACTGTCGGGGTAAAAAAACAAAATACATCCACAATACAACAAAACAAAAGGAGGAAATCCGGGGTTTCTTCATAAACAAGGTTATCAGAAACTTGAAGTCCGAGGCTGACATATCGCAAAACGGACAATTTCTTGTGCAACACGAGAAAACCTTTAAAAGGAAGTTCTGAAGCTGACTTTGCAACTCTGCTGCTGATCCATTTTCTTTTAAAACTGGCGACAAATTTTCATAAAGATTAGAAAATGACACCCTGCGTTGGACAGTAAAAGTTGCGTCGCAGCTTTAAACCACCGGGACTGATCGTCGCCACCGCGCTCTGACCTACCTGGAGACGTTCAAGCTCACAGCTGCTTCGGTCGGCAGGATGCAGTGACTCAGCTGAACGTCGGCAATGAGTCTGCATTTCTGCGCATAATGTGAACACGCCGGATGGTCTTTGACCTCCGTCTGAGAACAAACTCAGACCTCGTCTCTTCCCTCGTCTCCTAGTTTGGGTCTGAACGGGGACTTTAACAGTTTATCCTCCCTGTCCGAGCATGAAGCCATGACCCCGCTGTTCCCTGACGACGCTGTGCCCAGAGCCTGAGGTAGACAGAGTTCGGCGAAAGCCGGGCAGCGCTCCGTATGCTCCGGGGCCGTCCACAACATCACCGTGATAGCATCGAAGCATCAGCAGGCAGCGCTCGTAGAGCAGGTGACAGCAGGGATGTCCCAACTCTGTCTTTGCAGGGCTCTGGTGTGTTGTACAGCATGTCCTCCTCACCACATCACACCAAACTCTCTGGAACGAAGGACTGAAGACTCGTCTGGTCTGGCGGGACGTTTTCTAGCTATTCATGATCCGTACGAGCCACTCTGGCAGGTAATCATTGGGAGGTCCCCCATCAGTTATCAAAACCCGGTCGGCTGGTGAAAGAGTGCGAGTGGAGTCACACAAATTGGTCTCCTGCTCTGTCTTTTGTTGAGTCATTACCGTCCCTACATACAGCAACCAGGGTTCTCCTTAGAACTGGTTCTTTTCTTATTTCAGCAATCTGCTTGCACCCAAATACAACACTGGAGCGAGTGCATGAATCAGTGGATTAAAGAAGTGGATCATCAGACAGCACTGAAGTACATTGGGGAAAATTTATGTTCCTGTTCTGCAAGGTGGCACTAAATTGCCAGAAATGAGAACAGAGTTTGGTGTAAAGGTCGCAAGGATGAGGATTTACAACGAGCATGTAAATCATGGTAACTAGCTTGGTGCTAAGTTGACTCACTTGTCAGGATTAGAGACTGATCTCTGGCCTGTTAAACTGAAAGCAGCAGTCGGGCCTGCAGAGTCAGACTTCAGCCGTGGCGTGCGGCGCCACATGCACAGTAAAGTTTTCTACATTTTTGGCGCCTGAGTGTCTTAAAGTAACTCAGATCAAAGTGACGGAGAAAGAAAAACACTTGAAGTGCTTCCCCCGTTTACAGTTTTAGGGAGAACCCTGGTGCCTAATGTGTACAGTGCACACACACACACACACACACACACACACACACACACACACACACACACACAGCAGCTGCAAAAGTCCTCAGAGGTAATAAAAGGACATCAGTGATATCTGGATGATAGCCGGTATGAGTATGTTTACGTGCACACCAGTGATCAGCTTTAAGGCAATACTTGTTAATACTCTCATGTTTGAAGTAACAGTTCAAACCTGGTTTCATGGATTAATTTAATAATCCATCTCCTGTATGAAGTTGAACATGTTATTGGCTTCATAAATATGATAATGAGATGGGGGGGGAAATAAGCAGAACAAGATTCTGATCCCATCCTACATGCAGACCGAGCGCTGGCTTATGAGACAGTCCTAAAAGTTGTAAAACGCACTAATAGCCGAATCCAGTTATTTTCCTTCCTCCGTTCATTTGAATGAGACCCAGACCGAGAGCTGGAGCGAGGGCTGGGAGGCGGAGTTAAAGGAAACGCTTCTGCGCCTGCTCTAGGGGGCCCAATGGATGCCGATAGAGCACGCGCAGTAGCGTTTCCGTTAACCCCGCCTCCCAGCCCTCGACGGAACGGAAGGGGACCGGAAATGGTGAAGCAAAAACATATGATCGGTTGACGCTTCACCGCATCATTGGAGCGATGAAAAAAGTTGAGGCCAACTCAACTTTGATAGGTAGCGTGTCATGCCCGTCAGTTTTTAGCTTCATGTCACCGGCTTCTATTGAAAATGACTTGTAGCCTGTTGATGTGTCGCTCGTAGTGTGAACGCAGCATTACTACGCCCGGGCCACACAGGGAACGTCAGCAGCGCGCGGTGGCTGCCTCGTGGACTGCTGCGTGTCTCACAACGTCCACACCGGCAGCTTCTCCGCTGCTGCTGCTTGTGCTGCTGTCAGCCCTTTCTTTCTACATAGAGTTTGCCTTTCATAATGGCCATTTAATTTCATTATAAATGTCATTTATATTTATTTTAGACAGAAAAGGTTAAGATCAGATTGCTCTGTGTGTTTCTCTACCTCCTGATGAGTTTTCATGTTATCCATCGTTGATGAGCGGTCCGAAAAGTGAAGAGTTGTACCCAAGAAGAAAATGTATTAACATAGCCTATTATATTTATAGCATACGTGGGGTTTCTGCTATGACTGCTGTGTTAACATAAAGAAAAGCCGGTACTCTATTAATTTATAGAGACCTGCAAGTAACTGCTTTTTCACAACCCTTTCCTGCGAATATTTCAGAATAAAAGCTTTGTGTTAACGAATGAATGGATTCTTTCCATCAAAAAAACGCTAAATGGGCTTTTATTTTTAAATGGAGACAGGAAGTGTAAAAGATTTTTTTTTTTGTCTGTGACATATTCTACGGACATAGACATTGAAACTGCAGTAATGTAGCTGGTATGATAGTCAAAGATCATTTTCACTGTTGCTGTGAAGCTCGCGGTAAAAATAGGCGAGACCTCGCGAGACGCAGCAGAGCCGCATGTGAGGCGGGCAGTGTGGCTGCTCTAACCTGTTAACATGGACGTCGAAAACAAAAAAACAACACGCGCTGCTGCTGACGTTCCCTGTGTGGCCCGGGCTTTAGACACTTCAACGTTTGGCCTCATCACTCAGTTTTGGTGGTTGCTGCTCGATAAGAACCCAACACTTTAAAGCAGAATAATGTTGCTCTTACTGGTAAGAGCTGCTATAACATTAGCCCCGGTAAACCCAACCTGGATATATCACTACCACATCCAACTAGCTTAGCTCGGTGGTTTGGTAAAACATAAGTAAATATATGCTAAATGTGTCTAAAGAGTGAAGCTTGGTCTGCATGTATCGCCGCCCAGATTGAGATCAAATGTGTTTTATGTGTTTCGGATTATTGCCTTAATCACTACAGTGCACATAAACACACTCAGTGACTTCCCCTCTGAGAGGAAGCTGATGAAGTGATGATGAAGGGAAGGACAGAAGCCAAACAGTGGAGTCCTCTGTGTCTTTTCTCATCTCGTAGATCTATTTTCTTTATGCTGTCACCTCTCTCCTCTTTGTCTCGGTTTTTAACTCTTTCCCTCCTCTCCTCTCCTCTCCTCCCTCCGTCCCCTCCAAAAGAAAAGAAAGACAGAAAGAAAGACTTCCTCCTGATTCAGTGCCAAGTAAATCAAATGAAAGATAAAAAACCTTTCTGTCTCATTGCCAAGTAAGATAGAAGGAGGTGTTATTCTCCTGATGAGTGCCAAGTTTAAGGAAAACAAAAGTCTCTGACACCCAAACCCTCGAGCAAATGTAATGTTTCATGAGCAGACAAATTCATCCAGTCATCTTTTAGCTGTGGAACTACTTTGATAGTGAGCAGCTTGCAGTTTTGTCTTAAGCTTCTTCTCGCAATGTGTAAATTAAAAAAGCAATAGGTTTGTTTCCAGATCTGGTGTGAGAATGTCCCCGAGTGTGTAAACTCATATTGAGTGTGAGGGATGAAGAGGCCGACGACTTAACAGCTAATGAACACAAAGTGAGACCCTTTGATCCAAAGTTTTATATGCAGCGCGATGACACGATGTCGAAGGTTTACAACACGAGTCACGTGACGTTTTATGTATTTGAGAAGAAAAACTTATAATATAAGTTAATTTATTAGTTCAAAACAGAAGATATAAATCATTTACCCTCTGACTGCCGCGAATCGGAGTGACTTTACTGTCTATTAGAGGCTCTAGTAGGTTCAGTTTTAGAGTGAAGCTACAGATATCACATGAAACTAGAAAACCCAAGGAATCTATTGCTACTTACGCTGTCATGCTACCGTGTTGGGAAAGAGGTTAAATAACGCTCCAAAGTTGGGCTAAATTTTGGCGAGGAAAAACTGGAATGGTCATTTTCAAAGGGGTCCCTTGACCTCTGACCTCAAGATATGTGAGTGAAAATTGGTTCTATGGGTACCCACGAGTCTCCCCTTTACAGACATGCTCACTTTATGATAATCACGTAGTTTTTTTCATGCAGTATAAATGTGTTATTTTCACCTATTCTATTTGAACATTTCTGCATTATGTGGTCCCTAAACAGCCATTTCATTGTAGTGAGACCATTTACTAAAACTTGACCTCACTGTATAAAATGACCTTTGGTGACCTCTAGGATAATCACAGCCTCATGAAACTTTCCAACCACAAACTAGAGAACTAGAGCATTCAGAGGATGGATGGTTTTCCTACGTAGATTGACAATAAGGGGGTTTCTGAGCAGTTTACACAACAGAAGTGCTCGCCATCCAATCGCCGAAAAAATACAATTCTTGCAGAAACTTGGACCAAGCTGTGAAACTAGGCGATCTAGCTCTAAAATGAAACCAGATTCAGCAGTGGCATCGCCTATTTCTCTCTTAAAATGTTTTCAGAAGTAGATTTTGGTGGATTGTTTAGACAGAATAACAGAAAGTTTACGAGCAGGCCGCCATGTTGCATTCAACGATAGGACACGTCATCTCTTGAACTGCCAGTTGAGTGGAGCAGCGTCCCCTAGTGTCCTCGCTGGACCTGGTGGATATGCACCGCTGGATTTAACATTATGACCACTGACTATTAGTGGAACAATTTAGCCACAAACTGACAGACTGACCGTACACGGTCCAGACATATACTCAGTTTGGACCAAGTCTTGTTTTTGTATGTCCTCCTTTATTTTAATTTCCTTTATCATTAGTTTTTTTTTTTCTTAGCTTAATAGCAGCTTTCTAGAGAGTAATACTGCATTTTCTGCCACCAAACCCCAGATATGTTCAGTCAAGCCTCGATCACACTTAAAGGAACAGTGTGTAACATTTCGGGGGATCTATTAGCAGAAATGGAATATAATATTCATAACTATGTTTTCATTCGTGTATAATCACCTGAAACTAAGAATCGTTGTGTTTTCGTTAGCTTAGAATGAGCCCTTCATATCTACTGTACATCGGGAGCGGGTCCTCTTCATGGAGTCCGCCATGTTGCTCCGCCATGTTTCTACAGTAGCCCAGAACGGACAAACCAAACTCTGGCTCTAGAGAGAGACTTTCACGTTTTTACTTTACCTGAAGGCCACCGTGGTTCTCCGACACGCTTGTGAAACTGAAATGCAAAATCGTGGTCTCGCCAGCCGCCGTCTGACTTCCGTTGCTCCTAAAGTAGTGTTATTATGGTATGGATGGCCTCTGAGCGAGGTGAACGGCGTTACCACGGTTTTGCACTCGGCGGCTCACGTTACCTCAATCTTGGAAAGGGAGGAGTGAGTGGAGGGGTACTCAGTTGGTTGCAATCTGCAACCACACCGCTAAATGTCCCAAATCCTACACACTGTACCTTTAATACTTTCCCACAAGTGTGAGTTTCTGGTTTACTGTAGGAAATAAACATTTGATGGTCGTGTTGCTGCCAGTGTGACCCTGTTGTAAAGAAATGGCATTTAAAATTTAGACTTTTGTCCATCCAAATTCCCAAGTATTTGTAGTTGTCAACAGACTGAGTAGAGACACCATCAAGAGTATTGATAGAAAGGGTCGGAACTTTTGTTCGCCCAGGAGAGAAAATCATAGCTTTAGTTTTGGTTGAGTTAAAACACAATTTCTTTATTTTTCAAAACACAATTTCATATCCGAAAGGGCATGTCTTCACCATTATTACACGGCTTTGTTGAATACTCGATTCTGATGGTCAATCACGGTGTTCTACGGTCTGTTATTTCTTTATAGCAGACCGTTGCTATGGGCGCAGTTGTGATGTCGGACTCCGGCGGACCGTTTTTGTGTGAAATTATTGATTTCTTAAGTAAGTAGCCATGTACAGTAATAAGCGGGATAATGTACAGCTAGCAGGTCATTGTGTGAAATAAACCCCTTCAGGATGAAGAGTCCCTTGACCTTGCATCACCCTGTCGGGGTTTCTTTCTCAACAATGTCCAGCTCGCTGTACATTATCACTACCTTACATAATCACTAACTAGGAGATGATCAGCACCAACTGCGTGATCCACTGACCGTAATCAATACATATATGTATTGATCTCTATACATGTCTCTAATTGACTACAACTCTGCCTAGAGTTTCCATAGAGCTGCATTATACTCTGTCACTGTATAAAGCCATAATCTACTGTAGAAAAGACTTAACTTCGTCCTCAGTGAAATGTTTATTTTAACGTATTTTTACCATCTAAAAATCGAATAATCTTTTTTTTGTCTTTTTTCTTGTTGTTTTACTTGTTGTGAGAGAATCTCCTCCTCATCGGCAGCACTTTTCTGTTTCCTCTGCAGCTCATTACGACTTGTCATCTCACATCTGCAGACAGACAGACAGACAGACAGACAGACAGGCTCTGCTGGTCTCTGTGCTGATTATATAACTACGTTCCTGCACACAGGATGGCAGATGAGTCATGTTGTAGAGTCAGAAGTGTATGCGCCGGGAACAGAGGAGCTGAAGTTGTCTTGTTAGTGCTCGTCAACATGGTGTAATAATCGAGTTTGCTGTCTGGTAATTCATTCGTTACCTTTTAGTATCTCTGCAGTCCAACTTGTGTTTGCCTCCGCCGCTGTGACCCAGTTTCCCTAGCAGCGTCAGCTCGGTTCGTTTCATCTGAAGGGGAAGTTTTTCATTTTTCCAACACAATTAATTCAGAGACTGTGTGGTCAAATGCCTCCATACGTCCTCATCAAAATGAAGATATGCACACACTTAAGTTACACAGTCATGTATGAGAGAAGAACTCTACATGTCTGAATGGTGTTTCATGCCTTTAGCTTGTAGAAAGTCCTCTTTACTAGTAGATGTTATTTAGTTTAGTACATGGAGAACAAAACGCTGTCTGATGGTTCAAAAAGACTGACAGCTGAGAGAGACAAAGATCCCTCTGAGCACCAGTTGAATCAGAATAGAAGAAATCAGCAGTCATCGGTTAAAGAAACTGAAGCTGAGCATCAAAATGTGAACAGGTCCCTGTTTCAGTGTCAAGGTCACAATAATGCAGCCTAAAACAAGCTGGAATTATCAGCTGCAACGTGTTGTTTTAGCAAACAGAAGGTTAGTCTATGGTTAGCACTACCGGTAGCATACTTGCCAACCTTGAGACCTTAAAAAAGGAGGATTTCTAACCCAAAGTGGGGGTCCAACCCTCCAGATTTTCCCAGGAGACTCCCGTTTTTCATTGCCCTCTCCCGGTTTCCTCCCGGGGTCACAATTCTCCCGTATTTCTCCCAATTTATGGCAAATTTTTCACACTTTTTTCCCTTTTCGTTATCTTAGCCTGTTTCTGGAACTGAACAGTGTGTCTAATCTCTACTGTTTCCAGACGACAGACGATGGACGACAATAGAGCTACACCAACTGTCGTTTCCCGGTGGAGAAGAGCAGTCTATGCTCGCGACACAGCGCAGTTTGAGCTCATGTTTGAGCTGCGCTCGCCACAGCGCGCAGCGCCCAAAGTTGAGCTTTGCTCGATGCAGCGAAAAGCCGTCGTGGCGTGGCGCAAGCCGTTAGAAATAATGTATTTCAGAGCTCAGTGGTGCCGTTGTGACGTTATGTCTGAAAGGACCTTCAGTGAGTGAGAGAGGGAGAGAGAAATGGAGAGAACTAAGAGAAAGAAATACTCAAGCAGGAGCAAAAATAAATAAAAACGGATGAACATTAGTTTTTGCCAGAGATTCACACGTCAAGTTCACACCAGAGGGGCGAATTGTTCAGTTTTCTTTCCTGGGAGTTTAAGATTAAATCAAAAGTTTAACATAAAAATCCTGTTGCAGTGTATTTATGATTTTGTTATTTTCACTCTTTTAAAGTCACCAGAATGCAGGAAACAAAGTCTCTGAAACTCTAAGGAACCCCCACTTTGGTTTTGAAATCCTCCCTTTTTTTAAGGTCTGAAGGTTGGCAGGTATGAATATAACAGGCAGGGGGCAGCAGTCAGTCTGATTCGTTTCACTTCGGGATCGCCTTCTCCTTGGATCTCCTCTTCCTCATCTTCCTCATCTTCCTCCTCATCCGCTTCTATAGCATCATTCAGTTCAGTTCCAAGGACAGTATTCACAAAGCGTTACCAGCAGGAGTCCTCTTAAGGCCGTAAAAGTCAACTCTTAAGAGCTTTTCACAAAGCTGAGAGCAACTTTTACTGAGAGAAGCTAAACTAAGAGAGTTGACCTTGTTGCTCTGAATGACATCGTGTTTTATGAATGCACTGTGACCGGTCTCTATGAGAGTAAATTAAATCTAAATACTGACTGCTCATGTATATTTTAAATCGTTATCATTTGATGAGGTGATTTTACATATAACGCCAATTTATTTTTTAATGGGTAATTCAACGGTGGCCATGAAATCAGATTTATTTATTTAGTTGGTGATTATTTAATGCACACTTTGATGGCTGACATATGTTCCATCAAAATATGCTTTTAAATGTTAATTATCATAGTGGGGTTTTTTTTCCAGGACGATGTGCATTACCTGCAGTGGGTGTCTTCAGTCACTTCAGTCTCCTAAAGGTTGGATTTATATAAGTAATGGAGCCTGAATTAGGTTTATTATTATGAACATAATTAGGGAAGGTTTTTAATTATGCCAGGCGGCAGATTGTTGGGTTGCCCGGCGGCGCCGTGGTTAGCTCTGTCGACTCACAGCGAGAAGGTTCTGGGTTCTTTCTTTCCGTGTGCAGTTTGCATGTTCTCCCTGTGACTGCGTGGGTTTCCATGCAGGTAGCTTAATTGTCTCTAATTGACTCTAAATTGTAGGTGTGAATGGTTGTCTGTCTATATGTGTCGGGCCCCCCCGCAACCCTCTGAAGGATTAGCGGGTATAGCTGATGGATATCTGCTAAATCCACTCTTCCAGTACAATATCTGCTCACGGCAACTAAAGCATTATTCCACTTTTTTATGGTTATTTTTAGGCACTCAGAGCACCTGGTTAGAATTTAGGGAAAGATTCTCTCGTTAATTGTCCACTAAATAATGAATCTATTAATCATTTCAGCTTATTAAAGGGCCGTAAGTTAATTGTTCAATTGCTCTTTTGTTCAATAATTTGACAGCGTTTCCCCCATGATTTTTCCTGAGATGGTCTGCTGGCATACCAACACGTTCTCATCCCAACTCGTCACATACTGGCGCTTTGCCAAGTCCCACGACGTAACTTTAGGTTTAGGTAACAAAAGCACTATAGTTAGTTTTAGGAAAAAAATACATATTTGGGCTTAAAACTACTATGTTTGTACAGTGAAAATGAAACATTATGAACATGGGACACGCTGTTAACATTGTGAATTGAAACAAACCTACTTGGTTAGGTTTAGGAAAAGATCATAGTTTGGGTTCAAATGAATACGTTTGTTATGTAACTTAGGTTACATACGTACGCAAGTTTCAAAAAGTCAACACGGGACACAAACAACAGTCTCCTGGGTCAAAGTCCTGTGTCCGTCCGTCCACTGCAACCTCCCTACGTGGACTTTGTCTCTCTTTATACTACATCACCTGACTTCCTCCTTTGTACCCCTCATAATTACTACGGCCACTAGAGGTCGCCACCTAACAACAAACGGAAATATGGGTCATAATAAGCTTATTGCAAAGACAACCTACAGTATACGGCCGTTTATTCGCGGAAGACAGTCTGGATAAACAACTCTCAGAAATTCAGTCTAACTTGACCAGTTCGGGCTGCCTTTAGTATTCGGACTTTTCCTACTTGATCATCCCAATATGTTGTGTTCATTTAAGATAAAAAAAAAATAAAAAAAAATTTATAGACCATAATAAAAATCGTACTGACAGAATTATTATTATATTCCCTCTTTTCTTTCCTGTTTAATTCAAATGTTCCATCAGAAACTCTCAGATGAGATTTCAAACTTACGGCAGGTTATCAATAGGCACAGGGCGACTGTTACTAGTTACCGTGGCAACAGTCGTAATCTGCTGCTATGGTTACGGAACAGAGGTTAGCTTCATTCAGCCTTAGTGAGGGGCTACATGTATGACACACACACACACACACACACCTCCCTCCCCCCTCTCTCTACTCGTGCTGCTCCTCCTCCTCCTCTTCCTCCTCCTCCTCCTCCTCTTCTTCCTCTTTATCGCTGTTTTCTTTATTTCCAGTCATTTGCTGTTTTATTCTTGATTATCGCTCTTTCTCTGTCTCATGATGTAAATATACAGATAGTCATTCTTCAGTCTGTTGACTTTATTCTTATGTAAATTATTTAAAAAATAGATTGACCATGGATGATATACAATATATTATAAAAAGTATGAAATACAAAAGAAATCTATTATCCACTGCAAACGATGAGAATGTACCTGATGATGATGATGATGATGATGGAGGTGATGATTGTTTCTGTGCGATGATTAACAACTGATGATGTCATGACGATGACTATGACAATGGTCAACAATGAGGGTGATGATGATGATGATGATGGTGGTGAATGATGAAGATTAAGATTAAAAACTCCTATGATTCTAAAGAAATGATTCATGAAACTTGCCTGTTTTATTCTAGTTAAGTCACCTCTGGTTGGTCGAATGTGATGACACCACATTGGAGTCAAACACGAGACGGTCGACAAAGAGGTTTGTTGGTTCAGAAATGTTCAGCAATTATTTTATCTGTGCAGTTTAAAATATATAATTTAACCATTTCTGGGAGCCAGAGCTGCCCTGGAAGCAGAAGTAATGTGATTGGTTGAGTCAGACATCAGCGGGCAGAGCCAAACAAATCTTAACATATACCCTTAAGCTTCAACCACCATAGGTATTGAAATGGATAGAAAACACCCTTATCCTTAACCTAACCTTAAGTATGATGGCATATTAGGGCCATTTTGGGTTCAAAAGAAAATAATTACGTAGCCGGGGGAATAGTGGGGTAATATTCCGAGAAAAAACTCTGATTGTTTTCATGGATTAAAGTTGTAAATTTACGGGAAAAAAACTCTGATATCCTCTGAGATTAGTGTGGTAGATTTACAAGAAAAAAGTCACAAATTTGCGAGATTATACAGTCGTTTATTTACAAGGAAGAAAACTCAGATATTCTCTGAGATTAAAGTGGCAAATTTATGAGAAAAAATTCACAAATTTGCGAGATTATTAAATCGTAAATTTATGAGAAAAAACTCAGAAATTCTCTGAGATTAAAGTCATAAATTTACAAGAAAAAAACTCGGAAAACTGAATAATAATAATATATTTTGCACTCTGTGGCCAACATAATGGCAGTGTTTAACGGTGGTGTCTGTGGCGTGATGAGGTTATACACTGATTAACGTCTAATATTATTTATTATGAGAGCAAAGCATGTCTAAAAGCATTCAAATCAGTGTTTGGATCCAGCATCAGTCAAACTGTCATGTTATGTCATGGAGAGTCACGTCGTTCACGGCTCCAAACTGGCCCCGAGGTCAAGTGGAGGCGAAGTGAGCGAGCAAAAGATAATTTGATTAAAGTCTTAGTGAGTAAGAGGAGGAGGAGGAGGAGACGCTGCAGGTCTGCAGAGAGAAACACAGATCGAACTCATTCACACTTCAGGAAAACACACCTCAGCACTTTTTATTTTCTCGGCCGCCGGATGAAATTGGATTTTCCACAACCTGACTGGAATTCAAACACTTTCCTATCGAGCTTCTGCAAACCTGCTGAGGGGGCACAGGAAGTAGGAAGTACAGAAAACAGGAAGTAACCATGAAGAGCAAGGGGGTCGACTTTAGATCACAACACCCCCTACACCTGCAAGTGACTATTTGAACCCTTCATGTGACTCGTTTTGACGTCTTCTGTGGCCGGTTCTACTTCCTGACAGACTGAGCTGACCAACACAGACTCGCTAGCTGCTAATCTGTATCTCAGACGTGAATGACAGGACAGGACTGGAGGTGAAACTGGGTATTAAAAGTAGATAAACAGATGATACTGGCCTGATTTAGCTGCTCCTTCACTTTACTACAGTCACGTTAAAGAGAGAGGCTTTTATTAAATGCTCTATCTGCTAACGAAGCAGCTATTCTGTAGCCAGCGGCTAATAAAGAGGATGGATGAGGTGGAAATAAGCGATAAATAGTCCGATATAGTGAGTTTCCTCACTTGTGCCTTTAAGGGAATCTGAATCCATTTAAACAAACAAGGTTCCTGTGAAATGAGTTTATCTGCTAGTGAGGGAGCTAATCTGTAGCCAGAAGCTACGGCAGCTTCCCACAGGGATTAAATCTTTCAGCTTGTTAGCCCACTGACTTACTGGGCATCCTGCAGTGAGAGCCGTTGACTCCAAATCAGTTGTTTTCGTGTCCGTTTTCTTGTCTTTTAACGGCTCTAAGAGAGTCGGCGGGCTTCATGTCAACTTTAGCATTTGGAGTCGTGGGTCAATAGTCCTTCCTGCCTGCCTTTAGCCACCGTCAGCTGTGTCTATAGCCTCGTTGAGCCCTTATTGATCTGGCAGATACATGTACACACATATAGGAGATGTATCATCTAAGTATGAACATTTGCATCTCCACGTATTGATCCATTGCCGTCAGTGAGCATGTGAAGGCCAGCTGTGGTCCGTGTCCAGCTAACAGCACAGTATCTGTGGTTAGTATTTATAATCTGACTCCTTTACTGATGTTCTGATTCATTTACTGACCAACTGACTGAGATCCTTAATAACGTTCTAGGGCTGTAACTATTTTCAACACCCATTAATCTGTGTCTATTAGCCGCCTTGTGACTTGTTGTGACTTTGAATTATTTTTAGAGGTGAAAGTATCCTGTTTTCACAAGAAAAAAAAAAATCAATTTCTTTGTGTTACAAAAGTATTTTGTCTTCTTTCATATCCTGTAAATAATCTCCCAACCGGTCTGGTTTATCTGGTGACCCCTTGGAGAGGTCCCGACCCCCAGACTGGGAACCACTGAGTGATATAACTCACTGGGAGAGACAAACAATAATTTATTCAAAGTTCACCTTTCATACAAAGTTTGCTTCAAAAAATACTAAAATAAAAAAAGACCAAACTGTTGCAGCTGCAGACTGAACGCTGTCGTCTCTCTACAGTTTTTACCATCATTATCTCAACATGGAGACTTAATTATGTCATTAGATTATTTCTGAAACTGTAATTACAGTTAATCTGATCAAGCAGGGAGGACGTCTTCTACGTTAGTCTTTGTTGAGAGTATTACAGGGATTTTAAAATGTCTTGAATTGTTTTGAAGAAACATTATTTCTCTATAATATGAAATATTTATGAGTGACTAAAAAAGACAATCAGAGATAAGAAAACATGGTACAAGAGTACAAAAAATCTTTAAAACGCAACTAATCTTCCTCATCAGGACTGCGTTGGTGTAGTTTAATCAGATTTGATTGATTAAATTCATTATTGATTAATCAGCCAATAACCTAAAATGTCAGAAAATAGTCAGAAAAGCCTGCAGCAGCCTCAGCAGACGTCCTCAACTTGCTTGTTTTTTTCCCTCCTAGCAAAGCAAAATTTGCTCTTACTTTGGCGGGAAGCAGTGTGTTTCCTGTAGGACCCAACACTCCTGGAAGAAGCTGATGAAAAAATAGTTCTGTAAAAGGTTTATTAATCCACACAGACTTTATTTGACCGTATACTTTACAATCCTTAATTTATGACAACTTTGCGATGTGTTTAGGACTTTTAATACTTTGAATTTTAGACTCACTGACTGAAATATTGTATTTCTTACTGTTTGTAACTCCTAAAACCTGACTGACTGTGTGACTTTGGTGGTGTTTTCATCTGGTGACACTGCGTACACCAACAGACTGAGGTGACTCGTCTCTGCAGCCTGAAGCTGCTGAAGACAACCAGCCTGCTGGATCAACGCTGCTGTCTTTATTCCCTCAAGGACACAGAGACAAAACACGGAGCTACTCCCTCCAGGGAAACATGGAAATGAATGGGTTTTAAGAGGAAGAGCCCACGGCACCGATCGCTGCTTTAACACTCTGTATGCACACACCTGAAATGTTCTGGAAATACCTGAGAAGAGCATTTTTAAAAACTGTCTTTGTCCATTATGTTGGAGGAGAACATTCCCTTAAGTGCAGCGTCCTTCAATCTTTAGAAGGTGGCGTTATTCATTTTGAAGGTTTCTTTTTTGAAAATTATGCATGAAAAACCTCCACAAACACAAAGAGAGCTTCGAGATAAATACACGTCATGTATTTACTCCAGCAGTGAGCCGGCTTTAAAGCTTCTCTCTCATTGGCCAGACGTTCTTCTCTGAAAGCTGATGTTGATTGCTGATAGCTGACAGGTGTGACGGGACAGCAGACAGCCTGACAGACTGAAACCGGCTCAGCTCATTTGACAGGAAGTTAAAGTGAGAGCCACTAAAACCTGATGAAAAGACATCAAGGTAGTGTTGTCATCAAACAGCGACCCTGCGGCCTTCAGGGAGACAGAAGGCGGCTGAATCTGGGGACC
>CAKAOJ020000029.1:687500-735000 GCA_916701645.2 Sebastolobus alascanus
TTGACTACAGGAAGCCGGTTTTCTAGGGTCAAGGTTAGAATCAGGTTGAGGTTACAGCTGCAGTGGGTAGAAATGGAGCAAATATGATTTAAAAAAGAATATTTTTATACAACGGTCACTATATCCTGACAGTAGTGCATGAGACAGGTCATCTGAAAAAAAAGCATTATTTTCTATGAGGGTCCTCAGAAGTATAGCAATCCTGCCGTGCGTGCTCCCCTCTCTCTCTTCATCACGCAGACTCGTGTGAAGCAGCAGCTGAATAAATTTGCAACTCGTCTTAAATCAAACATGAATTAATGTTAAATTCTGCAAACACACAGCGGAGCAGCTCTGCTTCTTCCTCTTCTTCAACCGAGGAAGGTCGAGCTGAGCTGTAGCTACTGGGAGCAGACCAGTAACACCAATGCACTGGAGTAGCTGGGGCATAAAGAGCCGTTTGTCTGCTCCAGCATCTTGCATCATTTATGTTTTCTGAGGATCTTTTGAGAGGGACTCTTTCCTCTTAGACAAAGAGGTAGATGTGACAGAAGTGAGGGTCCCAGATTGGAATTTAATTCTACAGATATCATACAAAATACTGCACAAAATATGATCCATCAAACATGTTGAATCAATCATTTTAATGTAGAAACACTGTAGCTTAAAGTTACTGTGAGGAATGTCAGCACCACTTTTTTATGATTAAGTACGTCAAACAAAGCATTCGTGAGTTTCGTAAATTTGATACATTAGTCTGTTGTTAAAGTTACATTAAATTTGATGAAGAGCGCATTATGACTTGTTTAGGACTCGAAACTCAAAGTTTAGAACTTGGGATTTGAGTGGGGAGACATGAGACTTACTTGTGACTTGCAAAACAATGACTTGGTCCCACTTCTGCTTTATTCTGTTATATAATGAAACTTTATACATAAAAGTTTCTCAATTACGATGGAGTATTAGGGCCACATTGAGGGAAAAAAAATCGGAGATTTCGAGAAAAGTCATAGTATTACAAGAAAAAAGTCGTAATTTAATGAGAATAAAGTCTTACTATTTCAAGAAAAAAAAGTTGTAATATTACGAGAATAAAGTCATAACTTTACGAGAAAAAAAGCAATTTCCTCCTCCACAAAAGAGGCAATTTCCCCTCTAAAATAACACGTAAAATTATTACTTTATAATATTATGACTTTATTCTCATAATATTACAACTTTTTTTCTCGTAAACCTATGACTTTTTTCTCGTAATAATATGACTTTATTCTCGAAATCTCCGATTTTTTCCCCCTCAATGTGGCCCTAATCCTCCTTTGTAGGTACAGGATGTGTACTTATGGACATAAAAGTCTGTTAACGTCTGGAGAACGTTAACGGCTGGTCGGCTGAAGAAAGTTGATTAATTACTTTACAAGTGAAAAGAATAATCTTAAAATCAATCGGGACATTATGTGGAAAGCAGAACGGGAGTTATCTGATCTCACTTCTTTGTTCCAGTTGGGAGAAAAGACTGTATGTATGATGTATGACTCTAAAAATATGAAGATGTCATGAACAGGCTTGTAATGACCTTGGTAAGCCAGTCAGCAGTTTGTGCGGTCGTCTGGCAACACAAAGAGAAAGACTCCTACCAACACCTGGAGGATGTTGTACGCTGTAACCCTGACAGATTTAAACACGTCAGCCATGTTGGTACAGAAGGTCTGTTGCCTGCTTTGCTCCGGTTGTTTCAGCTGTGGGATGATTTGAATCAAGCGCACCTCAACTAGGTCAGATGAACTGTTAATATACTGTCTTACGCTGTTAAAACGGAAGCATCTTTTCATTATGTCAGAGCCTAATTTGGGAACGAACACATTTTCTGTTTAATTTGTGGAATCCTCATTTCAGTTGCTGTTGGTTGAGGATATTTTTTAACATCCTAATCTTTCTTGATGAATTCAAAAATGCATAGTCTGAAAACGAGGACAGCAGGAAAAACTTCTTGTGGTAGTTTTTATTCATATTTTCATGTCATTTTATAGCTTCCCACGTGACCTGACGTTGGTTTCTGCATGATTAAGTTCTACATATATACATCCTTATCCTTTCAGTGTGTATTACCTATAGTAACTCACGCCGGTTCACACAGGGAACGTCAGCACGGTGTGGCGGCTGCCTCGCTGAATTGATGCGTGTCTCACACGTGTGTTGTCCACACTGGCAGCGTTTCTGCTGCTGCTGTCAGCTCTTTCTTTCTACATAGAGTTTGCCTTTCATAATGGCCATTTCACTTCATTATAAATGTCATTTATATTTATTTTAGACAGAAAAAGGTTAAGAAGCATGTGCTCATTTGTAAATAATAGCAATAATCCACAATTAAAACCCCGTTCTTTATTCATTCATGGAGCTGTGCAAGTCACTGCATTTCCTACAACACTGTCCTGTAAATATTTCAGAATAAAAGCCTTGTGTTAACAAATGAAGGAATTCTGTCCACAGAAAAAACACTTGAGGAAGTCTTGATTTAAATATAAATATTTACTTTTTCCATGTCCTATATTCAGTTTATATTCTACAGATGTCTAGATATTGAAACTGTAGTAATGTTGCTGATATGATGTAAATATACGGTCAAACGATCATTTTTACTGTCTGTTGTTGCTGTGGACCGCGTACGGTTCGCAGTAAAAATAGGCGAGACCTCGAATATCTAGAAGAGACGCAGCTGACATGCAGGCAGTGTGGCTACTCTAACCTGTTAACATAGACCCTGAAATAAAAAACAACAGGTTCCGACGCCGCCTTGCTGAAACTTGCAAAAACTCTCGAGATACTAGTTGCCGGACGGGCTATCCTAAACCTTAACTATTCCAGGTCAATGCCTACCTGAACCATCTTGTGAGAGGTTTGCAAATTGGGGGTTTCCTTCTAGCCACGACCCAGGAGTACCGGCATGGAAGCGAAGCAATGTACTGCTGTGGACGCCACGTTCAGATCAGAAAGTCACGCAATAACACAAACTAACCAATCGAGGCAGAGGGAGACCAGCAACTTCTGTATTCTGCGAGGTAAAATTACTGTTTTTTTGAATAGAGTCTGGTGGCTTTGAAGACAGCGATATAATGGCTTCAGGAGATGATGTATACAGTTAACAGAACATACAGAAAAAGAGGTGTCTTTTAACACATAGGGCCTACTTTGGTTGCTTTCACAAGCCAACATTCAGTCCGTTTTCATCAAACTCTGGTGCGGCTCGTTTGGGTGGTTTGGGTAGTAGGAAGCTCCACAGACACAATCACAAAAACTGACTAGAAATCTATGCAGAAAGCAATAGAAATACACATCACAAGTAAAACCTTTTTCCATATTTCATATTTTTTTTTAAATATTTTTTTATGTGATGATTGAACTTACCTCCTTGTGTCTACTCATCCTCCCCTCTCTCTGTGATCTCTTTCTTATTGCCTGGTTATTCATCAGAAATGGTAAAGACGTAGACTTTCTACTGTGAGGTGAATTTAAAGGTTTGATCCATTCATTTGGCTGCAGTCTACCTCCAGCACAACTTGGGGGGGGAGGGGGGGGGATGTAAATGCAATGAAAAATTCACAACTTGGCCTATTTGTTCAGCATCTCACCTAGAAAAACAAAAACACTTCCATTTTCCAGCACACATGACATATCACATCTCACCTGTCGTCTCATTTCCACCATTTCTTTAATTTTCCCTTTTGTTTCTCAATCTCATCATAATTTGTCGTTTCTGCTCAGAAGCTGAATTCATATTGAAATGTTGTTGTTGATTCTTACATCTTAGCTTAAAGCGTATTGTTTAGCATTTCATCACTGTGAATTTTGAGGGCAGAAGTTTGTGGAAAAGAGGCAGCAGCCCAAAATAAGCCGGTCCCGTTGGGGCCGCGGTGAAGTGAAGTGAGGTGTTAAGAAGTGCACTAACGCTCAATTATTTAGCGAGCGAGCTGCTGGGATGTTTGCCGCTGAGCCGCTGTAGCTAGCAGGACAGCCGGGAGAGGGATTGGTTGTGACGGCAGAAACACAGACCTTTAATTCTAGAAGAGGATGTTTATCCTGTCCTATCCCTGGTCTGTTTGGGTCTTGTTTTACATCACTTGTTTTATGGCTACAGTTTCTCTGAGAGCAGCAAAAAGTAGAGTTTCATCAAAGTAATGCATGTCCTAAACTGGAATAGCAGCAACGTGTAGCTTAAATGTCAAGTCAGACTGTTACTTTATGTCAACAATTAGCTTTTGTTCAGTTTCTCCAGATTCTTCTGCTTTTCATCGCAATTTTTAACTATTATTTACGTTTTCTATCACCAATCATCTTTAGAATAAAGGAATAAAAATTACTACAGTTCAAATACCTACTTGGAAAATTGTGAAATTAGTCCAAGAGAGCTGGGGGGTCAATGAGAGACAGCCATGTTGTAATTAGGTACCTCAATATTCCCCAATAAAGGGAAATACGGATTAGGGAATAGTGATTCATTTCGGACACAGCCTGTATCTTATAGTATTACTATTTTCCCACCAAAAATGTTGCTATGGTACAGTTTAGAGTCTGGGGTGTTGTGATATGTGGTGTTTGTCTACATTCAGTCAGGAATAGGTAACCTATAGCCTACTAGACAGTTTCAAATAGATGTTGCAATTTCACAGCTGTGGGGTGGGGTTGGAAATTAGCACCACCCACCAGCCAAATGCTGGTAAAATATGCAGGTGGCTGCTAGATTTGCTTCACTCACCAGCCAAAAAAGCATTAGTAGTCTATTGAGTGGCTGGTAGATTTTTGAATCCACCAGCCACTGTGGCAGATGGACAAACAAGTTAATTTTCAACCCTGGCTGTGGGCCTCAGAGGTTCTTTTTGGCATAGGATGTCCCTGTACATTCACTTTGGATATCAATTGTCTCCGGGGAATTAATCCTAATGAGTTTGATGCTAAGGTATTGAGTTTTAAGCTATTGTTCGTCCTAACAGCTTCCTACTGCTCTTGCTGCTAACTGCTGCTAACTGCTACTGCTACTGCTAACTTCTGTTGATACTTCTAACTGCTATTGATATTGCTAACTTCTACTGTTGCTGCTAACTGCTGTTGATACTGCCTGTTGATACTGCTATTGGTATTGCCTACTACTGTTGATACTGGTAACTGCTATTGTGTGCTAACTGCCCCTGATACTGCTAACTGCTGCTGTTGATTCTGCTAGCTAACTGCTGTTGATTGCTGTAGTTTTAGTTTTGTTGACTAAACCTAAAGAAGTTGTAGTTTTATTGCCTAAACCTGACTGTTTATTTGCCTAAACCTAAAGAAGTTGTAGTTTTGTTGCCGAAACCTAACTGTTTATTTGCCTAAACCTAAAGAAGTTGTAGTTTTGTTGCCTACAACCTAAAGAAGCCTTTTTGTTTATGCTCAAAACATGACGTTTCATTCAGTTTTACGTTAGAATGTGTTGCTTTTAAGTTTCACTTTCACTTTTACAACGTAGTAGGCCCCTAATGACCCACATCTATGGTGCTTATAGCGACTGATAACGCCTATTTAATGGCCTGAAAACAGTCTAATCGGGTGCGGCCACTGAGGTTTGTAGTCCTGCATCTACATCCTCTGCTCTGCTGGCTCTACCCCACACAGACACACACTCCATCAAACACAAACTATAAATGTAGAGCCTGACGCTGCACAACTGTCTGCTGTCTGGGAAATGATAGGAGAGAGAAAGACTGAGTGTCAGAGAGCGAGTGAGAGAGAATGACAGTGACAGGAAGAGAGAGACAGCGATACAAATTGATGAAAAGCGAGAATATGAACTGAAGTATCCACTTTATTACATCAAAGTGCTGTGTGTTACATTTTAAACACCAGTATATCATTGCCAAATAAAATGCTACCTTGGCATAATGAAGAAATGGGAGCATGATGAGGGGGGAAAAGGTGTTGGTGCTAGTAATTCTCCTGACTCATCAGAAGACCACATTTCCCATCAACCCTCTTTTGTGGGTTGTTCAGTTGGTGGAGGAATTACAGGGTCATGGGATTTGTTTTTCTTATTTCTTAGTTATTTAATTTATTATATTTATTACACAATCAACAGAATCCTGAACAATGTCGGCAAGTGAGAAGACACATGATACAGGTTGCATTTGACATAACATGCTATTTAGTATACGCTAAAACTGATTTTGTAGGATGTCCAAAACCTTAGTATGAAACCAGTAGTACATGAATTGCATACTATTTCTGGTGAAATATTACAGTATGCAACATTGGACACTGCAGCGGCATAAATATCCCACAATGCAATGCGTTAGTGACGACAACGTTCATAACAGACATTGACAGACAGCTCTGTAACAGCAATAACGCTTCAATTTAACTGTAAGTATACCGTTTCACTTTGCTAGGCGTACTATATATTTTTAAATTAATTCAGATTTTGATTCTCACAAACCGTTGTTTTCGTCATATGAGGTTGGCACAGGTTACCATGGTTACACGTCTCCAACCGGCAAGGAGGCTCTCAGGAAGTGACGACGTAAAATTACTGCTCAGTACATCCGAAAAGATACATACTATTGTTTTTTCACACAAAAGTATGTTGAACAATAGTACACATATTGAGTATGCAGTGCATAGACGAAGCCTTAATGTGTTAATTTGAACAGAGCCTGGCTAGCTGTTTCCCCCTGTTTCCAGTATTTATGCTAAGCTAGGCTAACTACGTCCTGACTCCAGCTGACGTACTTAAAGATCCAGTGTGTAGGATCTGGCAGTATATAGCGGTGAGGTGAGGAGTTTGCAACCAACTGAAGGACCCGCTCCCTATGTAGATATAAACAGCTCATTCTAAACAACGAAAAGACAACGATTCATATTATCAGATGATTATACACTAAATAAAACATACTTATTAATATTATATTCCCTTTCTGCCAATAGATCCCCCTAATTGTTACACACTTTAACACAAAGACATGAGACTGATGTCTATCGGAACATCTCACTCTCTGAATGAAAGTGAATATTTCCAAAATGTTGAACTTTTGCTTTAAAACATGAAGTTCAATTTAGTCATTTTCCACCAAATTTCTCAGCAGGATGTAGCTTGTAATACTCAGCTCATCAGCACATTACCAGCAGAACCTTGAATACTGGCAGACACTTAATCTTTCCTTTAAGGGTTATCACAAAGATATAGAGCGGGCAGCATTAAATTCCCACTTATGCATGAAACTCAAGCCCCAAGTCTGCTATTTCCAATCAGACCTGAACATATCATAAGAGAGTGTAATCTTTCCTGAGTTATTACACCGATAAAGAATCTAAAACTAGCTGTTTGTTACTTCAGTGACTGGACTGTTTTACAGGAAGTCTGATTATTATAATGCATGACTTTGTAGCATGTAACCTCCAACAATTTACATTTTCATACATGCAGGATGCTCTTTATGTCTCATCTTTTTCAATTGTATTATATTTATATACAATACATTGACAGCTGCATCTAAAAATAAATGGAAATGAGCGAAGTCACAGAAGCATATGTTGTGGAAAATACTCTGACGAAGGGAAGACAAAGAAAAAGAGTTAGAGATGCAGGAAACGAGATCACAACAACCCCTGACATGAGTGAGGTGTAAACAAAGTGTATAAAGTTGTAACTCAGCCAGAGTTTGTTCAGGGAGGAACAGGGAAACGAAGAGGAGGAGAAGGAAGGAAAACGAGTAGAAAATAGAGGGAAGAAGATAAAAGAGCAGCGAATGGGGGCGAGACAAGTCTCTCGTCGCTGCAAATCCTCTCAGGTTTTAGATGAAGGTGGTAATTACAGAGGATGATGAGGGGAGTAAGACAGGGAGAGGGATGAAGAGAGAGACAGGTGGTGAGGAGGGAGAAAAGAGTGAGAGTGGGAGGAAAAGAAAGAGAGACAGAGATGTGTGTATATAATTGGTTGGGTGGGAAGTGGAGAGAGAGGGTGAAATAAAGGAAGAAAGGAAGGGAGAAAAGAGGGAGATGTAGAGAGAGAGATGGACTAAGAGAAAGCATGAGAGAGACGAGGTGGGAGGTAGAGAGAGAGATAGAGAGACTTAGAAAGCGCATGAAGTGAGAGAGAAGGAGGAGAACTGGATGGAGAGATTAGTCTTAGTTTAGTTTAGTTTATTAGGATCCTCGTTAGCTGACGCCAGGAGGCCAGCTAGTTTTCCTGGGGTCCCACACAGAAATCACAAACAATTTCATACATTTTATACATTCAAACATCACATAGAAAAATCACTGTACTGCTGTTGATGTACTGTATTACCTTATATAAAAATTATGCCAGCAAACTCCATGCAGTGAGGTAAACATATTTCAAATCCTAAAACACCACATACAAACAAAAACAAACAAACAAATAAAATATCAGCACGCCAGAAAAATCGGCGTTAATGGAACATCCTAAGTCTGAAATCCTGTCTTATCTCAGTTTAGGATGACTTTTAGGACTTTTAAACATGTTTTCAAACTGCATTTAGGAAAAAATCTGGACTGTATGGCACTGACAGTGACGATGGGGAACAACATAAAAAAATGAACACAGAAATTTATATATATATATATGCATATATATATATATATATAGATAATGGGACTGTCAATTGATTAAAATATTTAATCACGATTAATCGCATGATTGTCCATAGTTAATGGATATACATTGTTTGGACAAAATACAATTGGAGTGTTGTTTTAGTAGCTTTAAGGCCTCGTCTTTAAGAAACAATTCAGAAAAAAGACCACCACAGCATTTTATGAAGTTTTTAAAGGCAGTGTTTTAACACTCAGCCAAACCCGGTACCGGGTCCGTCGGGTAAAAGAGGTTAATGAAACATGTAAAACAGCTGCAGATAAAAGGGGTGTCCACATACTTCTGGATAGCTTACTAACTTAGCAAGTGGGTAAGAGACAGAAAATAGTGAGTCAGAGTAAGAGAAGCAGAGAAATGAGTCGACAGATAAAAAAATCAAAAGAGAAAGGAGGATGGAAGAGGAGAAAAGAAAGGAAGCAGTAGAGACAGAGAGACGAAAAGAGAGGTGTGAATTCTGTGTAATAACATTTCTTAATGTCACCCTGATGGATAACACATATAGATACGGTACTGTGTGTGTGTGTGTGTGTGTGTGTGTGTGTGTGTGTGTGTGTGTGTGCGTGTGTGTGTGTGTGCGTGTGTGCGTGCGTGCGTGCGTGCGTGCGTGCGTGCGTGCGTGCGTGCGTGATGACATTTGGAAGCTGCTTCATGTCTCTTCCTCGGTCCAGCAGAAGGTGACGCTGTTTCTCAGTCCACCGGTGTCCTCTGTGTCTCAGCAGGTTGTTTCTTTCAGATTAGACATAATTTAAAGCAGGATTCTGGGCGACTGACATGTTGATTATTCAGGAGAAGGAATGTTGTAATGTTGTTTACTCTGATTATTTATTAAGGTTATATTAGATGAGGAATCATCCCTTATCACAAAACCTTTTTTATATCAAACTGCATCCTTTTTTATTCTTATAGGGTCTTTAAATGTTACTTAAGCATGTTGCACTCAGACAGACAGACAGATAGATCTACAGTGTATAGATAGACAGATTTTCCATAACCCTTTAACTGAAATAATGCGTCTTTTTTATTGTTTTTTGACTCTCCTGTCCTATTGGCTCTCTTCTCTACTTTAGTGAGCTGGTTCTTCATAAGTAATATTCTTAACAGCTCTTATGACTCTTTAAAGCCCTCCTCCAGCCAGTTTTACTTTCGTTTTTTTAGTTAACGTTCTTTCTGAAACAGAGAATGGGGGTGTGGTTAATAGTCAGACGTAAGTCTTTACCATGGCAACCAGATTGCATCGTTTTTCAACCCAGTTTAGATGAATTTACTGTTTACTGTTACTGACAAGAATTAGCGCAACACGCCGACTTTCTCTGACTCGCTCTCTTCTTCACCGTCACCTCCTGGCGAGGCGTCCGTCTGGCTGCTGCTGCAGCGAGGAGCCGCACCGCCGCACGCCGGTCACAGCGCACCGGAGGACGGATAGACATGTTGCCGAGGTCCGCCGTTTGAAATGCAGTTTCGTGACGCTTTGGAGGTGGTTTAAGACAGTGAAGAGTGAGACAGCTCTGTGTAACAGATGGATGTAGACGTCTATCTGAAGTCTGACTATTAGTGTGATCTGAGCCATGTTCAGAGTCTGTCTTTGTGACAGCAGCCTCTGTCCTGATAGATAGTTATACAGATATTAATCTGATCTGCACACACACTGACATCACTTTATACTGCACACGCACTGACACCATGCAAACACACATCAAAGCTCAGTGAAATGCTGGTTGGAAGAGGATGACCTTCAGTCCTCAGACTGCAACACACACCATCTGAACTACTGACAGCTACACACACACACATAGACACAAACTAACACACCATCTGAACTACTGACAGCTACACACACACACACACACATAGACACACACTATGACACCATCAGAACCACTGACAGCTACACACACACTAACACACACACAGCTCTCTCTGACCTTGGAGAAAAGAACGAAGCTTTGTCTTTTCTTGTTTTCTACATCAGGACTTGTATGTGTGTCTTCGTGCTGCGTTTGAGGTCTGTCGGATCAGTCAGTGTTGTGCTGCCGTCCTGCGGTAGGTCACAGAGACCTTGGTCTCAGGCTGTGAGTCGCTCCTGCTCTTCAGGCTTAAATGAGCTGAAAGTGATAGCTGACGTGTGTCGTTGGACGTTTCCACAGAGACGCTGCAGGAGACAAAGCGGGCTGTGTGTGTTCAATGGGTCACATCAGTGAAGAGTGCAGTGCTGCATCATGTTCAGTTCACCTACTGTATGAATGCCTTTTAGACTTTTAGAAGAGCTTTAGTTGTAGACGGCAGTCTGATGCTGCTATAATGTTAATGTATGAATGTATTACTGCAGCAGCCTCCCACTCAAGCTAACGTTAGCTAGCCATGCTAGTCACTGTCACCTGAGGGTTAAAAGGTCAGAGGTCATGTGAGGGCAGCTCCTGAGAGATCAGACTCTGTTTGTTCATCAAATCCACATTTTTTCTTTTACTGTTTTTTATTTTTATTTGGATTCCTTAAAAGCTTGTTTGCTAGTATTTAATATTCAGTGTATTTAATAAAAACACAACAGTTTCCACACTTGAATGAAACTGTGTTTTCCCGGCCGTATACGCGCCGCTCCCTGCGGCTGCTGCTGCTTTCTTTTTTTAGAATCCACATCGTTTCCTGTAGTTTGAATTAACACAACAAAGACGTCCTAAACACAGAGGCAGCACCTCGCCAAACACATGGAATTATGGGAAACGGATATTGGAAATGACTGACCAACACAGAGAAGTGAGAGGTTTAATTCTCTGTCGGTGCTCTTGAAGTGCCCTTGAGCAACACGCTGAGTTGCCATCAGGGAACCGTTGACAGTGTAAGCTGGGACGCTTTAAATGGTTTTTAATGGGTTTGGCTTCAGGACAAAAACAACTTCCCGGCAAATGGGACCAAATTAGAGGAAAAATCCACCTTAAAATAGAATTCACATTCTGTATGTTTAGTTTGTGTCATTAAATTGCTGCAGAGTTTCAGCCGCGCTCAGAGCTCGGGGACACCAAAGTGTAACTGAAACAGATCACATTATACAGCGAATTTTAATGCATCAATTTACATTTTAACCCGTCGTGTTCACACGAAACATGTTCTGAAAGTACATCTACAGCCTTCAGGCATCAACATGAGGACGAGGGATGCTTGCTGGGTAACGTAATGAGAGCTACCTGATTAAATCTCCACGTCGTCCCTCATTCAGCGGTCCACAGCCAGCGTTCACGTTGGGTTGATGTAAGTTGTTGTCATTTGATTTGTTTTAGTTTGTCTAGTTTTCATCAGTGAAGTTTGAATCTTATTGTCTTTTCTGGATTTTTCATTTTTATTAGGGCTGTTAAAGGGACTCTATGTAACTTATTACGCGCATAAATCATACCGGGTCGGTTTCCATGCGCGCTCGCGTGTGGGTACGCGAGCGCGCATGGGCGCAGACTCCAACACAAGGCTCCTGCCTGCTTGCACACCGCGCTCGTTCTCACCCGCTCTCTCGCTCCAACTCCACGTGAACGCGCGCACACTACACACTGCAGAAGAGTTAGTTTATCTCTGAGAATATCTAGTGAATGTGCAGTGGACGTTTGTGCAGAAATAAATGCTGCAGCTCCTCCAGACCAACAGAGGCTTCCCGTGTCTTGTGAAGTGACGGGGCTCCGCAGCGAGTTACGTTATTGTCCCGACCGGGTGTCGGTGTCCCCCCCCCCCGTTCCCTCCGGGTCGGGAGTCTGAAGCAGGAAAAGCCGACACTAGTTTCAGCATTGATTCATGGAGAGACCTTCGTCTGGTCAGCTAACATTACTGCCAAGCAGGTGAAATATAGAGTGATATTGTGTGTTAGCTGACGTGTGTCGCCTCACTGTTTAGACCGGTGCTCGTTCATGTCTATGTAGCGCGAGCACAAGAGCGAGCGCGAGCAACAGGACGCCGACTTTCGTTGACATTGCGGCCACAGGTGTCGCTGTGAACAAGCAATTTCTGATTCTTACATATAGTCCCTTTAATCGATTAAATTATTTTATCGCCATTAATCGCATGATTGTCCATAGTTAATCGTGATTTAATCGCAAATTAATCACACATTTTTTATCTGTTCAAAATGCACCTTAAAGGGAAATTTGTCAAGTATTTAATACTCTTATCAACATGGGAGTGGACAAATATGCTGCTTCATGCAAATGTTTACATATATTTATTATTAGAAATCAATTCACAACACAAAACAATGACAATTATTGTCCAGAAACCCTCACAGGTACTGCATTTAGCATAAAATATATGCTCAAATCATAACATGGCAAACTGCAGCCCAACAGGCAACAACAGCTGTCAGTGTGTATATAATTATTAAATAATGTTTATAATAGATATGAAATAATAATAATAATAGTCAGATTCAAGTCCCAAGTCAAGACAGCCAAACAAAGTAATTTTCGCTAAATTTTGAGGTAAATATTGGGGTCATTTGGAAGTAATTCCAAAGAAATTTCAAAGAGGTTACTTGCTAATTATCACCTAATTACCATGAAATTTGCGGACCTGTAAGATGAAGTGTTACCGAGAATAAATGTGGTTTTACTTCCTATTTCTGGTTCTGGTGGCGTCTCCTCCAGTCGTGTCTCAGCTCTAATCTCCTCCTGCAGGGAGACACAGATCCGACTGCACAGGAGCTCAGTGGTTTGGATTCAAAGTCGGCGAGATAAATTGAGAAAATGTAGGAATTTTATAAAACCTGCAGATGTCAGCGCTGACTGTCCGGAGCTGACCCCAGCTGCTGCACACACACACACACACACACACACACACACACACACACACACACACACACACACACACATATGCCTAAGGCATCAGGTGTGCTTACAACATACAGTATGCACTAGTGACATACACACACCTGCAGCCTCGTTTACACACACATTCACTCACTGGCTGGACTAGTGTGTGTGTGTGTGTGTGTGTGTGTGTGTGTGTGTGGTGCAGTATGGTGCTGCAGTGCATCTCCAGCAGATTACATTTGGTTCTGGTGCTGCACAATGTCCTCAGCAGAAAACAAACAAAGGCATTCGTTGTTTGTTCAGACACTTAAATCGACGCGGTACTTTTCCTGACAAGCGCCCTCTTGTGGTCGTGTGAATAATGACTGTCCTCTCTCAGCAGTAGTAGATCTTATTATTAGGGCTGACAATCATATATACTGTACATTTAAAATATTTAATCAGGGTTCATCGCATGATTGTCCATAGTTAATCACGATTAATCGCAAATTAATCGCACATTTTTTATCTGTTCAAAATGTACCTTTAAAGGGAGATTTGTCAAGTATTTAATACTCTTATCACGATGGGAGTGGGGAAATATGCTGCTTTATGCAAATGTACGTATATTTTTTATGATTTTTATTGTCCAGAAACCCTCACAGGTACTGCATTTAGCATAAAAATATGCCCAAATCATAACATTGCAAACCGCAGCCCAACAGGCAACAACAGCTGTCAGTGTGTCAGTGTGCTGACTTGACTATGACTTGCCCCAAACTGCATGTGATTATCATAAAGTGGGCATGTCTGTAAAGGGGGGACTCGTGGGTACCCCTAGAACCCATTTTCATTCACATATCTTGAGGTCAGAGGTCAAGGGACCCCTTTCAAATTCGCCATGACAGTTTTTCCTCGCCAAAATTTAGCATAACACCTCACCTTATCCAAGTCGTTTGTCTAACCTAAAGAGTAACTTAAAACTAAATCTACTTTTTTGAAATAGTAATCAGTAACCAGTAACCCAGTAATGCTGCACTGTAGCGTGGCTAACTGGCCTTCACGTCAGCCGGCTTCAGGTCACACAAGTGAAAATGGAGCCGTTGCAGCCGGTGTAGACGTTACAGCAAGAGTTGGTATATATGACTATGAATTCTGCATGAAGAGCATGTACTGTCTTGGCATTAACATGGCTGAAGACAGCTGAGATAAGTTGGTGTAGGAGGTCGGGGGGGGGAGATAGAGGACACTGAACCACTGATCTGACAGAGCTGTGAGAGGAGAAGGATGGTGGGGTAACTGTGGGGGTATATCTGGATTATAATGCAGTTTTTTTAATATATGAAGGCGGTGTGTTGACGCTAAAATGGATGTTAAGTTGCTCTGTGAAGGGGAACAGCACCCGGATGATATCATAAATACTACAAGTTGCATTACACAGTGGAGGTGTGGAGTTTTAGGCTCTGTCTACACGAATACAGATATTTTAAAAAACTTATATTTCCCTTATATTGGCCTCTCGTCCACACGCAAACAGAGATTTGGGTTACAAAAACAGATATTTTTGAAAACATCTCCTAAGGTGCAGATTTTTAAAAACTCTGGTCCTCTGTATCGGTGTGGACTCATTTCATGCCCATTGTTGCTTTGTGTAATGAGCATGCGCCAGAAACAATAACAAATATAGCGGACTACTGTTTTTTTTACGATTTGTTAGCACTGCTCGGACTAATTAATATTTTACAGCATGCTAACGTTAGCATGTAAGCACTGCTGTCTAATTACAGACTCACAGGTAAGCTAGCATGTTCTTTTGGAATTTAGATGAATTGATCCTTTAAGGTGGTTGATCAGTGTGTGTGTGTGCGTGTGTGTGTGTTGCATTCCTCTCCATATGCTTCTGATCCCGGGCCCCTCCCACATGCTAAAATCAGTGACAGCGTGAAACCTGCGTTGTCATGGCAACACCTCACTTGACTCCTGCTATCTCTGTTCCTCCTCCCCTCCCGTTACACGGCAACCGTCTCCAAGCAACGTCCTCTTCCCGCCCCTCTCTCTCTCTCTCTCTCTCTCTCTCTCTCTCTCTCTCTCTCTCTCTGTAATTGTCCGAGCAAAAGTTGATTATGAGAACCATGAACGAGGGAACGAAACAGAGGATGGACCGGGGGGGGGGGGGAGATAAAAGGGAAAAGAAAGGGATGATATTACAGTGGAAAGACTAGGATGATGGATGGAAGGAGAAGAGGAAGAGAAATGGAAAGGGAGGGAGCGGGAGGAGATTAAATGAAAGGAAGAAGGAGAGGATAGAAACTGAGAAGAGAAAGAAAAAGGGAGAGCTAGCGATGCACTTGGAGAAGTTAGAGGAAGTATACAAGTATGACTACGTCCGGTTTTCAAAATAAGAAGAGAACTGTACATACAAAATACATATATGGAAATAAGATTGATTGGATTATATTCACCAGAAGACTAAACATTACATGTCCCTTATAAATTGATATAACATGAACTGATATATTTGACTTCAGGACATCTCTGACTACGTACTTGCTGAAAATCAAACATTCTTACTGTATTCATTTAGATATTTCCAAAGTGAAAATCCCTAGAAGTGTATGATTCAACTTTTTCCCATGGTCTAGTGTTAAAAATGTTAACAAAAATTGCAAGATTTCAAAATCCTAAAAAAGAATATCGCGATATATAGGTGAATCGATTTATTTTCCCACCCGTACTGAATTCATGAACCTGATTTCTAGGAGAAAGTGTTGTCCTCATGTATACCTGACCGGCTGCAGCTGGTTTCAGTTTTAGAATGAAGTGACCCTTTAACCTTGAATAGCCCTGAAATACAACAACACTCCATGTTAACACCTTCCTCTTCTGTCTTTCTTTTAATCCAGAATCTGTGAGAGTCAAATGGTTAGATACATACAGATGACAGACTGAAGGAAAGAGAGAGGGAGAAAGAGAAGCAAATTAAGGATGGAGAGTCGGAAGGAATGAATGGATAGGAGGAGGAGGAGGAGGAGGAGGAGGAGGAGGAGGAGGAGGAGGAGGAGGAGGAGGAGGAGGAGGAGGAGGAGGGCAGCTTATGAGAAGTAATGATGAATTATAGAAGTTTGTCCGTAGGCTGAAGAGTCACTGTGGAGGGAGGAGAGGGGGATGGATGGATGGATGAGGGGTGGAGAGAAAGTAGAGAGAAAGAGAAATGATGGAAAACGATAGAAAGGAAGAATTAGGCCAATGCTAAATGAAAGAGGACGAGTGAGCATGCAAGATAAAAGACTGAGAGAGAGACAGAGGGGGAAAAGAGAGGGATGATGAGTGGTCAGAAAGAAGAACAGGAGGACAGGGAAAGAAAGAGAGAGAGGATGTGTGGGTCAATACATTTTGTCACCGAGCAGAGCAGAAAATTATGGAATGCCCCAGCTCCTGTTGCCGTGGAAACCAAGGGGAAGCTCTTTCATGTTTCACGCTTTGTTGCCCACGGTAACTGTCCTGAGATTGAAGGATGGATATAAAAGAAAAAGAGAGAGAGAGAGAGAGAGAGAGAGAGAGAGAGAGAGAGAGAGAGAGAGAGAGAGAGAGAGAGAGAGAGAGAGAGAGAGAGAGAGAGAGAGAGAGAGAGAGAGAGAGAGAGAGAGAGAGAGAGAGAGAGAGAGATTTGTGCCAAGAAAAGAAAAAAGAGGGAAAGATTTCGGGATAGAAAGAAAGAATGAAGGCTGGTGAGGTTGTGATAATAAAATAATCATAATTAGTAATCAATAACAGTAATATAGTATATTTATATCTGGATTGTCTTTCTTCTTCTGTTTCGGTATTATTAGCCACACAAAGTGATGACTTTGACAAACTTCAGACAATCTCAAGAGTTTAGACTAACGTTAGCCTAAAGTCTGTTATAGTAGCATCCAGGGCCGGCTGTGACCGTACAAAACAATGTAGTTAGCCAATGATATCCAAACTCTTGGCCTTGGAAGTAACACTAGTTGAGACTGGCCCACAGTAAAAGATTTATCAAATCTTAACAGATGAGTGAAATGTGAGAGAGCCCACACATAACACATGTTCTGTTAAATTTAACAGTTTTGTTCCTATAGTGTGTGCAGAGCAACGATTTGGCCAAAACAGCCACCACACACTAACAGATTCATTCATCAACAACAAGAGTCCCCACTAAAAAAAAGGTAAAATCGCGCAAAATATTGCGCGATCAAACGTGACTTTAGTGTGAACAAACATGGCGGACGACGGGCAGGAAGAATTAGTGATGTTAGTTTTTACTTTGTACTGAAAATTCATGAAGGATGGATGGACGAAGTCATGGAGACACGGCTTTGTTGAATGCGCGATTCTGATTGGTCAATCGCGGCGTTCTACAGTCTGTTATTTCTTTATAGCAGACCGTTGCTATGTATAACAGACCGTTGCTATGGGCGCAGTTCTGATCTTGGACTCTGGCGGACAATTTTTGTGTCAAATTGTTGATTTCTTAAGTAAGTAGCCGTATAATAAGCAGGATAATGTACAGCTAGCGGGTCATTGTTGTGAAAGAAACCCCTTCAGGGCGATGAGAGACCCCTCCGCTTCACGTCGAGGCTTCGCGGCATCGCCCTGTCGGGGTTTCTTTCACAACGATGACCCGCTAGCTGTATATTATCCCTTACGTGTTGTTACCACAAATCAACAAGTTGGTCCTCCATTTCTGAGCTCTATCTCACTACGACTTTATGCTTCACGTTTAGCATTAGCTCATGCATTAGCCGCGGTCACCATGACGGCGGTGGTTGTCCTTCCTTCTTCAGTCAGCTTGGTTCTCTATTGGCTATCATTCTTTCCCACGTGACTGCGTCATCGGTTGTCTTCGGGGTTCCACACACACAACAGGATATCCCATCGTAAATATTGTTTAATATTTATGATTTGAAATCGGTGCGGTCAGGATGGACTTCTGAGCCGATGGGGGATTTAAAAAACATTCTTAACATGCCTCACACCACAGGAACATCTGGAAAGATAATCTTTAGATCCGTTAAAAAATCAGGGCTTTGCTGACTTGATTCTCATGTAGTGTGTGCCCGGCATTAGTCGTGATTTTAGAGAAACTTGTCAGTGTTTTTACCAATCTGTAATTCACCACATGGAAAATCAGAGGGAAAGAACTTGGACAGTCCAGAGAGTGGTGCGTTATATAGGTGTAGGAGGCTAAATCACCATAGTTTTATTATATTAAATAATGAGGTGTTCTTTTATTGCAAATACGGTAGTAGATAGTAGTAGTTCAGATATTACAGTAGCAGAAACATTTACCTTAGAACACCCCATTATCACGTTTCCGTCCAAAAGAAAGCATTCATGCATAAATGACAAAAGCTAGATCGCGTGTGAGAGCTTATTAGCTACACTCATATTTAATATTTCAAAAAGCTTTGTAAGGTGCGAGAATACGTCTTTGCTCATTTCATTAACTGCAGTCCGACTGTCAGTCTGAGCAGCTGCTCATTAGCAGGGAGGTTGACTTGTTCAGTTTCAGCTGAGAAACATGAGAAATACAAAAATTAGAAGAAGAAAAAAAGTCCAGATTTGTTTCACATAATTAAAGAAAACAGGATGAAAAGTGAGACTTCTGAGAGTTTGTTGTGTTTGCATCTAACGAGCATGAAATGAGAATCTCACGGCCTGTCACACTATCAACACAGAGAGCGGAGTGTTGTGCTGAGAGGCTGATTGGCTGCAGAGAGGAGCTCCCCGGCTTCAGCTGCTGACAGACAGCCTGACAGCAGCACAGCCATGAGTGACAGCTGACTGCTTTGAGTATGATGATGATGATGATGATGATGATGATGACGATGATGATGATGATGATGATGATGTGCAGACGGGCTGCAGCCTCAGGGCAGTAGGCACAGAGGGCGATACGCCAGCGTTATTATATTTATATTTTATATTTCAACACAGACCATTTCGGTAGAATTTGACAATTGAATAGAAATACTTTTGTATGGCACTTTGTAGGCGGACGTTTTACTGGCGTCCGGACGTTACTTTCAGTCCAAAATGGCGGAAGCTCTGCTGTTGCAAGGGAAAATTGACTTTCACTTCTTAGCAATATAAGTTCTTTGCCGGAGGTTGCCTCCTGATTGTGAGATCATGTTTTCAGATGCAAAGGACATGAAGCTGGTGACTGTTTTATGACCACAGCTAATAGGAAGCACAGGGTTATATGAGGTCACACAGAGAAAGAGATGAGTCTGTAAATCATGTTTAATCACTCCGAATGATCTTTTCATGTGTATAACAATTATCAGATCGATACTCTCTATTCTGCTGTGAATGATGTTTGGTTTCTATGCTGCCAATGAAGATGATTCTGAACTGATCTGAGAGCTGTGGTGATATTGTTAGTTTTTGACATGCATGTCAATAAAGAGAGAAAGAGAGTAAGAGAGGTTTTAAAACAATGGAGGGGGGAAGTGGTAGAACGGCTGTTAAACTGAGAGATGATGGAGCGAGGCAGAGTTCATTAGTGCTGTTTTTATCAGTATTGATTACAACTGAAGCTTTGACAATACACAGTGGAGCTGATCAATATACTGTAGGGAGGAAGACAATAGAGAGAGAGGGACAAACAACAATCCTTAATCCATACCAGCTCCCCTTTAAAACGATGGAGATTTAAACCTTAAATTACTTCATACTGTGTGATGTTGGACCAGTGGTTCCCAGCCTTTTACCTTAAGGGACCCCTCTTCTATCATTGAGTAAACTGATGACCCCTGACTAAGTGACACATTTGATAGATATTTCATATTATATTCAATGCATAACAATAACAGTACAGAACAACTGAACTGCACAATTAACCCAAATAGTGAACGCAATAACTGCAGGAAGTTTGTGTAAAACGAGCAAATTCTGAGCAGATTATTTCCTGTCAATAAAGCATCAGAGATGTTATTTTTAGGAACTTTTAATACAATTCACTGTCTGTATTATGTAGTGATGTTACGTGATGTGCCGAGGCTTCGGAGCGCGTGTCGAGTAATCCAGGAAGTTTTCTGTGAAGCGCGTATCGAGGCTTGTATCGTCTTAGACCAGTGATGTAATTGAAGACGTCCGAAGTCGAAATACAGTTGAGAACTTATTATTCCTGAATAAAACCGAAAACTGTCTCCCATCTATCATTTTCCTATAGTTACACAACAACAGTTACACTCTGCCCAGTTAAACCACTGCCACATATCTGGAATATATCTGCCTGTTTTACACTCTGACCGATAGGTGGTTTCATGTGCAAATGAAGCCCAAATGAAGCCTAGTGAAATTAACCCTTTTGTGAACCAATTTGCTTCATGAAGCTTCATCTCGCCATCACTATTATGTATTTTTTTTATTCTTAACCAATTTTTGTGACAAATTCAGTGTTTTCTTCTCCCTGATGTTTTGACGACCCCCCAGGTTGGGAACCAGTGTCTTAGAGGACACTTCAAATATCTTCTGTGGAACAAAGGTTGAATTCTTTAGTCAAAAAAGGAAGAATAACCAATACTGTGGGTAGACCTGTGATCTACTTCACAGAATTTACATACACAGATCAGGTTTGTTCTACTCAGTCTGTGAAAACAGCTGTATGATGTCTTGTGTCTCTGGAGGAGCTTTGAGAAACATCTCTCTCAATTGTACAACATTTTGGTCTGAATGTCTGCTAAACCACACGATATCTCAGCTTCTGCTGCTCAGATTTGACCATCCATTTAAAAATGTGATTGTAGAAAGTCCCTGATGTTCTAGAAGTGCAGCACTAAACTGCTGGAGTCGCCCTTTAAAGCAGCAGTAGGCGAGATTGGAGCAAAAAAAGTTATTTTTATAAAACGGTCACCATATCCTGACAGTATTGCATGAGACAGGTAATCTGAAAAAAACCAAACATGTGCCTCTGTGTCCTCCGGTGTCCTCCGGTGCTCCTGATGGCATCTGCAAGATTTCACAGACTGGAGGAAAACAACCAATCAGAGCTGAGCTGGAGTCTGCCGTCTCTGAGCAGCTGTCAATCACTCGTGAACTCCAATTAAACGGTCAAACTCAGCAGCACTGATCAAACATGAATCAATATTCTTTTACTGTAATGCCTATTTCTCTCCTCAAATGTTTTCAGAATCATCTTGTAGTGTACTGTTTAGCTGTAACATGAGAAAGTTTGTGACCCGGCAGCCATGTTCTGAGTTCTGCTGAGGAAGTACCAAGCACCGCCCACCAGCCAGAGCGCAGCCAATAGGAACGCTCACTCTCTGAAATTATCTGTGATTGGTCAAAGTCTCTGGCTACGGGCTAGATTTTTTAAAGCGTGAAAACAGAGCCATGAGGAGGTGCAGAAGTCTAGTTTTCTCTCAGAACGCTTGAATTACAACATGCTGAAAGGTTGTTATGGAATTTTTGCCCAATGATGCCAAAAACATTTCTGCCTACTGAAGCTTTAAGGGTCAAATTCAGCTGCTACTCCTCTTCCAGAGGATGCACATCTGTTCTTTATCATAAAGCCAAACTCTCCGTTTGAAGGTGAAAAACAGGGAAGAAGAAAAGAGGAGAATATAAACAGTTTCTATAAAGAGAGAGAGAGAGGAGCGGTGGAGGAGGGAAGATGATGCGCTTCTGACGAAGAGGAGGGAAGGAGAGAGGGTCGAGAGAGCTAGACACAGAGTAGGAGAGAGAGGCTGAGGCAGCACTGGATGGTCGCTCCGTATCTCTCTCTCTCTCTCTCTCTCTCTCTCTCTCTCTCTCTCTCACACCTGTCTCTCTCTCACCTGTCTGTCTCTCCGCGGCCGGTGGCTCGGTCTCCTCCCGGTTGTTGTTGCAGCGGCAGCAGCGTTCATCATCAGCCGCAGCAACAATGTGGTGCATCAACTGCGCCTCGGACAAAACGCCCGCGATCCTGCACAACAAGCTGCTGTACTGGTAAGAAAACAACAACAACAACAAGAAGAAGGAGAGGACAGCGTCCCTCTGTCCCTCTGTCCCTCTGGACGGACACGTCTCTGTGTGTTTGACTCTGTCACTAACTGCGCGGTGTGATGGCGCACCGCTGAGCGCCTTTCTGTCTCCGTCGTGCGTTTTGTGAGCAGCTGATGGTTGTAAATGTTAATGAAATGCGACACGACAGCGCGGAGGGCAGCTCCGGCTGTCATGCTGTGTGTCCGAGCTGGCTGCAGTATGTATAAGTACTGATTAGTAGTATTACTGCTAGTATTACTGCTAGTATTTATATCGGAGTTATTAATGCTGGTGTTTCAGCTGTTAATGTGCTCAGAGGAGGCTACTATTAACCTGCCGTGAGTGCGCGTGCACGTGCGTGTGCGCGTGCACGTGTGTGTGTTTGTGTGCATGTGCGCGTGCTTTTGTCTCTCTACCTGTCTGTCTTTACAGTATGGTAGGGTCTCCACCTGTCTCTCTCTTTACAGTGTCTCTCTACCTGTCTCTCTCTTTACAGTGTCTCTCTCTTTACAGTATGGTAGGGTCTCCACCTGTCTCTCTCTTTACAGTATGGTAGGGTCTCTACCTGTCTACCTCTTTACAGTGTCTCTCTACCTGTCTCTCTCTTTACAGTATGGTAGGGTCTCCACCTGTCTACCTCTTTACAGTATGGTAGGGTCTCTACCTGTCTACCTCTTTACAGTGTCTCTCTACCTGTCTCTCTCTTTACAGTATGGTAGGGTCTCTACCTGTCTACCTCTTTACAGTATGGTAGGGTCTCTACCTGTCTCTCTCTTTACAGTGTCTCTCTACCTGTCTCCCTCTTTACAGTATGGTAGGGTCTCTCTACCTGTCTCCCTCTTTACAGTATGGTAGGGTCTCTACCTGTCTCCCTCTTTACAGTATACCTGTCTCCCTCTTTACAGTATGGTAGGGTCGCTCTACCTGTCTCCCTCTTTACAGTATGGTAGGCTCTGCAGAGCTCCCCTCAAATCTGCTGTGACAATGAGCTGCTGACACACAGTAACATAATACATGTAATAGAGCAGCATCATATTGTCTGTGTCCTAAATTCAAATCTGCTTTGTTGGCATGACAGCGATAAAAAGAAATGTTGCCAGAGCTGCACAGCCGGTGATGATGGGAGATCACTCAGAAACGGGCTGAGTAATAAAGATCCTCCATCCGGCTCAGGTGAGACTGAATCGTCCAGTTTTATCTCAACCTCAGCTGGCTCACTGCAATGTCCCCTCAATGTCCAAATACAGATGCTTATGTGATTTTCACTGTACTGCAACTACAATGAAACACACACACTGTAGCTAGAACTAATGATAATTAATGATCTACTGTACATAAAAGAGACATAATTTGATTTTATTTTGAAAGATGTCTCAAAGAAGGAATGTGTTTCTCAAAATGACTGATAAAGGAACACAATATTTAATTTTATGTCAACAAAGTAGGGTGTGCGGTGTTAATATCAATCTCATCAATACATTAGTTTAGGTTCAAACCATAGTCATTTTGGATAAAATTATAAAAACACAACAGTGTTACACAGAGAAGAAATAAATAATAAAAACGGAGTGTGACTACTCATATCTTCATATTCATTATGTCTGTGACATAATGATTAAACTCTTTCATGTTTGTTGATTATTGTCGGTCCTAAAAGCAGCTTACAGGCCCATTCTGCAACAACTGGACTGTTGACAGTGATGCATTGTGGGATGCACTTAAAGTGGTGTTATATTAGGACAAGTGTGCATCAAGTGTGGGTTAAGTGAAGGACACTCTTGACTACTAACTTGAGGCAAGTAAACGTACTGAAGACCTGAAGTGCTCAAAATCAGCAGTGTCAGTATCAGGACAGATTGAGACTTAATTGTTGCAACTAGCATTGCTGATAGAAGTAAAAGTACCACTACACTGTAAAACAATACTCCATTACAAGTAAAAGTTCTGCTACAACGATTAATGGAGTAGTTGTGTAGTTCTGAAACAGTCAGATCATAGACCAAGGAAGAAGCCATTACATTTAGGAGTGGATCTGAATCACGAGGCGGCTACACAAGTTATTTTTTTCATTAACATTTCCAGATAGGGCATTTGGCCTTGATGGAGGTCTGTGCTCTCTGAGTGCTCTTCTAGTTGTTATTGTTTATCTGATTTGTTCATGATATACGATAAAATGTCTAAAGAGGTAACTACAGTAACTTTGTGTTCCTCTCTTTTGCGTTTCAACCACTGGAATATAAAATTTGAGAAGTTCTCTTTCTGTTTTCTCATCATCCTCTATGTCGTTCTCTCTCTCTCTCTCTCTCTCTCTCTCTCTCTCTCTCTCTCTCTCTCTCTCTCTCTCTCTCTCTCTCTCTCTCTCTCGTTATGGGGGTTAAGGGATTAATCTGCCTAATGAGTCGCTGTCAGTGTGACTGTGGACAGAATCACGCGGCTGTGAAGCTGATCGCTGTTTTAACATTTTGCTCTCCGACCCGTCAGACCTCACAGTCACACTCTAGTCCTGGACAGACAGACAGTCAGACACACAGACAGACAGAGAGAGAGACAGACAGAGAGAGAGAGAGACAGCGGTCTTTGTGTCGGACACTTTCATCCAAAAACAGACCGTAAAATCACAGTTTGCATCATGTGACAGTCAGAGTGTAATAACAGACATCAGACGTGAGGCATACAGAGCACAGAGCAATGAATGTGAACTGATCATTTCATCATTTTAAACCCAATACTGTAGTTACCTATTTATATAATATATAAACATTTTATCGTATATCATAAATAAATCAGACTACAGAAAAAGACAAAATATGATAAACAATAACAACTAGAAGAGCACTCAGAGACACAGACCTCCATTAAGGTCAAATGCACTATCTAGAAATGTTAATGAAAGTGAAAAATAACTTGATTCAAATCCATTCCTAAATGTAATGGCTTCTTCCTTGGCCCATGCTACATCCTTCCACCAGGTTTCATGAAAATCAATCTAGCTTTAAGACTGAGCTCTCTACAACCTAAAAATCACAAGTTGCGTTAATGTGTTAAAGAAATTAGTGGCGTTAAAACGAATTTGCGTTAACGCGTTATTATCACGTTAACTTTGACAGCCCTCTTCTACACTCAATATTTTTTAATAACAATGTGTGAAATGACAATGTGTTGTGTGTGTCTGGTAGTGAATGATCATCTGAATCTTTAATGAGCTTTATAGTGAGTTTCAGCTCATTGTTTATCTGACACATAGTGGAGCATTTAGCAGCCTAAGAGACTGGAGTTGGTGGAGACCAAAAACAGAGCTAAAAGAGAAAGAATACTGTACTTACATTCATCCTGTTTTTTGTGTTTTGTTTCGTTTCAATGTACAACATTAACAACGTGTTTCAAACTGTTTAATACTGCGACAGTAATGTGGGAGAAAATACATTTCCCTGGAAACATAATTGAGAGTGCAGTTTAGTTGTGTGGGATCGTCGTATTGTAGAAGACGGGGTTGGTTTCTGAGATGTTAAATCCTGAACATGAATTCCAGCTGTTTCTGCCAGAACAGATGTGAAGTGGTCCTATAGTTTTACTCCTCCCAGCAGCACGCTGTAGCATTTAATCATTGCAGATCTGTGTTTAGACAACATGACGGAGCTACCTGCTTGGTTTCAGTTGTTCCTCTGCAGCCTGGCGGTACAGGTGGGAGTCCGACCCCTGGCCCAGCAGTGTGCTGCTTCATTAGCTCTCTGCTCTGCCGGTGGGAGCGATGAGGAAGAGGAGACATGAACTGAGTCATGCAGGCTGTTTGGGAAGCGTTGCTGAAGCGGTTGACTCAGCAGCACTGTTGCTTTAATCCCAGAGGAGCGAGGCTGTTGCCTGGAAACCTCGGAGCTGATTCCGACCCGACTCCGTGCTCAGGCTTTCTGGGACAGATCCAGGCTGTAAGGTCTGTTGGTAACGCTGAGCATTATTAGAACATACTGAGGATTTAGCTGCTCCTACAGTCTTACTAGTGGAGGAGCTAAAGAGGTAGAGTTAGTCCTGAGGGTGGCGCTAGACGAGAGGTCATGGGGTTGTTTAAATCTAAATGGTTCGTCCTCTGGGGAGCAGGAATGTCATCTGTGAATTTCATGGCAGTCTTCCTTTAATGTTTTGATATTTCTTGTGTATAAGCTGAACTTTTGTCTTGATGGTGATGCTAGAGGAAAGGTCATCTCTGCAGTGTTCAAAGATCGGCAATGGACAGACAATGTGTCTTTAAAGTATATTTTTACCATCCGTCAGGACAAAATGAGCAAACTGCAGGACATACTATTGAGTGTTGTTCTATTTAGATATATATAGATGTACAGTAGGGTTTGTAAATCTGGTTTTCTTACTTCTAATTTAGAGTTTGTCACCTCTCAGTGCTCTGTTGAACATGTGAACATGTCTTAACCCTCTGAGAACGACCAACTTTACTGTTGTTTATCTCTTTCAGAGGTTGTAGCGGGCTCAGTTTTAAGCTAGAGTGAAGATACTGGCATCAAAATAGGCACTTGGGAACGCTTGTGCGTCGCCATGGTGTTGCTCCCGTGTTTGAGCGCGCCTTCTGCACATCTGCATTGACAACAATTAATCTGAACCTGCAAAGTAACTAAGGTTGTCAAATAAATGTAATGGGAGTAGAAGTATAAAGGAGCATGAAATGGAAATACTCAAGTAAAGTACATCAAAGTTGAACTTAAGTGCAGTACTTGAGTAAATGTACTTAGTTACTTTCCACCACTGACTGTACATGGTGTGTATCAGAATCAGATTTATTGTCACATACAAGGAATTCTTTGACTATCCGTAGCCGGTGACGTGATGTTTTGAACTACTTCCTGTTTCTAGTGTCCTCCTCTGTCCTCCTTTCTGCTGATGAAGCTCTTCATTCTTCTTCATCAAACAACCAAACGGCGTCATTCTCTGCTTATTTATCGCCTTGATGGAAACACTGAATCAGTTTTTCACTTCCAAGGTGATTTAGTTTTCCGTTTATGACACACCTTTTGTGTTTCATCTTGATCTCACCGGTTCTTTGATGAAAACCAGAGCAAAAAAAAAAAAAGAGTCTGATTTAATGTGTTTCCATTTCACACCTCAAGGCAGGAGAAAGTCACGAGCTTTTGAAAAGAGGTGTCGCTGTTTGATACTGACTCACATCACAGTGACGTCACGTCCAGGAGAGAAATAACTGTGTGATAACAGAGCACGTAGACCAGGTTTACAGCTCTGGTTTATCTTTGTAACATCAGTATTTAAGCTTTGAAATAACCACCATTTTGATGAAGTGGCACCAGCTCTCACAAAATGGCTTCTAGCTAAAAACACAAACCAATTGAATAAGTGGTCAGGACGTTTGTTCTGCACGTTGGAGCAGGACTCTCTGAATCTTTTGGCTTTTGTACTCGAGGAGTTTAATTCCAGGTCATTCTTCTGCTGCAGACCAGTGTGAAGCAGAACATAATGCGTCCACAGGCCCAGAAAATTCCTAATAGGCCCGACAGAATCCACCAGGACTCAGAGACTTTCTAGCTGAAGATGTCTGGCCGGTGTTCAAAAAGCCTCCCCATCTCACTCCGTCACCTTAACCTCAGACTGCTGACTCAGCATTTAAGTTATAATTTCTCTCCCTGAACTCCTCAAAAAGTTCCTCTCTTATGCTTTAAAAGTCTTCCTCCTCACATCAGACTAGGGCTGCATGATTATGCGCAAAATGCTAATCACAATTATTTTGACCAATATTGAGATCACGACTATTCCTAGATTTTAGGAACAAAATATTTGTATTGCAATTTTCCATTTAAATAAACAGAGCACTGTTTTGTCTTCCATGTTGTGCTACATTACAACCGTCAAAAACTCTAAATGTCATAATTAGCTTTGATGAAAACACACTGTGAAAGGGTTAAAGTTATAAGACGAAAACACGGACAACTCCCAGACCGGACAACGGCGTGGTAGCGGCCCTTTCAATCACAAGGTAGCCCCGCCCTAAAACATCCCCTGCTTTATGGTCTATTTGACTCTAAATGGGACCATAATTTACAAAATGAACATCATGCTGTGTTGAAGAAGACTTGAATCTAGCGATTGAGACCATAAACTCAGGTTTACAATGTTTACTGAGGTAATAAATCAAGTGAGAAGTGGGCTCATTTTCTCATAGACTTCTATACAATCAGACTTCTTTTACCAACCAGAGGAGTCGCCCCCTGCTGGTTGTTAGAAAGAATGCAGGTTTAAGGCACTTCAGCATTGGCTTCACTTCTCAGACCCGGAGGTTGCCGCTTGGTCCCAACAGCAATATTTACAGTAGTCTCATTTCATCACTTTCACAAGCCAAAGAAAAGAACAGCTCTTAGAGAGAGTTGTGACTGTCAGGCAGCCCTCAGTCATGTTGTGTAAATAAATGAGATGGACTCACTAAAGGGTAGATGGAATGAATTACGTGGAAGTGACTTTTCTTGCTTTTTTGGCAGCAAACCGAGCTGTAAGATCTGTGTAACTCATCTTGGATGCAACATCCTCTTTTTCACACAGTCCGTCATGAGACACTGATGGACTCAAAGAGGTCTGGATTTACTTCAACTTTAAGAAAAGTTGTGCTCTCCTGATACCACAGTCACCAGGAGAGTCAGGTCACGTGTAGACTTCCTCTAACTGCTCCAAGGTCGTCTCTAGCTCTCCCGTCAGCTCCGTTCTCTTTATACAGCCATGGTCAGCTCCATTGGGGCCGTTTGAATGCATTTAACATAAATGTCACATATGGGTGCTCTACAGTTGTAGCGTCGGCCCATTTGACCACGGAGATGAGACACGGCCGGCTTGACCGCACGTTACCGCAATACGATAACGATTCCTGTCCATGACAGAGTTAGCATGCAGCTTTAGCCGTGATGTCTAGCTCTGCTTTTCCTGCAATGTGTGAAAGCCAAAGTGTTTCCATACTACTTTTTCGCTTCTGCTCGCGGCGGCCGGCTGCGGTTTGTTTTGGTTGATGGATACGGAACGGATATGACGTCACGTTGCTCAGACTACAACAATAAAAGCGGTAACTTCCTTCTACCTCCACATAGACTCAAGTGAAGCAAATATATCGATTCTGGCATTAAAAAATTGAAATCTAAAAAAAGAAAATTGCAATACATAGGTGAATCCATTTTTTTCCCACCCCTACTAATAACTCTACTGAAAACCTCCTGGAGACAGTGGAAGCCTGAACTCATTACTGTCTGCTGGTGTTGGACAGAAAGTGTCCTTGGCAGGTTCAGTGTTCAGTCCTTCACCAGCGTCTCCTGTTTCCTCAGACAGGCTGAGGCATGATGCAGCAAAATGCTAACTACCCTGCGCTATACTGTATCTGTGTGTGTGTGTGTGTGTGTGTGTGTGTGTGTGTGTGTGTGTGTGTGTGTGTGTGTGTGCAGGTGTGTGTGGGTGTTTGTGTGTGTGTGTGTGTGTGTGCGGGTGGATGATCAGGGCTTATTATGTCTGCTCAGATCACATATACACACCGACCAGCTTTACTGCAGCAGGAGGAGAAATAGGCTCATATAAACAGCCTGCGCTGCTCCAACTGTGGCTTGTAATCTGTGCGTGCGTGCGTGCGTGCGTGCGTGCGTGCGTGCGTGCGTGCGTGCGTGCGTGCGTGCGTGCGTGCGTGCTTGTGTGTGTGTGTTTGAGAGAGATTAATCAGTGTTTTGTGTTCTGCAGTATTTTGTGGGCTTCAAAACACCCCCAGAAAAACAGAAAACCAGAAGGTGCTCAGATGTGTGTGTGTGCCGGTGTGAGTAGGTTGGTGTGTTTGCGTGTGTTTGTGTATTTAAATGCGTCGGGAAAATAATTGGCCGAGCAGGACGACAGCAGTCAAGCTTCCAGGGCTTGAAATTAACACCCTCCAAATGCAGGTAGAAATGAGCCGAGGCGGTTAACAGGACAACGTGGCTGAATCAGAGACTAAATATTCCTACAATCTGTTCTCCATAAACACTGAGCTGTGTAATGTAATGTACTGTAATGTAATGTAATGTAATGTAATGTAATGTAATGAAACCACTGTGCTGCTCTGATGCTGCAGCTCTGAGGTTTGTGGTGGAATCAGGCATGAAATTTAAGTTTCAATGTAAACTTCTCGCCAACGATCTAAAGGCAGTAGAAGAATAAATATTTGACAGGGACGACGAGGCTTAAAGGGTAACTTTGGTATTTTTCAACCTGGACCCTATTATCCATGTTTTTGTTTCTAAGTGACTAATGGGGACGACGGTTTCTGAATCTGGTCCAGTATTGACGGAGAACGCCGTAGACGGCAGCCGCTAAACAAGCTGTAATGTAATCGCTCTGGGCAACTCCTCACCATCATCATCATCATCATTTTATCATCATCATCATAATAATCATCATTATGTCCACTAACAGTGCTTGTTTTTGCCACTGACAGGCTCAGATTGTTATTATAAGTGTCTGACAACATTATGGAAAGGACCCTACAGAGACATGAAATATTTTTGGCTGACTAGGGCTGTCACAGTAACAGCCAAATACTGCAGTAATATTCACAAGCCAACCGCAGAGGATGGCAAGCAAACGCCACAACCGCTGTGTTCACATTTTTTTTTTATAATTTTTTTGCATTCTTTGCTTCATTTGGGTCTATGTGGAGGTAGAGGAAGTTACCGCTTTTATTGTTGTAGTCTAAATAACGTGACTTTAACCGGTTCCGTATCCTTCAACCGAAACAAACCGCAGCCGGCCGCCGCGAGCAGAAACGAAAAAGTAGTATTGAAACACTTTGGGTTTCACACATTGCAGGACAAGCAGAGCTAGATATCACGGCTAAAGCTACATGCTAACTCTGTCATGGACAGGAAACGTTATCGTATTGCAGTACGTAATAATAGCCTAATAATAAAGCTTATTTTTACAGCACTAAAATCAGGATAAATTATGTAATTTGCAAAAAAAAAAAAAAATTTGCAATAATACCGCATACCGCGCTGTTGAGCCAATCATTATCAATGCAGGGTAAATTCCTCCCCCGCGACAGCCCTAACTCTGGCTCAAATAAATACGGGCGGCCATTGAATTCAAAAACGTCATCCACATTGTGGAAATCATCCCCAATAGCACCGTCTACAGCTTTCTCCCTCGATACTTGACCAGTTTCAGATGTCCCCATTAGTCACTTAGACACAGAAACATGGGAAAATAAGGTCCAGATTGAAAAATACTGAAGTTACCCTTTAAATGTTGAGTTTATAAAATATCAGTAGTAGTAAATAGATGCAAAATTAGCGAAGCAGGTAACAAGATGTCATTATCGAAACACAAAAATCAATCAGATGGATCAGTTATGAAACAGAAATGAACCAGATCTGAACACAAAGATATCATCTTGTACGTAGAGCTTCCAACATGGCCGCCTGAGGCTGTTACATGAGCTGGAAGCCCTTTAAAGAAATGACAAAGCATGATAAGCTGCAGATGGTCACCAATGTTTTCACTCCTCCTCACTTTCTATTACTAACAAACAGGTGTGAGTGTCGAGAGCACGGATGTGGTTTCTCTATTTGTTCAGTCAAATATTTAGTGACTAAAGTGGCATTTTAGTGAGCTTAGATTATGAAATATGTCCACATCACAGTTTAAAATCAGAAAAAAAGAAAGAGCATCACTCTTTTACGACATTCAAACGTGGTCCACTATGAAATTAAAGTCGTAAGCATTCAATGTAATGAGTCCAGCACAGGTAATCATTATGTGACCTACTTTTCTGTTTGGTGTATAACTGTCCAGGAACTGAACCAGGATCAGTTGACCGAACCTTCAAACGCTGACAGAAGACGTTTCCAAAACCCAAACAGAAAAATCAGGTCACATCCAGAAACAGGAGAGAAATTATAACTGTTGTTGTTTTTGCCTCAAGGTGGATTTTGTTGGATGTTGGTATGACGATACCAAGACTTCTGCTTTGTGGTTTTTAACATAGGAATTCAAGGTGAGCACTGACTCACAACAACTTGTGTTTTATCTCTATTTGGAGGACATTTGGACTCATCCAATCATTGATTTGTTCAATGCCTCTAGTCAGTGCTTGTGAGGGACCACAGTCACATGGTGATATCGTTATTTAAATCTGTGACGCCCGCATAATGATGTGACACTGATTTTTGGCTTTTGCCATCTTGGTTTTTGGCCGTCACCATCTTGGTTTTTGGCCCCAACCAGAGGAGTTGCCCCCTGCTGGCGATTAGAAAGAATGCATGTTTAAGGCACTTCAGCGTTGGCTTTACTACCTCCAGGCGACTCCGGAGGTACAAGAACACGTAGGTACACGTACAAGAATCAAACCCTCTACAATATACAGTATGGCATACCTAGCGAAGACATCCAGAGACTCCATAGAAAACCTGTCATTAAAGGGAGGGAAAACTGAGCAAAAAAAGTCTGGGGCTGAAAGGCTAAATTGGTGTTTTGGTGTGAGAGTAGCAATTGTCCCTATAATTAGTGACACAGTCCTCTGTATACATACAATATCTCTTTACCCATCAGTTCATTCATTTCTAGGAAATTATTAGGAAACTATGACCCGTAAAATGAAGTGCTAATCTGAAATCTAAAAGGCTGAATGTGATATTATAGTTCTAATAATGATTTCAGGTCTTGTGATGGAGCAGAACGTTTACTTTTTACAGTCAGTACCGATGAAAGGAGAGTTTTTCTCGACGGCAGCTTGCAGTCACAGGGACAGGAGCAAAGATAATTACCGGAGAGATTGGTGGTGATCAATCTGAGTCTATTTTTTGTGGCTCGTCGCTGTTAAAAACAGCTTCACTTTCTCACCTGAAATGCAGCTCTCAGCTCAGAAATAGAGCCGAGAATCACACGCGTCTTAGTGCATGTGATGCTGTGTTTGTGTGTGTGTGTGTGTGTGTGTGTGTGTGTGTGTGTGTGTGTGGTAGTTCAATTTAACCAGCAGAACTGTTTGACAGAAATGTGAATGAATCAGGTTTCAGGTGAAATATTTCATGTCATAAAATGTTTTCTTAACTGTCACCGTCTATTATACACAGAACCAAATGGGAATTAGTCACAAAGGCAAGTGTTTTTTTGCAAAAGTTAAAAGAGGTTCAAGCAACCTGAAACATCTTTTATTCATTATTGCGAGCAGCTTCCTATAATATTTTTCTGTGGTGTTTTGTCCGTGTTGTCCGGTTGTCTCAGGAAGGTGTGGACAGCCTCTCCAGCAGTTTAAAAACCAACAGTGACACTAAAGAGTTGAATGTCATGAGTGATGACTTTGTACTGCCAGTTTACTTTTGTTATGTATAAGTATACATCCTAAATATGCTGTGTGTTCATACTGCCGTCATCACATGCCGTTGTGATTTACAATATTGTATGGACACACATACTGTGCTTTTATTGCTGATGTACAGTATGTAGCAATAAGTTTGTTCAATATTATATTTTGAGAGGAATAGAAACTAGGGGTGGAAAAAAAAAAATTGATTTTGAAATAGATTTTTTAATGCCAGAATCGATATATTTGCTTCATTTGAGTCTATGTGGAGGTAGAAGGAAGTTACCGCTTTTATTGTTGTAGTCTGAGTAACGTGACGTCATATCCGTCCGTATCCTTCAACCAAAACAAGAAAAGAAAATGGCGGAGGGTCTGCATGCATACGACCTGCACCCTCACATGTTAAATCCAAAGTGGTAAACACTACACATACAGTAGAGTATGGAAACACTTTGGGTTTCACACATTCCAGTTGTTGTAGGTTGTTGTAGGTCGACTCTTAAAGAGGCCTGTTTCTCTGATCGTCATGAAAACCGTTACATTAACAGCTCTGTCCCGCTGATATCATTTTCAGTCGACACAGGAGACCCTGAATTGTCGAGGAGCGAGGTGGTTGGGTTGGGATGCAGCAATGAGAAGGCTTTGCATACACTCTTTGCCTTTAGATGCGGTCATCATCTGGAGCATACTCTTCATAGGTCTTCATCTCTTCCTTTTGTTCTAATTGTTTTACTTCTCCTCCCTTCCCAATCTGTATCTTCATCCCTCATTATTTGCCCTCCTCCTCCTCCTCTTCTTTCTCCTTGTGCTTCTCATCACCTGCTGACCTTGAGCCACTTTCCTCTGCATTTTCTTCTTCTTCTTTATCCTTATTGTCCTTCTCTACCACCGTCTTCTTTCATTTTGTCCTTCTTTTCATCTGCAGTCTTCTAGCCGCATCCCTCTCTTTATTTTTCTCCTCCTCCTTGTTTAACCTCCTGCCAGCCTCCTCCTTTTCTGTTCTCGTCCTTGTCCTTCTCATCATTATCTAGCTTGCAAGCTTTAGGCAACATCCTCATTTTGCTTCCCTCCTCTCTTCTTCCTCCTGCCATACCTCTGTCCTTCTCCTATTTCTCTGCCCTTCCTTCATCTCATCATCCGTCTTTAACCTCCTGCCACACAACTCTCCTTCTCCTCCAATTTCTCTTTCATCTCGTCCACATAATCCCACAATCCTCTCGCCGCGTCCCTCCACTTCTCTTTTTTGTTTATCCTTTTTCCTTCTCTTCCCTACCTCCTTTATCTCTCCTCGTTAAGGCTGATTTCCTCCTGTCATTCTCCTTGTTTTTCCTCATTAGTGCTTTTAAATCCTGATCCTCCTCCTCTTCCTCTTCCTCCTCCTCCCCACCCGACCTTTTCCTCATTCTGGACGACGCCCCTTCGTCAGCACAAACAGAAGTGTGTTTGGAGTCTCGGCTATCAGTCGCTGGTTCCTGCAGCAGCAGAGTGTGCAGCCGGTGACCTGCAGTGACTTTGCTGAATGGACGGGCGGCCGTGCTGCAGGTAGTGTTTTGGCGACTGTGCAGCCTGCGACAGAAGACAGAGAGAGCATTTATTTATAGCAGCGCCCAGGATCAGTCGACAGAAGCAGCCAATACTACATCAACTACACTGAGAGATATGCAGGAAAAGAGTACAGAGAGGAGACAGCCTGTCATCCTGGAGAGCTTTTGCATTTTAAGTAGCCTTCACTTTATCTCACAGTGTGGTGGACCCCAAATACCTCAGCAAGAAACAGTATCCCGTACAGACGGGGGACTAAAGGAAAACTGAATTAATGAGAGTAGAAACAAATGCAGAAGCTTCCAGACAGAACTGGAGGGTTCACTGAAACAGTTTGATGAGTATGAAAATGATGTGAATCATTTGCTGTGGCCTTTACATAACAATTTAGTTATTACAGTGCTGAGTGTCAGTGTGAGGAAGCCTCTCTTCATCTCCACTGTGAGCTCAATACTAGGGCTGCGACGATACACCTGTCTCCCGATTCGATACTATCACCATACTTGGGTGCCGATTCGATATGTATTGCGGTTTTTAAGTATTCGATATTACGAGGAGGAGTAGGGCAAATAATGAGGGATGAAGAGACAGATTGGGAAGGGAGGAGAAGTAAAACAAAAGGAAGAGATGGAGACCTCAGTATGCTTCAGATGAACTATGTGACCGCATCTAAAGGCAAAGAGTTTATGCAAAGCCTCCTCATTGCTGCATCCCAACCCAACCACCTCTTCAACCGCCTCTGTAGGAGTCGACTCACCTACACCTACAACAACTACGCCACCATTTTCACCATGTTAATGGCCATTTTTCTGCTGCTAATTTTCACCGATGTAGTTAGGTAGCTAGGTACAAAAATGTTGGTACTTTCAGACAGCGACTGGTTGGTCCAATGTAAACAGCAGCCATGCCGCCCAGAGCTGTGGCAGCATGATGTCTGTTTCTATTAGGGCTGGGACGATTCACCTATCTCCAGATTCAATACTATCACGATACTTGGGTGCCAATTCGATATGTAATGCGATTTTTAAGTATTGCGATTTGATATTACGATTTATTGCGATTTTTGTTAACTTTTTTAACACTAGAACATGGGGAAAAAGTTAAATCTTACACTTCTGGGGACTTTTACTTTGTAAAATATCTTAATTAATACAGAAATTGTTTTTGATTTTCTGCATGTATGTAGTCAGAGATGTCCTGAAGTCAAATATATCAGTTATTGTCAGGATTATTTGTTAATTCCTCACAAATTAGTGATATTTTCTTTTTAATTTATAAGGGACATGTAATGTTTTATACTTCTGGTGAATATAATCCAATCAATCCGACCCTCCGCCGTTTTCTGCTTTGCCGTTTCGGCTCGCTGCGGTTTGTTTTGGTTTGTTTTGGTTTGTTTTGTTTTGGTCAAATTTGATCAATGAATTAATGGCTACATTTATTTTTAATATAATTTTTGCTACATTCAATGACATATTTATTTATTTATTGAGTCATTTTTTTATTGCTTGATTTATTTTTTATTTTGGCAGGTTCCGTCCTCCAGCCGTGTCCATTATAACACTAGGCTGTGTGTGCTCTGTGAACCTGTGTGGTCTGGAAGCATCTATTTATAAAGCCGTGTGTCCTTGCTGGGTGTGATGTGGCAGATCTGACTGTGGTTTTCTTTGGGCTTCATCCAAGAGTGCCAGCTGCTGCTGCGAGATGTAAACAAGAAGGTGAACCGTGTTATTATTGGGTTGTGTAACATTGTTTGTTGAGATTGGCTTAAATTGCCAAGATTAAAGGACATATGAATTAATTGTCCTAAAAATATCGCTCTATTATTTCAACAAAAAAATGAGGAAATATCGTTTGGAAGAAATTATATTAATCCCTCAGTTCCACACACTTGACTAAGACATTTTATGTTGGTTTTTCCACCGAGATGTATATACACTATATGTATATATGTATATACTGTATGTATGTATCTTGACCCTGAACCTGAAAAAACGTAATGTTGAGCCCTGTACACTTTACTTCTGGAGCTACTCTCTATCTTTGTCTTTCTACCATTTCATACACTCACCTTGTTTGAGCTTGTTTGGCATCCACAGGAAGTGCTGTGGTTGTTGCCATGGCCACACTGAGTGGGGAGCTGGATAAGTAGTCTACCCAGATGGCAGCGGAAGATAGTCTGTCCTTTACTTCTGGTTTTACTTTTTCTTTACGTTTTGTCAGGCAACTATGACCTCTGACCTTTATCCTCCTCACCATTTCTTGCTGATGATGGATGATAGTAACGTAAGGACTGAACCTCACAAGATCTTCCTTGTTGACCTCAGCTCCCCCCCCCACCACGCTTTGCAGTCACACTGCAGTTTGTTTTTCTTCCTTTGGGTGTGGAGCAGCAGCGCAGCAGGAGGCCGTTCATCAATCTGCACTCACATGATGCCACCAATCACGTCCTGTCAGATGTTTAATAAAACATGAAAGAGCCTAATAGGGTTTTGCAAATGGTATCTGTTCTTGTTTGAAGGGTTGGCACATTACAGCAGGTCGATAGTGGTGAATAATTAACTGAATAAAAGATGATGAATGTTCAGCTGCGCTGAATCTCCAAAGAACACTTCTGCTGGGTCTGAGGTCACCCCCACAGTCTCTCAAAATCCTGCGGGAAACACTGTATTAGCCTACGTCATCCGAAGCTTCCACTTCAAAACTCATTCCGGCGCCGCTGGTACAAACTGTGTGCCATAGATTCAGATGTATAGGTTTGTTGACTCATGGCCACCCTCTCTCAGGAGGTAATTGCTGCTGGTAGCTGTGTAACTTTGCCACTTCATTAGAACAGATGCCTGCAGTTGTCTGTGGAGCTCAACATGCAGCATACTGACATCTAAATGTCTGCTGTATGAACATGTTGGCGTCATGACTTATTGAAATGCTACTAGGAAGTGTAACAAGTGGATGTAGGGCATTTTATGGTGCTAAATCAATCATATAATGTGAAACTCAGCAAACAAGTGAGCTAGCCACGGTGCTAAAAGAAGTTGATCATCGAAGTACTGCACCAGTGCCACATCTTTTTCCCCTCAAATGAGGTATTCGGGTGTGGGACAGGTGGCTTTCCCCTCTCTCCCAAAAGCGAAGTAGTTTTGTAGTCTGATTGTAGTTTTGTAGTTTAGTTTGCTGTTCTTTTCATTGACTCATTGGTTCAGTCGTTTCAGACTGTATTGAAGGCTGAGATGTATCCAGTCTGTCCTCCCCAAAAAATACGGCTGTATAGGTCGTCTGTGCAAGCAGCTTATTACGACCCATATTTACATGTATTGAAAAAGAGATTTTTAATCTCTATGAGTCTTTACTCCTGGTTAAATAAAGGTTAAATAAAAGAAAAAATAAACGGCGAAACAGTCTGTTATTCTGTGAAATATGTTCTGCTTAACAGCCAAAACCAGATGTGTATCCACAAATCTCAGCCCAAGATCAAAATAAAGCACAAATTTATTTATTTATCTCGTCTCCATGACACCTCCCGGGCTCCATAACACCTCTTTTTTAATTCAGCGAAACATAAAAAAATGGAAATGAACAAATGTTGTGACACCCTGGCTCATGGCGCATCCTTAAGGCACCGTCGGGAACAACTGCTCCGAATAAAACGTCATCTGAATAAGCTCTTTCATCCGAGCTCAGGTCTGAATTATTTTTTTCACACACACTCTGGCTCACCTTCACAGCCGTGATTCATGGTGTTTCAGAGGGAGCAGAGGGCAACGATGCTGGACCAAAGTGAGCCAGCCAAATGATTTCAGCTGCCACACAACCTCCTGAAATAGACTTCAAGCTGCTTCGCTGCACAAACCCTCCTCAGGGCGGCCTTATGGCTGTCGTTAAGATTAATGATGCCGGATATAATAGTGTTATGATATTGATTTTTTTCTTTTTTCTTTTACTACCTCCTAATGAATGAGTGGACATAAATGAGATCAATGTCATGTGATAAGACAAGATGCACTTTCTGGATCCCTGAGGAGAAATTAAATGATGGTAGAATAAAGAGCAGGTAGACTGACCCGCTGTGCTGCTCACAGTAGGAAATAAAGGACATTAAATATGATTATAAACAAGGTTGAGGGGTTTGATGATGACTACAGTAGATGAAATTAGATCTTCAGAGTAATCATCCCTCTGCTGTCCAGTTACATTTATATTTTTCAAGTAGTTTCCGTCAAGATTGTGATTGTTTCTGTTGGACTGAAAAGCCTCTCTATCTATCCTACTCATTTATCTTCATCCACACTAGCAGTCTAGCACTAGGGATGGCAGTATTGGTCGGTCCGTCTACCACTTTAGTCCAGACTCAAACATCTCAACCAGCCCAGTTGCACGAAATGGCGTATGAATGACACGATAATTTGCAAGGCGTTTAGCGGGGGCGACAAAAAGAAATCTGATTGTATAGAAGTCTATGAGAAAATGAGCCTACTTCTCACTTGATTTATTACCTCAGTAAACATTGTAAACATGAGTTTATGGTCTCAATCACTAGTTTCAAGTCTTCTTCAATACAGCATGATGTTCATTTAGTAAATTATGGTCCCATTTAGAGTCAAACAGACCATAAAGCAGGGGATGCTTTAGGGCGTGGCTACCTTTTGATTGACAACTTTAGCCCTTTCACAGTGTGTTTTCAGTTCATCAAAGTTAATTATGACATTTAGAGTCTTGGTGGAAGGGTGTAGCATGGGTCAAAGAAGAACCAATTACATTTTGGATCAGATCCGATTCACGGAGCGGAAACACGCACTATTTTTCACTTATGGAAACGGCTAAAAAAAGTTACTCCAAATGCTATATGTATTGTTTTGGTTTCAAAAGTCACATTGTAATATCAGTGAAATTTATTTACCCTCCATCTCTCGTAGCCGTTGTACAGTAGTAGACCTTCACACTGCATCAGTCTTACAGTGTAGAAATCCATCATCATGTCATGTTTCTCCTGTTCGTCACCTCTGCAAAGACGCTTTGTTGACACATTTTCAGGCCTTAGTAGAAATCTTTCCCCCGGCTGCTGATGAGAGTCGACTCGATGAAAAGCAGAGAATCTTTTTCATTAAGAGTTTTATCTGCACAGTAAATAGAGCCGCGGATCTTGGAGGGCTTCGTTCTTCATTAAACCAACAGGCGCTAATGGTTTATTTGGCGTGTTTGTTTTCGGAGCAGCTCTGCTTTCCTCTGCGACAATGAAATGTTAATGCTTTGTTTGCTGGTAGTAGAACTGCTGAGGAAAAGATAACAGCTTATTACATGGGGATTAAAATGGGACTGCGTGAGTTTGTTCATGTACTGTGCTAATCTTGAGATTGAGAGCTATTTCTTGACTGTGGAAACATGCAGCTGACAATGTCAACTCAAGGTCCACTTACTGGCTGGTTCAGGAGCTCTCGAGCTTTCCCACTTTGTGAGATTCTTTGGTCAACTGTCTTATTTGTGTTTTAGGCAGCAGCCAGATGTTCTCCCAAGAGTATGATTAAGATCCTTCATGATGTTGCATTCAGGCCACAGATGGTTCTTCTTCTTACTCTTTTCACATGACTTATCCTGAATTAAGGGGGAAATGAAGACAGTGCATAAACTCTACAGTCTCCTTCAGGCCTCCTCTCACTGTCTTCAGTTCATTCAGGTGGTTGTAGAAATAAATCTCATACTCCGAGCCTGACAAAGCAACGATGTGCTGAAAGGCATTCCTTTATTTTTATAGTCTACAACCACTTTCATTAAAAAAAAGAGTTGATCTAAGTCTTTTTGACTTTCGTTCTTCTGGTATCAGCTGACACCCAGGGGAGCAGCAGAGCAGATACTTTGTCCTCTAACAGAGGATTATAGCAGCACTGAGGGGAAAACGTAGCATGGATGTACAATACAGAAGCTCAATGTAAAAGTTACCAAGTTATACGTGATTACTTTGAGATATAAATACACCAGTGGTGGAAGAGGGATTCTATGTTTTACTTTTACTGTGAGTTTAACAGGTTATGAAACAGTCTCAATTTAATACTGATGCCTCTTTATGACCGACATAAGTTAAGAAGACCATCAGCGAGAAGGACAGCACAGTGTTCTATTTTATAATATGATCATATGTTTTGAATGTAAAGTAACTTGTAACTCCAGCTGTCAGATACAACTAGTACAGTAAAAAGTACAATATTTCCCTCTGAAATGTAGTGAAATAGAAGTATAAAGTAGCATAAAATTAAAATAATCAAGTAAAGTACATCAAAATTGCATGTAAGTACAGTACTTGAGTACTTTCCGTCATTGAAATATGTCCATCATGGGGTAGCATGTGTACTGATCGGTATTTATATATAATAGTTCAAGGTTACATGAGGTCAGGCTGTCTGTCCATCCATCATCACGAGGCTGAAAAATGGTTGTTTTTAACACTTGATTGAGCGAACGTCCAGCAGCCATTACTCCTAATAACGTGGTGGAGCGGCTGAGGCTCTGACAGTCTGATGGATGGACGGTTAAAGGTCAGCTGAAGAGGAGAGACCTGGATTAGACTGCATGAAAAACATTTACACTGTTGAATCGAAAGGAACTTCAGTTCATCAATCAATCTGATTGACTTTGTGTTGAGATGTCAGCTAGCTAGCAAGCTAATGTTATAAATGACAACTTGAATCTCTAGTGACACGTGTTGCTGCTTTTAAAGCCGAATGCTTTAAGTAAGTAGCAGCAACTACGGGCAGAGTTGCCAAGTCCGCTTATTATAAGCAACTTTGGGCTTGTTTTCCTGAAAAGTCGCTTACAAATATTGGTAGTCGCAGGTTGGATATTTTGGGCTCGTGTTTTCTAAAGTGTAGTTGCTTATTTGGACTCCTGTCTCCTCTATACCGGCCTAGTTTGTCCTGTTGCAGCATCCGTACACAACCCTGATCCCTCCGCCCCTCTCCTTCCCCCATACACACAGATGACTGACAGTCACTTACCGCTGCCGCCTCACAGAGTGTTGTTGAAGGGTTGGTCGAGTTTAGCTAACAACGACAGGTACTAAGTGGGCGAAATATGGTAAAAAGTACAACAAAGACTGAAAAGAGAGTGGACTTAAAGAATGGATTCGCCCTCAAGTGGGGGACGATTCGAAGGCAGTTTGCCGTTTTTTTTAAGATAGGCTATACGAGCACATCATGCCGATCAGGTGAAATAATGTAGCAAAAAAATGTAAACTAGGTTTATGTGGGTGAGAACGGAAAGGTAGACTGGGTTTAGCGAATGATCATATAGCTTGTGATGTAAGTTACATAACATATCCGTGGTCATCTGTTTTATTACGCCTCGCAGTTCATTATGTTTTCGGGTGGTCCGTACATCCCATTCTCGTGAACTGGAATGGGAATTCCTTCAATTTTGGCTAGGGATGTTAATAATTAACCATTTATCTGTTAACTGACATTAAGAATTTTAACCGATTACCGCTACCGGTTAAACGGTTACAAGTCCGTTGGACACTCGCTAATGTTACGCTGCGCTGACACACAGCTGACAACCTCGCAGCTAAATGGTGCGGTGGAGACTTACCGGGAAAGTGGCTACATGTGTCCTCGACAATACACGCAGCATCATGGCTGCTACAGTAACTCCACTGGACGGTTGAACTGGGGACTCGCATGTGACGCGCTAATCTTGTCGGTTAACCGTTAATAATCGGTTAATGAGGGTCGATTATCGATTAAAAAAAATTCAAAATTAGCATCCCTAATTTTGGCACAAACGTCCACTTGGACTCAAGGATGAACAGATTAGATTTTGGTGTTCAAAGGTCACTGTGGCCTCACAAAAAATGTTTTTGGTCATGACTCAAGAATTCATGCTAATTCATACAGTTTCAAACAAATGTCTAACAGGATAAAATGATGTAAGCTGCAACTTGACAAGGCGATAATTCTAGCTCTTTCTGAGCTTTATGCAAACTTGAGGCTGATTCATCCTAAGCTGTCATCTCTCACCCTGTTCACCCAATCACATCTCTGCCATATCTCATCTGACCAATCACGGCCGTCCGTCTAATCTAATTAACTCCACCAGTCGAACTCTGCAGACGGGATACGAGCAGATCTGATATGTGGCCAATCGGATTCTTTGTCTCATCTCGTTTCATCACGGCCAAATTAGTTTTAGACGTGAGTGTTACGCTCCGTGATTCGCCCGACGAGCTGCTGCCCAGCTTCATCACAGCCGATGGTGAAACAGGAGATGATGGGTTGGTGCAAATATGAAAGGAAACGTGGTGAGAAAAACGGGGTGAGAAAGAGTTTTATAGGCTTTAGGCAGAATTCATGAGTCAGCGGTCGGCAGCACGAACTCTCTGATGGTCGGTGGTGTCCAGAGGTTATTAGGCGCAGCTCAGGTGGAAACAGGACAAGGACAGGCAACAGAAGGGATCCAGGATCAGTTGGTGCGTTTGGGGCCAAAATCAGTCCGAACGAATCAAATCACATTTCCAAGCGGTGTGCTGTGCCTCTGGTGCTCTGATAATTCAACGATAGAGAGAGCAGACTGGAGCGGGCAGGAAACCCACGAGAGAATAAAACCACACCTTAAATTCGATGAGCTGTGGAGGAGAGAGCGTGTTTGGTTAACCTGTGTTCTCTTTATCTGATCTGTAGAGATCCATCAACCTCTGCACAGGAGGGAACATTGAGTGTCTGACTCGCGTCCCAAACTCAGTTACTGGAGACTTGATTCAGTTCAAGATAATAATGAATTTATTGAAGTTGAAACTGGTAGTTGCTGTTATGCCATTTAGAATCATGATATTGGTTCTCGATCATTGGACTGGAGAGTAATGACATTGACTAACATTGACTTTATGTATTCTATTTTTAGACATGACTTTATGCAAAATCCGCTGCAGAGATTTACCGTAAAATTTAAATTAAAAGCCGAGCCCCAATCAGAGGCCGAGTCCTTTTTACTCGCCGGGTGTAGCTACTCGTTTTGACAAATAAATGCTGGTCTCAATTAAACGGAGGGTAACTTTTGTCAATATGGACATGTTACACATTCTCACAATTCCTTCACAATTCAATCGTTCGGCATTCAACGTCCAGCAAGAGGTTTGAGATAATACAGATGCAGAAGACACAATGACACACTAAGATCATATGCATGCATAAGAAAGAAAGAAAGAGAGAGAGAGAGAGGACGTTAAAAAGGAGAAAAATATAAGACCATCTGTAGGGAGAACGAGGCAAAAGACAAGAGAGACATGTAGTTGTTGTGAGAAGCAGCTCGATGCCTCGGGGTTTGGTGCCATTTGGTGCCTGTTTGGACAACCAGCCACAGAAAACACACACATAGAAATCCACACAGCTACACATCAATACAGAAACACACACCGTTCACACACTCTCTCTCTCTGGTAAAACAAGGCCTGGATAAGCTGTGCCTCACTAACACACATTTCCCAGAGTCTCCGTTGTGTCCTAATGTAGAGCGCTGCGAGCCTACGGGGCAGAGGAACAGGGCGGTTGCTGGTTCCAATCCCTGGGACAATCTGGCCTCAGAAAGCCCCTCTCACTGTGAATCATACTTGTAATCCCAGTATGTTTCTGATGACTTCATACTTTAGACCACGATGGAGACAATTGTCAGCCACCAGTGCTACTGTTTTATATTTCATGTGTGGAAAAGGGGGAAGATTTATGGCCTGATGGAGGTGCTGGAGGAGAGTCAAGGGTTCACCAAAATCATTCCAAATGTTCTTGTGCGGACATAAATATGTTGATCTTATTTCATCCCAGTCTGTCCTGTAGTTGTTGATTAGTTGTTTGGTTGAGACCAAAGTGGTGGAAGGAAGGACAGATGCGTAATCCCTGCTACTAACCAGGCGGCTAAATCCGGTTCTGAAAAGTGAAGCCAATGCTGAAGTGGCTTAAACTGTCATTCTTTCTAACAGCCAGCAGGGAGCGACTCCTCTGGTTGCTAAAAGAAGTCTGATTGTATAGAAGTGAGTTAGGTCTCACTTTTTGTCTTATCAGTTTGATTATTTTACTTTTTGCACATTACAATCAGGGGGAAAAGCATCTTTTGTTAGCGGACCCAGACCACTTCCTCTAAAGGGATTGTTTTGGTCCACAGCCGAGTTTGATTACGGTGTTCAGAGCTGCCCGAACGAATTGTACCGAGGGGGAAACTAACCAGAGTCTGATTCAACTGGAATAAACAATGCTGGTTTAAAAACGCCCCAGAGTATGAAACATCATCACAGTAAACTTTGGTCTGTAAATAAATAAATCTGCTCAAAATGTTGGATTTTTTTTGGGAGGTTTTATTTTGATTCTCCACAATATGTCCGGGCCGCCTGGAGCAGGAACATTTGTTGGTGTGTCAGTTAGAGGACAGTGAGTGTGTCAGACAGTCAGGTCCAGTGAATCATCTGGTCATCCTCCTCCTCCTCCTCTTCTTCATGTACTGGTGTCAGACTGTGAGACCGGCCTCTCGTCTCACTGGGAGTCGCTGCCCGCTCTGTCACATCGCTGTGCCCTCACTTCCTGTTTGTCATGGCTGTTGTCTCCATCCAGAGTGGAGTCACTGCCTGTCGGCTTCATCAGTGCAACAACACACACGCTCGCTGCTCAGCAGGCGGCATTTCCAAAACTTCACTTCTGTTTCTGTTTTTATTTCTCTTGAAACTGAGTAAATAACATGGCTGCCGCACAAAGATGGAAGTAACTCCTGATATTTAATCCTGTTACGGAACTGAAGTTGTTTTGTAAAGTTGTACTTATGTAACTTATGAATACTGCCCTTTCAGTGGTTTCTATTACACATTATTACACGGCATTCTACGGTCTGTTATTTCTTTATAACAGACCGTTGCAATGTATAACAGACCGTTGCTATGTATAACAGACCGTTGCTATGGGCGTAGTTCTAATGTCGGACTCTGGAGGACCGTTTTTGTGTGAAATTATTGATTTCTTAAGTAAGTAGTTGTGTAATAAGCGGGATAATGTACAGCTAGCGGGTCATTGTTGTGAAATAAACCCCTTCAGGACGTCGGGGTCGGGGGTGCGGCATCGCCCTGTCAGGGTTTATTTCACAACAATGACCGTCTCGCAGCACATTATCCCATACTTCAGATTCAGACAACTTTTTTTATACCAAGAAAGGCAATTCATTTTGCAGCTTTACGTGCATACACACAGCTTATAAAAACTTGCAGGCAAGGTATTATGGCAGTTTTTTTTCTCTTTCATTTTTAAGTTGTAAACTCAACTCATGTTTAAAACAAAATGTTGACAACCCCCCATTAAAACAGAGACTCCTTCCCGACATACTAGCATGACAATGTACCAGTGGATTCCTTAGGTTTTCTAGTTTCATATGATATATGGAAGTTCACTCTAGCTCTAAAACTGAACCTGCTACAGCCTCTGAAAGGCACTTAAGTCAGTTGGGATTGCCTGCGATCCTGCTGTCTCAGGGGTTAATATTTAGGTTGATTTATTTGCATTACATGTTTTTCAGTGACAATTTTCAGATTTTTTTATCTTAATGTCCTTTTCCGTGTTTTACTAAATTCATGCTTACAAATGTACAGAGCGTGATGTTAGACATCATGGTTGGTAAATCCACTTGTATGCTGTCTCTTAGCACAAACACCAACAGGAGAAAACTGTAGAATAAACCGGCTAAATGTCAAACTAAAGATGGTTAGAAGGAACTCTTCGTGCCTCGAAACTGTGGAGGTGTAGCCGAGAATCTGCTGCTTCCTGACGGTGCATGATGTGAATATTTCAAGACTGCTGTTGTTGTGGGCAGCTGACTGACTCTTTATATTCTGGTCTGTTTGGCCTGTTGGTGGAGCTGACTGGCTGCAGTGGGAGGACAGAGGCGGTCTGTGTGTTACTGACCACATCTCACTGCATCAGTGTGTGTTTGTGCAGAAACTGGCATGATTCGCATCGACACTGTAACCCACATAAACCAGATAGATTTCTAATCTGTGTGTGTGTGTGTGTGTGTGTTTGTGTTGCCACCAGTGTGTTGTTAGTTACCGCCCCTGGCTATGTACGCAGAATGACAAACAGAAACAGAGTGTGTGTGTTTAAGCAGAAATTAGATTTACAGCTGAAAGAAGGAAGGAGAATCGGAAAGAAATGTAAATATGAGATGCCGGCTTAGCTTGTGTGTGTGTGTGTGTGTGTGTGTGTGTGTGTGTGTGTGTGTGCGTGCGCGCACGTGCGTGTGTGTGGACTCATGTGGCTTCACAGGTATAAGCTGCCGAGC
>CAKAOJ020000029.1:740000-835000 GCA_916701645.2 Sebastolobus alascanus
ATCCTGATCCTCTTCCTTTTGATATGTTTTTTTTATAGTGTTAAGCGGCTTCTTTGCTTGTAAATGTCTGTCTGTATGTCTGTTTCCTGTCTATTTTTACTTGCCCAAAATCAAATTGCCTTCGTTGATTAATAAAGTTTTATTGAATTTACTTGAATTGAAATTGATCCTTGTGATCCTCGATCACGTTTCCATTCCTCCCTCCCTCCATGCTTCCATCCTGATTTCCTTTTTGTGTATTTTACTTGTTACCTTGAAAAAGAAAATATTCTTACAGTCAAATATTTTCATTTAAGATCTGGTTGTTTTGTTTTTGATTTCAAATATACAGTTTTAGTTTGGGTTGTTTGAGTTTTATATTTCAGTAAAAGCGTTACAGGAAACAAACAGATGTTATCTGTTATCGAACCATCCCAGTACGTGATTTGACCTGATATGATCAACGTTAGCAGAAGGATAACCCTCCCTCTCCCTCTCCCTCTCCCTCTCTCTCTCAGTGTGGAGGGCGACGCTCAGTGTCCGGAGGCGCTCACTTTTGCTGATTCGTCCTTCGGCCATCCACCTCCCTTCCATCGCTATAGCAACAGCTCTCTCTCCGGCCCCTGTGACCCCTACAACTCCGCCTCCTCCATCGGGCCCCTGGGAGCCTCCCTCACACACACACAGGTACTGACCCTAAAACACACACACACAAAAAACACCATCATTAAAGTTGTCTGTGTGACATTTCTGACCGGAAGTATCACAATGTTGAACGTGAGCGAGCACCGCTCAAAACAGTGAGGCGACACACACAAAGCTGAAATTCGGTTTGACTCTAAAATCAGTCGTGCGGCTCAAAATTCGGGCCAGAAACGGGCTAAAATTGTACAGTGTATGGCCAGCTTTACTTGCATACTGTTAGCCCTGTAGCGGAGCTGAAGAGAGTAATGGAACTCGCGAGCATGCATGACATCGAATCCAAAGCTCAGGAATCATTAAAAAACTCACTACCAGTGTAATTCACCTTGGTAGCCAGCTTATAGTTACTCTGCTAAAATATGAGGAATTCAAATATGTTTTGTTTGAACTTGTTTAACATCCTCAGCTGTCCTTACAGTGCTGCCTGTTGGGCTAACTGTTAGCTAGGCAGTGGGCCAAGCTGTATGTCTGGTTTAGAGGTCGTTATGGAGGTCAGCACTGAGGCAGCAGCACCTATACACACCAGCTACAGTAGGAGTTCACTGGGAACCCTGCAGCTCCCAACACAGGAGGAAAGGAATTAAGTACATGTAGTCAGGTAATGGGCCGAGTTTTACGGAGCTTAAAGGAACAGTGTACAGCATTTAGGAGGATCTATTGGCAGTAATGGAATATCAATACATATGTTTTCTCCTGATTCGATACTATCATGATACTTGGGTGCTGATTCGATATGTATTGCGATTTTTAAGTATTGCGATTCGATATTAACTTTTTTAACACTAGACCATGGGAAAAAGTTGAATCATACACTTCTAGGGACTTTTACTTTGGAAAATATCTAAATTGATACAGTAAAGATGTTTTATTTTCAGCATGTATGTAGTCAGAGATGTCCTGAAGTCAAATTCAGGAATTATTTATTCCATTTTTTCCAGCAACCCAAAAATCAAAGAATAAAGACATTTCCTAAGTGAAGACTTTAACTTCTGCCTCCTGAGTCGTGCTCTTGGGTTCTTTTTTCGCCTTTGAATTGTGACAAGAGCTTATTTTCTGCAGTAATCCCAAACCCAATGGAACAATCCTATTGGCTTTTTGCCGAGGGAACCAGGGCGATGCTAACTTCCTGGTTGGCCTACAGATATACGTCATCCCTGCACCACTCTATAAATACATATTAAAATTATCAAAATACTAATGACCTGCCTCCCTCTCCTCTCCCCTCCTCCTTCAGGGTAGCTCTCCCATCTCTCCCCCCAGCCCGGCGAGCCTCGCCTGGGCTCAGCGAAGCCGACACCAGCCGGCCAGCCTGGCGCTCCGCAAGCAAGAGGAGGAGGAGAGCAAACGCTGCAAGGCTCTATCTGACAGCTATGAGCTCTCTACAGACCTCCAGGACAAGAAGGTACAACGCTACAGCCAGTACACCCGACCAGTCCACAAAAACAAACATGCACGGATCCAATGAGGTTTCTAATCGTTTCTGTGACATTCTGAGTTGGATGCAGCCTTTTAAAGCAAAGCAACACTCGCCAGCAGAGTACAATGCACGTCAAAACACCCACACCTATTGTTACACACACACACACACTCGCACACGCACGCACACACATCATCGTGGGTTGATCCCAGTGCCATGTCAGGATATGCCTGTCCTATTTAGCAGCATCGAAGTGCTTCAACACAGTTTTATCACATTTGATTCCCACATCAGTGCATCCCAGTTTCTGTGTTTCTTATGTTGTGTCTGGTTTTTGCTGCCGACACCTAAGATTTGATGAACACGACTGTTTTGAAGTCCAAGCGGTTTGCTAACAGTTACAGCTTAGCTTCCATATGCAAACTTTTATTATTTTTATCGTCTCATATTTGTAATTTGACCTCTGCATTTAACCCATCCTAAGCATTGGGAGCAGTGGGTACATGATGAATAACTACAGAGCTTGTTTTTCTGTTCAGTGATTTTCCAAAATAAAAAGGCTTTCTGTCGTCCGTTCCTCGCTTGGTTGACTGTGTGTGATGGTGCAACCTGATAGGTGGATATGCTGGAGAGGAAGTACGGGGGCCAGTTTGTGTCCCGGCGGGCGGCGAGAACCATCCAGACGGCGTTCAGGCAGTACCGCATGAACAAGAACTTCGAGAGGCTTCGCAGCTCCGCCTCAGAGAGCAGGATGACCCGCCGCATCATCCTGTCCAACATGAGGATGCAGGTACATATACACACAATAATATACACACTGTATAGTAGTGGTGGGAAAAAAAATCGATTCACCTACATATCCCGATTTTTTTTTTACGATTTTGAAATAGATTTTTTAATGCCAGAATCGATATATTTTCTTCATTTTAGTCTATGCAGAAGTAGAAGGAAGTTACCGCTTTTATTGTTGTAGTCTGAGTAACGTGACGTCATATCCGTTCTGTATCCTTCAACCAAAACAAACCCGCAATGAACCGAAACGAGAAAGTAGAAAACGGCGGAGGGTCTGCGTGGATACGACCTGCACCCTCACATGTTAAATCCAAAGTGGTAAACACTACACATCCAGTAAAGTATGGAAACACTTTGGGTTTCACACATTGCAGGAAAAGCAGAGCTAGACATCACAGCTAAAGCTGCATATTAACTCTGTCATGGACAGGAAACTTATCGTATCGCGATAACGTGCGGTCAAGCCGGCCGTCACTCTCATCTCCGTGGTCAAATGGGCCAGCGCTACAACTGTAGAGCACCCATATACTGACATTTATGTTAAATACATTCAAACGGCCCCGATGGATGTATAAAGAGAACGGAGCTGACAGGAGAGCTAGAGACGGACTTGGAGAAGTTAGAGGAAGTATACACGTGTGACTACGTCAGGTTTTCAAAATAAGATGTTAACAAAGGGAACTTTATATAAAAAATACATATATGGAAATAAGATTGATTGGATTATATTCACCAGAAGTATAAAACATTACATGTCCCTTATAAATTAAAAAGAAAATACCACTAATTTGTGAGGGATATGTCTTTATTCTTTGATTTTTGGGTTGCTGGAAAAATGTAATAAATAATTCCTGACAATGATCCTGATATATTTGACTTCAGGACATCTCTGACTTTAGATATTTTCCAAAGTAAAAGTCCCTAGAAGTGTATGATTCAACCTTTTATCATGGTCTAGTGTTAAAAAAGTTAACAAAAATTGCAATAAATCACAATATCGAATCGCAATACTTAAAAATCGTGATACATATATCATATCGAATCGGTAGATAGGTGAATCGTCCCAGCCCTACTGTATATACAGTACACATAAACACACAACAAACCGTACAAATGTTTGTCTGTTCTCCGGTGGGTCCAGTACTCGTTTGATGAGCGTCAGCCGCAGGGTCAGGGGTCAGCCGGTCAGCGGGGGTCAGATGATGCAGGAGACTTGGACGACTCCTTCTCCAAGCAGGTAAGCACACCTGTTTGTCGTTTTACTGTGGATTACATTATTTTTTTTGACCTGACAAAGATCCAAGCAGGATCGAAACGTAGTCAATAAAAATATTGTGGCATGGAGTAGTGTGCGGGCGTCACCTTTTTCTTTACTGATGCTGTTCTGATAGCTCGCAAAAGACGTATCTAGTGTTAGCCTCATATTAAAGGTATCTGAGGTAAATAAATATGAGAATCTTTATAATGTGCCTGTGTGATCTGTGTTTAACTGTGTTGGACTGCAGGTGAAGTCTTTGGCCGACTCCATGGACGACTCCCTCACCTGCCAGTCTGGCCGCGAAGACTCGCAGGACGCCGGAGTTGAAGGAGAGGAGGAGGACGAGGAGGACGAGGAGGAGGGAGATGAAGAAGAGGAAGAGGAGGAGGAGGAAGGGGAGGAGGACGAGGAGGAAGACGAGGATGAGGATTACAGAGAGTGTTCATGGCGCAACGCCAACGCATCCTCCCGGCGCTTGGCGGGCCGGGCAGGAGTAGGAGGAGGGAGAGGAGGCGTGGGAGGAGGCGCCGCCATGCACGAGGACAGTACCGCCACCTCCTTCAGCGATGTCACCCTCTACATGGACGAGGGCTGCCTCCCCTCCTCGCCGCTCTCCCGCCCGCCATCCTCGCCGCTCTCCCGCCCCGCCTCCAGCTCCGACACAGAGTACTGGGGAGGAGGCGGGGGTGGAGGTGCGGGGGGGAGGGAGGACAGCAGGGAGACAGAGGGAGGGAGCAACGCCAGCCGGAGGAGCAGCACCCCCTGCACAGAGTGTCGAGGGGAGTACAGAGGGAGGGCAGGAGGAGGAGGAGGAGGAGGAGGTGGAGGAGGAGGAGGAGGAGGAGGAGGAGGAGGAGGAGGAGGTGGAGGAGGAGGAGGAGTTGGAGGAGGAGGAGGAGGAGGAGGAGGAGGAGGAGGACACCTCCCTGTCCTCACTATCGAACCACCCAGTGACAGCTCAGTGGACATGAGTGACAGGTCAGCACAGCCAATCAGAGAGCTTCTCTAGAGATCACACATTTGTTTTTCATAAATCCTGAGCAGGTCAAATCAGCCACAATAATGGTACTGGGGTACGTTACGAATCAATCGTACCTAATGTAAATACACCCTTAGTATTAACATATACATTTGTTTAAAATGTAGAATAAATGGGTAAAATATTAACAGTCCACTCTGGAGAACACGTGTCTGGAATTATTCGTTAACATGAAACTTTATTGTTCAACTCTTCAGGTCAGAGCGAGGCTCCATCGGACGCCTGGTGTACGAACAGGAGCCGTCAGGAGTCGAGCGAGGAGGAGGAGAGAGGGAGAGGAGGGGAGGAGGAGAGGAAGAAGAAGAGAGTGGAGAGGATGAGCAACCAGGAGGAGGAGGTGGAGGAAGCAGCGACGCCGACTCACCACAGGGAACGATCAAACACAAACCAAACGGACGCTCGGTCGCCACGGCGCAGGGACAGACCCGCAGCCCCGCCAACGTCCCCTTACCGATGCCTTCAGCCCGGGCGCTGCCGTCACACCCGCTCCCTCACCCACTCCAACACTCGCACCCCCACCCTCACCCCCACCCGTCGCCCATCCCCCACCTACCCACCATCCTCCACCACCACCCGCAGTACAGCCAGCCGCACGTCATGCACATGCACCACGTGCACGGCGGCAGCCCTTACATCCAACAAGCTCACCACTTCGCTCAACACCACTACCACCACCTGCACCACCAACACCACCACCTACCCCACGGTTACCCAGAACCCCCCTCTTCCCCGCTGCCCTCCCCTGTACCACCACTCTCACCCCTGCCGCCGCCGCTCACGCCCTCGCCGCTGTCCTCGTCCTCCTCCTCCGTGCTCCAAAACATGGAGGCGCAGCAGCAGCAGCACCTCGCCCACCACCCCCACCTCCACCACCACCATCTGCTCTGCTCAGACGGAGACAACGAGAGCGTCAACTCCACCACCACCAACTCCAACGACGACACAACGGTCAACAACTGCAGCTCCGGCTCCTCGTCACGCGACAGCCTGCGGGAGCCAATCGGAGGAGCAACGCTGGGGAAACAGACCTATCAGAGAGAGAGCCGCCACAGCTGGGACTCTCCCGCGTTCAACAACGACGTGGTGCAGCGGCGGCAATACCGCATCGGACTCAACCTGTTCAACAAGTACGTGTGTGTGTTTATGAACCTGATTAGAATCATGTTTATCATATTTTAAGAGGTTAAAAACAAAGCTTGTCTTGTCTCGGCTGCAGGAAACCTGAGAAGGGGATCCAGTACCTGATCGAGAGGGGCTTTGTGTCGGACACCCCGGTGGGCGTCGCCAGGTTCATTCTGGAGAGGAAAGGACTGAGCAGGCAGATGATCGGAGAGTTCCTGGGTAGCCGGCAGCAGTTCAACAAGGACGTCCTTGAGTGAGTACAAGACTCCTGACTGTTAGTGTTAATATTTAAAGCCCCCCTCCAGCCAGTTCTACTTCCTGTTTTTTAGTTAACGTATTAATTAACAAGAATTAACGCAACACACCGACTCTCTCTCCCTCGCTCTCTTCTTTACCGTCTCCTCCTGGCGAGGCGGCCGTCTGGCTGCTACTGCACCGAGGAGTCACACTGCCGCACGCCGGCCAGAGCGCACCGGAGGATGGATAGACATGTTGCAGAGGTTCGCCGGAACGTTCGCCGGGAAGTTTTGGAGGTGCACCGTCTACCAGCACCGGTACCGCACCGGGCTGCTCTGTGATTCGTTTATTTCTCTAACGGGACTTTTCGCTTGTTTTCTCTTGGGCTGAAAGTTGTACACTCCCTTGTGTAACCTCCAAAACGTCGTCGGCTGCTTTCCGTTAATTTATCTCCAGCAGGAGGAGACGGTAAAGAAGAGAGCGAGTCAGAGAGACAGTCAGTGTGTTGTGTTAATTCTGACGGTGGGATTTCGTGTAATTCACTATTCACACACACAAATGCCATTGTGAAAATAAACACACTTAACTAAGGTGGAGGGAACTAAAAATAAAATGAAACCCCTCAGTTAGCTGATGCAACAAGTTGGGCTAGCTAACTACACCTAACTAGCTAACTACACCTAACTAGCCAACTACACCTAACTAGTTAACTAACTAGAAAGACAAACTGACAGACAGATAAACAGATATATCAGTTTGCTGCTCAGGCTCAAACGAGCATGAGTGCGCCTGCAGCTTGGAGGATGACCTTTGACCTGCAGCTTCTACTATAGTCAGACGTCATATTCCCATTTTACAACTTTGAGCACAAAATTAAGTTATTTATCAAAATTGTTTGTCAAACAATGTTGTTAATCAACTTAGTCAGGAAATGACTCAAATAAATATGAAATATCATAGAAATACCAAAATACACTGGAGGAGGGGCTTTAAACCTGAGATACGTTTCTGTTTAAAGTTTCAGTAGCAGCTGATGCTGATCAGTGTTCTCTGTCTGCAGCTGTGTTCTGGATGAGATGGATTTCTCAGGGATGGATCTGGACGATGCTCTGAGGAAGTTCCAGGCTCAGATTAAAGTTCAGGGTGAAGCTCAGCGGGTGGAGCGACTGGTGGAGGCCTTCAGGTACTGAACTGCATCCCAGGGTTGAACCCCAGAGAGGACACAGTGATCTGTGATGTTTTCGTCATGTCTCCTCCTCTCTCTCTCTTCAGTCAGCGGTACTGTGTTTGTAACCCAGTGCTGATCCGGCAGTTCCAGAATCCAGACACCATCTTCATCTTGGCCTTCGCCATCATCCTCCTCAACACGGACATGTACAGCCCCAACGTCAAGCCGGAGAGGAAGATGAAGCTGGAGGACTTCGTCAAGAACCTGCGGGGTCAGTCAGCGGTTCATCTCCTCTAATCAGTGCAGTCTGTTTGTAATAATGCAACTGTAGCTGCTGCTGTCTGTCGTCATCACAACAGTCTGCAAGAACAAACTTTACATAAGGGATAGTGTACAGCGAACTTTGATTATCGAACCAATCGATGCAAGCCGCATCGCCATGAAGGGGTTGACTTCACAACAATGACCCGCTAGCTGTACATTATCCCGCTGATTACACAGTTACTTACTTAAGAAATCAATAATTTGGCACAAAAATGGTCCGCCAGAGTCCGACATCAGAACTGCACCCATAGCAACGGTCTGTTATACATAGCAACGGTCTGTTATCAAGAAATAACAAACCGTAGAATGCCGTGATTGTACAATCAGAATTGAGTACTCAGCAAAGCCGTGTAATAAAAGAGCTTCAAAGGATGTGCAGGTTTCTATTCATTTTCATCTTATTTAATTTATCAAATTAATTTTTTGTATTAATTTGGAATCACTCGCTAGAAACAAGAAATACTGTGAAAACTTTATTTGTAATTGTACTCAAGTACATTAACTCAAGTGCTGTACTTACATACAATTTGACGTACTTTACTTGAGTATTTCCATTTTCTACTACTTTATACTTCTACTCCACTACATCTCAGAGTGAAATATTGTACTTTTTACTGCACTACATTATTGATTGATTGATTGATTGATTGATTGATTATTTTCGTGTCATGCACACAAAGTGCCCAACCCTCATGAGTTTACAGAGCTGCCTTTCAGAGCTACAATTACATGATTATTGTTTGATTGATAGATTGTAAATTTGAAGGACAAAGAAATCTATCGATTAAAACTATTTCACCTAAAATGTTACCAACAGGAAGGTTGTGTTTGTTTGTGTTTGTTCAGTATCGGTCAGGTTTTGTTCATCTTTGAGTCTTTCCTGTATGTTTATGATTTCCTGTGTGAAACTGAACCCTGGGCCGTGTGTGTTTCCACCAGGCGTTGATAACGGTCAGGACATCCCCAGGGACCTGCTGGTGGCCATCTATGGAAGGATCCAGAAATGGGAGCTGAGGACCAACGATGACCACGTGTCTCAGGTCCAGGCGGTGGAGAGGATGGTGGTCGGCAAGAAGCCCGTAAGATCCTCTGACACCTCAAACAAACATCTGGAAATCTGTACACACACGTCTAAAGTTAACGCGTTGGAAACGGAAGACTTTGAATCTTGTTAGGATAACGTTAGCTTGATGCTCGCGATCACGATTTTTACCGATTGTCAACCGTACGCAGCGTTACTGACGTTGAATTGTCTGTGTGTGTGTGTGTGTGTGTGTGTGTGTGTGTGTGTGTTGCAGGTGCTGTCTCTGCCTCATCGCAGGTTGGTGTGTTGCTGTCAACTGTTCGAGGTTCCCGATCCGAACAGAGGTCAGAGGAGCGGCGTCCACCAGAGAGAAGTCTTCCTGTTCAACGACCTGCTGATGGTAATCAATACGCTGTGTGTGTGTATGCATGCGTGCGTGCGTACGTGCATGTGTGTGTGCATGTGTGTGTGTGTGTGTGTGTGTGTGTGTGTGTGTGTGTGTACATGTGATTTATTTTGGTGTATAAGAGAGAAATCTAGTATTATTATCTTTTCTACACAGGCTCACACTGTCTCGTTTGTATTGCTGCACTATTTTGGGATAAGTTTGAGTACAATTCTCTCGGAGCCTGAGGATCTAAAGTGATTGTGCGTCACCAGAGCACCCGTTTATCCCATAATGCCCTGGTCCTGTTTAATGCTGCGCTCCAGAAGTGTCAGAGAGTCTGAAAGTCTGACTTCCTGTTCGAGAAAGTGCAAATAAACGGAATCCCAAGTAGGAAACCCAAGCTGGTTTCTCATGTTTTAGTTTTTCCATTTGAAAGATTAAAGATGGTCACATTCTGAAAAACAATAGAAAGTGTGTGTCTTGATGCTAGAAGCTTTACTGACAGCTCAGCTGACAGCTGAGCTTCAAATGTGAATCAGGACGATTCTGACAAAAGCTCTCTATTCTAAATAAATGATTTAAAGTCTCCAGTCGATGTCACGAAAAGTGCTTCTAGTGTTTGTGCTCAGAAGATGACGTGACTCTATCTGAGATTCAGCTCCAATTCAATCATTTTTAATTTATTTACACCACGACTAAAAAAACAAGCAGGAGGAGAAATGTCTACAGTTTATGGAGGAATGATTGAAATGTCTCACTGAGGGGATTTAAAAAAACTCTCAGCTCGAAATGAACAAAAGAAACAATGAAGAGGACAGAGATCTCTTTTGCTGTTTCCTCCTCCTCCTCCTCCCTCTTCTCTGTCTTTCTGTCCTCCTTTCTGCCATGACATCTTCTCTCTTCTCATCTCTTCTCTCCTCCTCAGGTGACGAAGATCTTCCAGAAGAAGAAGACTTCAGTGACGTACAATTTCAGACAATCATTTCCTCTGGTGGACATGCAGGTCCACACCTTCCAAAACACCTGTAAGTATACTCCTCTCTCTCTCTCGCTCTCTCTCCCTCCTCTCGTCCATCTGCTCCCTCCATCTGTCTCAGCCTCTCTCCGTTTTATTTCTCATAGCTCTTCTTTTTTGCACTTGCTCAACTCTCTATTTTTACCCCGCAGTCGGCAGGCCCACTGAAAAGACACACATGCACACACACTTACACAAGGAGCTGTTTTCCTCCACCGTTCGTAGCTGTACCTATGAAAAGTAATGCACTGTAATTCGTATATATCCCACAAAATCAATTCGTATCTAATCCACGTAATTGTGAACCAGGAAGTATAAAGAGCAACAAACGCCGTGTAGGGAGGAGGTCGGGGTGGATGGTGGGTCAAAAAACAACCTGTTCTCACTCCTAACTTGTTAAATACCACCGATTGGTCAGTGCCCCTCGACATCGGAAACCAACGCATGGAGGCAACCTTTAGTGACAGTATGTGACGAACCGGGCTTTCAACTAAAGGCTGGCCCACACTAAAAGATTTTACAAGTCTTAACAGATGTGTAAAATGTCAGAGAGCCCACACGTAAGGACATGTTCTGTTAAATTTAACAGTTTTCTTCCTATAGTGTGTGGAGAGCAACGATTTGGTGAAAACAGCACAACACACACTAACAGATACATTCATGAACAACAAGAGTCCCCACTAAAAAAAAACAACCCTGAAATCTCACAAAATCTCTCGTGATCAAACGTGACTTTAGTGCAAACAAACATGGCGGATGACGGGCAGGAAGAATTAGCGATGTTAGTTTTTACTTTGAACTGAAAATTCACGAAGGATGGATGGACGAAGTCATGGAGATAAACACTCATGTTGTTGCCACAAATCAAGAAGTTGGTCCTTCATTTCTGAGCTCCATCTTACTGCTACTTTATGCTTCACGTTTTGCATTAGCTCATGCATTAGCCACGGCGGCCATGACGGCGGTGGTTGTCCTTCCTTTATCAGTCAGCCTGGTTCTCTATTGGCTATCGTTCTTTCCAATGTAACTGTGGTCATCAGCTGTCCTCGGGGTTCCCCACACACAACAGGATATCCAATCGTAAATATTGAACATGTTTAATATTTAGGATTTGAAATCAGTGCGTCCAGGATGGACTTCCGAGCCGATCGGGGGATGTATATATATATATATATACATACAGTATATATACTGTATATATTTATATACAATGTCACTATTATACAGTATAGTGATACCAAAATCACTTCACACATCAATGGTCACTTCCTGGTTATACTACAACACTTATTTTGGAAAATTAACAATAATTTCCTAAACGGTATGCCATAATATATATTGCGGTGAAAAACGCGGCCACAGTGAGTAAAATGTGACAAAAAACGCCCTGAAACGGATTGGAGTTCAGAGGGTTAAACCACTGGAGGCAAACAAGATTTTCAACTTGCTGTTAAGTTGCTCTTTAAGAGGTTCAAAAATTAGACATTAGTTTCAGGTCGGCCTTCATTTTGTGGGTCGTGTGGAGACATTATATATAATACGGAGATGTGATTGTGGAGCTGAACTCTTCAGAGTGAGGCGTCCTGTTAACAGGTGCTGAGGCAGATTTGAAACGCCACCAACTCCAATCTGCTGCACAAAGCCGAGAGCCAATTCTGCTTCTCTGCTGAAATAGAGGCTTGGAAACCACACACACCCACACAGTTACACGCACGCACACACACACACACACACACACACACACACACAACTCTGCATACGAGTGTGTTACCATCGTTATTGAAAAATGTGTCGGTTGAATGAGTCATGTTTTGAGGAATGCAGCTAAACAGCCTTGTTTTCAGATTGACAGTCGCATATTTAGGAAATCCTGTGATGTGCTTCCACTGCGGAGTACTGACTGCACTTCTGACGGACGACGCCTTGCCTTTAAAGAGAAGGCTGGCAGACAGAGTATCACTTCTCTAATTGGAGAGGGAAGTTGAGTTTTGCCAAGTGGTTATTAACAGATTGTTGAGAACATTTCCAACTGGGACAGAGTCTCCAATTTATGTCCCTCATGCATTTTTGGTGCATCATTCAAGAGCAAAATCTAGTGTGATGCTTTGACCAAGCTAATGCCAACTAGATGAGAAATCACAGCTTATGGACGTGAAATAACCCACTGCAACACTGAGATGCATTTTACCCCTTTACTGCAAATTCTTGACCCATAGCTGCAAACGTTGAACTCATATCAACCGTTGAAAAGTTGCAGCCACAAAGCTCGACTGTGTCCAATCAGATGTCTGAGAGGACTACTCTACATGTCTGAATGGTCTCTTATGCAGCTTCACTGACTAGCGACTCACGGGACTCAGGGGACGGAACGATAGTCGACGAGTCACGTCACTTAAGACTGACGTGACAAAATATGTCAACGTTAGTTTTAGTTTCACATGGGACACGAACAGCGGTCTCCAGATTAAAAGTCTTGTGTTTGTTTGACCCGTCCACCACCCGTCCCTCTACTATTAATACTACGTCACATGCTCCGACCGTCGAATAACGCCACGGTAAACACTACACGAGAATCAAGCTGATTTTGGGCCCGATTACTCCCGACAATTGTCAGCATTTGTTGATGGTTCTAAAGATTATCTTTCCAGATATTCCTGTGGTGTATATCACACCACAGATATTCCTGTGGTGTGATATATATATCTATATATATATAGATATATATATATCTATATATATATAAATATACAGCTACTTAAGGGGAAACAAAAGGGGAAACTGTCTGTTACAATAATTATACTAATTCCAGGTGATGGAATCAGTCACACAGATTCACGCGCCCTCTACTGTTTTCTGTTGCATTGCATTATATTATTGAGTTATTTGTGGGATCCACGGTGTCGTCTCAGAGCTGACAGTGTGCTCAGTGTTTACCGAAGCTGCAGTGGTGCCCGGGTAGTCGTCGTCGTTGTTGTTGTTTGGTTGTTGTTGTTGACAGTTCTGGTCCTCCAGTTGGATCTAAATGGGACTTGGCAGCGAGTGCTGATGACTGTGACCAGGACAGATTGTCCCGTATGATTCATCAGCACAATCTTACATCCACTGCTGCTGTGTGTGTGTGCGTGTGGGTGGGTGGGTGAGCACTGTGTGTGTATTGTCTGTGAGTGGGTGCACGTTAATGTATGTGTGTGTGTGTGTCTCTCCATCATCTTCTTCCACTCACTGATCCAGGGTCAGAGTCCAACAGGAAGACACAATTTTCTGTTCAAATTAAAACGGTTTGACTCGTTATTTAACTGGAGACATTCTGTGTTTTTGTCTGAGCTCTTCTCAATGAATTAAAGAGCTGAGTTGGAAAAAGTGATGTCACATATTTCCAGCACCAATCAGGAAGTAACGTTTGAATCAGGAAGTCTGATGACAGGCGCTGGGTCGTTTGCTAACTGTCAATGAAATCTGATCAAACCAAACACAGTCCTGATGAAGCAGATTAGCTGAGATGTGATCTGATACGATGTAATATTCTATGTGTGTGTGTGTGTGGTGTCTCGCCCAGACTACCCTCACGGTATCAGACTGACGTCGGCGAACCCCGGAGGAGAGAGGAAAGTGCTGATCGTCTTCACGGCGCCGAGCCAGCAGGACCGAGCTCGCTTCACCTCCGACCTCCGAGAGAGCATCGCAGAGGTCCAGGACATGGAGAAGTACCGCGTGGAGTGTGAGTCTTCCTACACACTATAGTGGTACTGATGTAGTAGTAGTAGTGGCAGTAACATAGAAGTAGTGATATAATGGTAGTAATATGGTGGTAGTAAGCAGCAAACGTAATAGTAGTAGTAGTCATAACAGAAGTAGTAGTAATAATCATAGCAGAAGTAGTAGTAGTCGTCATAGTAGTTGTTGTTGTTGTAGTAGTAGTAGTAGGAGTAGTAGTACAAGGAGCAATAGGAGAAGCAGCAGAAGTAGTAGTAGTATTAGTAGTAGTAGTAGTGGTAGCAGTGGTAATAGTAGCATTACAGTATTAGTAGCAGTAGGCCTAGCAGTAGCAATGGTAGTAGTATTACAATATTATTTGCAGTAGGCCTTTTAGTAATCATAACACACTAGTAGTAGTAGTATTAGTAGTAGTAGTAGTAATCATAATACACTAGTAGTAGAAGTAGTAGTAGTAGTAATCATAACACACTAGTAGTAGTAGTAGTAGTAATCATAACACACTAGTAGTAGTAGTAGTTGTAGTAGTAGTAGTAGTAGTAGTAATCATAACACACTAGTAGTAGTAGTAGTTGTAGAAAATCAGGAGTAGTAGAAGTAGCAGCAGAGGTAATAGTAGTACTTATAGAAGTATTAGTAGTAGCACTACGTTACTTTGGACAAAAGCAAGCAGTATCAGTAGTAGCACAAGCATTAGTTGTAGTAGTACAATAGTACTTATAGTTGTAGAAGTACTTATAATAGAAGTAGTAGTACTAGCTATTACTTGACGTCTTCTCTCTCCTCCGCCTCCAGCCGAGCTCGAGAAGCAGAAAGGTGTGATGCGTCCAGGTGTGTTGACGGGGGGAGGACCAGGAGGCGGGGGGACGGCGGGGGGCGGGGCCAACGTTGGCAGCGTGAAGGGCGAGGTGGTGAACGGCACTCTGGGTAGGCCGTGCCTTGATGATACTTACGCCTCGGTGGACGGACTCAAACGCACGGCACTCAGCTCCTCACTGAGAGACCTCTCAGAAACAGGTGAGGACGGGAAACACACTGGTCACTGGTGACAGATGTAATAGTACAAGTACACCTTTACAGCGTGTTTTTCTTCCGCTGTAAAGGTTTTTCTGTGAGACGTGACTGAGATTCTGCAAATGGGATGTTTTACTGTTTCTGGGTTTTCTTATTCTGACTCACTGACTCAGAGCAAACCTACATCTGTGGTCTTATGCAACTGATGAAACGGCGATGAAATCTAAAATGGTAAAATAATACAGTAAGATGGAAGTCTAACGTAGAGCTGTGATGCTCCGTCTCCACCTACTGGACAGCTACAACAAATACAACATGAAATATGAAAGGGTGGTTCTACTGAAGAAACTGCACTATCTGGACTACTGGTGTTTACAAGACACAAGAGGCAGCTGTTACTAACAAGATTAGTGATGCACCTATCAGTAATCATGTTTATAAATAAATAAATATCAGGATCAATCCCATATTGTGTTACTGCTGATTTTTGGCCAATTATGGACCAAACCCTGAATTCAAAACCCTACTGAAGTAAAAGTCCAGAACTAATATTAGTCGGGCTGTCAAAGTTAACGCGATAATAAGGCAAATTTGTTTTAATGCCACTAATTTCTTTAACATATTAATGCAACTTGTGATTTTTAGGTTGTAGCGGGCTCATATGAAACTAGAAAACCTGAAGAATCTATTGGTACCAAACATGTCATACTAGCTTGTCGGGAAAATTGCTAAATAATGCTACGAAGTTCCGCTAAATTTTGGCAAGGAAAAACTGTCATGGCCATTTTCAAAGGGGTCCCTTGACCTCTGACCTCAAGATATGTGAATGAAAATGGGTTCTATGGGTACCCACGAGTCTCCCCTTTACAGACATGCCCACTTTATGATAATCACATGCAGTTTGGGGCAAGTCATAGTCAAGTCAGCACACTGACACACTGACAGCTGTTGTTGCCTGTTGGGCTGCAGTTTGCCATGTTATGATTCGAGCATATTTTTTATGCTAAATGCAGTACCTGTGAGGTTTCTGGACAATATTTGTCATTGTTTTAAGTTGTTAATTGATTTCCAGTAATAAATATATACATATATTTGCATAAAGCAGCATATTTTCCCACTCCCATGTTGATAACAGTATTAAAGACTAGACAAATCTCCCTTTAAGGTACATTTTGAGCAGATAAAATATGCGCTATTAATCACAATTTAATATTTTAATCGACTGACAGTCCTAGTTTTAATGTATGTGTATAAACCACAGACTGTCTGTGGTAGAAACAACAACGTCGCTGCTGTATTTATGCCTAGATGACTTTCTGTTGAGTGTTGATGGAGCAGCTGCATAACCTGGCACTGATCGATCAGAACTCCCTTCAGAAAACAAGTATTTTTAAAGTTGTTTGCTTTCGTCTTGCAGACAGACCTGACAAAGCATGAATTCAGACTTTTTACAAATCAACATTATTATGTAGTTATTTCGGCATCCTTTTGATCCGTTTATTGCGATTAAATCACAGCACAATCTGTTTATTTGGGTTCATACCGCAGTAGCAATGTGTGTCAGATGTTATGAACCCAGACACGACGGTGTCTGAGATATCTTCTGACATATCTATACATACATTTGCATAAAGCAGCATATTTGCCCACTACTGGAAATAAACTAGTATAAAGAAAATGTTTAAAGTACAGTACTTGAGTAAATGTACTCAGTTAAATTCCATCACTGAAACTGCTTAAAGAGATAATTCAACAATTGTTGTCTGTGCGATAAATACGGAGCTGCAGTCAGGATGTGGTTAGCCTAGCTTAGCATAAAGACTGGAAGCGAGGGGAAACAGCTAGCCTGGCTCTGTCCAGTGTTCATAAATACACATCTAAAGCTCTCTGATTAACATGTTGTTTGTTTAATCTGTACGCAAACAGAATTGTTAAAACGTCAATTAGTGTTATTTTACGGGATTACATGTCGGAACTATTTCTTTTTTAACCCTGCTTCATTCTGATTGGCTAACAGGGAAGCGAGGTCGTAGGAACAGTGTTGGGTCATTGGACAGTACCATTGAAGTAAGTTTGTCGGGGGTGGGACTGAAAGCATGCACCGTGTGACCTCCCAGCATGTCGCCGCAGCATATCACGCACACGTTTGACTGCATGTTTGTCTGGTTCAGAAGAACTGAACGCGTTTGTCAATATTTTCGTCTAAATGTTCTGTGACGTTTCATCTTTCGTCTTACAGCTGAAACGTGCCTCTACCAGGAGATGCGTATATCCACAGAGAACTTTATCTTTGGAGATCCATTATTCCAGCTTTGGATGTTCATTATTTTATAGTTTAATAGTAGATACAGAGAGGGGGTAAGACATCCAACAAAGGTCATACTGATCACAACTGAACCGGGGATGTTGCAGTTATTTGGTGTGTTGTAACCGATAGGACGCCCCACATTTTTCTAAGTGCTACCATTTGTCTTTACTTCACTCATTCTTCTTCTCCTTTCCTGCATGTCTGTCCTGAAATCTGCTTGTTTAACTCATTGACAACAAATCACATACACTGTTCAAAGCAAACGTTAAGTTTTAAGACTTTAATTCATCTTTCAAGCAGCCGTTGATTCCAGTTCAGTTCACGTACAATGAAAATCAACTTGCAAAGACTTGAAACTTGGTGATCAGGGGCATGCAGGGACTCTTCCTTGTTGATTTGTTCAACAATCAATTGTAAAGGATGCTCAGATGTGATGGAGATGGAGGTGTGACCTCCAAAAAGTATTCCATTAATGAGCAAAATAAAACTTTTAAAATTCGGCTCTGTGGGGCTTCATGCTACTGAGTTTATTTTTAGCTAAATGCTAACATGCTCAATGACAATGCTGATGTTTAGATGTTTGTAAATGGAGCAGTGAAGCTACTGTGAGGGATCTTTGTTTTGACTCTGTTTAGTTTAGTCATTGAGGCTTCCTGCTAAATTACCGCAACTTCATCATCGTCAATGCAGCACGCAGGTTTTGGTTGCTTAGTAACGGAAGGCGCAACAGTAGCGCAACCCCCCAAAGCACCTTGGATAAAAGGATGACGCGTTTTAGACGCGGCCCCTTAGGTCACCAGTGTTGAAGATTCTTTGACAACCAGACTTCACCAACAAGAAAGAGTCTTTAAAACTGTCCTTGCTCTTTAACGCACCATTATGTGATGACAACATTGCTTTCGCAACAAAAAACCAAAGGCGGCAAATATATTTTCAAATTTCTGTTCAAGTGTCTGAAAGGCAATATTCATCGTGTACAAGTGATGCGCAGGTCACGTTCTTTACTGCCCACACCTACCCGACCCCTTATAAGAAAATATGTGTTAATCAACCATCCAAACACGACCCACAGATCACCAACTTTATGTATTATAGTAGCACAACTGTCAGGACTGAGATCTGAGACAAGGACAAAGACCAGAGAGAGACAGAGAGAGGGGAAGAGAAGGTGGACTATAATGCTAGCAATGTTTCTGTAAGTTATTAATAACTTACTCGCAACGCTGCTTTGTCACTTTTTGACCCATCTGCCCGAACCTGTGATATTCTCTAGTAAGCTCACCCGACCCGCGGGTCAACCCACTATCGCGTACTGAAACGAACTGAAACCAGTGGCTGCCGGGATGGTAGGAAACTAATCTAAAAACTTTAACTAAAACCACTGGTATGCTTCTTTTTTAAAATATCGTAAACTAATTAGTAGTCTGGTTCTGTATTTCATTCTCTTTCCTGCTTTCTTTGTTCTTCTCCTCACTCTTGTACCAAACTCCTCTTCTTCTTCTTCTTCTTCTTCTGCTTCTCCTCCCTCCTCCTCCTCTCAGGGTTCCATTATTAGCAGCCCTCGGCCTCACCAGCAGCGCCCCCTGTGTGCTGGAGGTCTATCCTACAGCCCCATGATGGTCCCTTCGTCTCCAGCAGCCTACCGGCCGCACCGCCCTACTCAGAGCCCCGGTACAGGGGTGGGGGGTGGGCCGGGGCTCTGTCACAACCAGGGGGGGGTCACCCCCTCCCCACTCGTGAGCGGGGGAGGGGCTGGGGCAGGAGGAGGGATGGCGGTTGGGGGAGGCCCGACTGGGGGAGGCCCGACTGGGGGAGGCTCGACTGGGGGAGGCCCGACTGGCGGCGGCCTGCTGGGGAATTTCTTCGGCAGCCGCAGAGGCAAGGTTCCTGGTCCCCTGACGATGACGTCACCAACTCCTCAGGGTCCTCCGAGTCCCCTGATGATATCATCACCCCCCCACTACCCCGCCCCCGCACCTCCCACCCCCCACCCATCCTCCCCTTCCCCATGCCTCTCCCCATCGCTCAACCTCGTCCAATCGGACTCGGGAGGAGTTGGAGGGGGAGGAGGTACGGGAGGGGGGCCGTCCAAGCTCCAAGCTTTGCACGCTCAGTATTGCCACGGCAACAGTGGAGGAGGAGGAGTCAGTGTTACTGGGCACCAGCAGCAGCAGACGCCGCCCCCACCCTACCACCACCATCACCGCTACCACATGCAGAGCGTCCCGCAGCACCACGCCCTCTCGCACAGGTTCTCTGCACCCCGGCGGCAGGGCCCATCCAGCTGCGTTCCCTCTCATACCCAGCAGCATCAGAGGATGCAACATGGCGTCGGCCAACACCCACGCTACAATTTGGGCTTCATCACGCCCCCACCGCTGTCCCCGCACTCCCCCCTCACCCCTACTACCCCGCACGGACTCTACCACTCGCATCCTGCGGCAGGGAGGCCGGGTGGAGGCGGCAAGCTCCCGCTGACCATCTCGCACTCGCAGCCCCACCCCCACGCCCACACACACTCTCACAACCACGCCGTGCACACACACTCCCCACTCAGCCCGTCCCCCTCCGCTTCCCCCTCCACCCACTTCATCTTCTCCCCACCGCCTCCACAGACGCCCTCGGCGCGCCTTGTCTCCCAGACACCTCCCCAGCCCTACGCACCCCAGTACCCGCCAATCTCCTCCATCCCACCTCCCCCTCCGCACTCCCCGTTACCTCCCCCGTCGAACACCCCGCTCTCCCTGCACCCAGGGGCGGGGGGAGGGCAGGGAGGCCCCAAGTCGAAACCCGTCAGCCGGATCAGCACGGTCGTGTGAGGAGGCAGAAGCCGAGGACGGTGGTCCGCCACCCCGCAGTGAGCCATCGGGGGGCGGTAGTGAGAGGGAGCAGGAGGGGGAGGAGGAGAGGAGGAGGGCAAATGCAGGCGTATCAACATGGCCAGCTAGTGAGGAAGAGAGCACTGAGAGCGGGGAAGAGGAAATTACTCAGCCTGTGTTATTTTCACATCCACTTCCCCTGCAGGTAGAGAGACTCTCACACATACTGAAAGACGTTTGTTGGGCAACTTGTACCCTGTAGGGGCTCCTGGAAAACCTGCCCATGGAGCAACCAGCACCAAGAACGTAAATCACGGCGTTTTCAGTCACACGAAGCTGAAGAAAAACTCCCACACACCGGTAGTCCTACCGTCTTGGTGAAAATCTCCTCCATCTTCCCTTCGTAGTGCCCTTCAGAGGAGGCCTGAGACTCCAGAGGACGTGTTCGTGTCATATTGTGAGTACGAATTTGTGAGTTGCTGTTGTGGAAAAATGGTTCAGGGACCAGACGTGAAGGGAACAGTGCCTGTGAATTTAACACAAGGGTTAGCGCTCGATGCTAACACTATGTACGGTATTGGTTGATGGGACAGTTCAGGTTTATAGGAAGCCTGAGAACGCGACGAGTCCTTTTACAGTATTCCAAAAATCACACTAGTCTTGCACCACTTTGTTTTTCGCACAAAAAGCACTTGTACCATTGTTTTGGTTGTTGACATATTACAAGCCATGAGGTGTTACTGAGAGGCAGAAGTGGTTAGCATTAATTTGGTGCAGTTTCTGTGTCTTAGACAGGCATGCATGACCTGTGCAATAGCTAATGAGTGTCAGTGTGTCTATGGTTAAAATCCTATATGCAGGGGGAGGAATTTGTCGTAATTTAGAGCCCCAATCCAGCATTTATTTGACCATAAAAAGTGCATTAGTGAAGGTTACTGAAGACTTTGCTTTCTACAATAAACTTTTTTAAAAACTTTAAATAAGCCATCATAACAAAAACTACAGGTGTCTTTCTACCTTTGTGTTTTGAAAAAATTACTAAAAGCCTTTAGTGTTTGTGGATTACAGGGTTTCAGCAGGGGGCACTACATTGTTGTTTTGGATTGGGTCTTTTAAATTGGGATTGTTGACGTTGCAATTTTCCCAATAATTTATTCTTTTAAAGGGGGATTTATTTGATAATTTGTACTAAACTAGTGAATTCTCCCCTGCAAGTGTCCCAGTATATTTGAAAGTATTAGCCTGAATTTGTCATAAATTATAATATATATCAACTGTATTTCATGCTCCATATTGTATGTGACCCCTTTATGTTGCCGGGGAAGGAGATTACGCTGAAAGGTGCCAAACAGGGTGCAGTCTGGGAAACAGAGTCTTTTTTTTCACTGGATTGTCTGCCTTCAATGAAGCCGGAGAGCTACAGTACCTAAATACAGTCAAGTTATTTCAGGTTACATTAAACTAGATCTTCTTATAATGTAACTCTCTGTACATTTCTCAACAGGTAGATTGCAGGAAATGTTAAATGAACTGGGTGGGAAATTAAAATTACAATGGTTATATTCAGTTTAAACAATCTAAATTTTGCATCATCCAACGAAAAACTACTTTGTAAGGGTGGTTAGAGGACAGATTGTCATCGTCTGAGGCCTGAAGCATTTGTATAACATATGACACCCTCTATCCTCAGACCCTCGATTCAGATAACATGGCTCTGAAATATCAGTAAGTTAGAATCTATGGCCCCGACCACGGCTCTGAAATATCAGTAAGTTAGAATCTATGGCCCCGACCATGGCTCTGAAATATCAGTGAGTTAGAATCTATGGCCCTGACCATGGCTCTGAAATATCAGTAAGTTAGAATCTATGGACCCAACCACGGCTCTGAAATATCAATAAGTTAGAATCTATGGCCCCGACCATGACTCTGAAATATCATCAGCCTAACTGTGTATTGATAAATCCATGGCGCTGTCCATGGTGCTGAAGTAGCAGTTAGATTTGTAATTGTGACTTTTTCTTTGAGTCCCAGCCTTCTCATAACTTATTCTCATAACTATATAGCTTGGGGGAGGGGAGAGTCGTTCATGGGACGGTTTGCTAGTCGTGGGTGAACGAAAACTATGGATATCTTCAGATAAAGTTAAATCATTATCAGGACAATGAGCTCATAAAACTAAGCATGAACATTAGTTTTTGTCTCAAGATCAGAAGATAAGTTGAGATATTGACAAATGCTCTAAAACTTTTAGCAGTAACTACACTATTTTCGGCTTCCCTATATTTTAAGCATTTGGAAACACAAAAAATGTATACATGTATGTTCACAAAAGCATGTCCGGCCACAGACAGACATGTTTGGCTAATTAGAAATAATAGTTAATTTCCCACCCAGTACAAATTGTGTTATTTTCTCTGGAAAGGATGTGAACTCTCCAAAACATTTCTGGTGACCTTTAAGTGAAAGTTTAATTCCACATTCACTACTCGTGTTGTAAAAAATGGAGAATAAGGTGCCTTCAAACGGAGGGATGGTATGAAATGATCATAAGAAATAATGTTCAAGAAAGACCACCTTGGAATATAAAGACAATTCAGCATCTAAACCACTAATATATTGATTGATTGTATCCATTCAGAATAAGAAATATCAAGCCATTTACTGCATTTTTTTAAAATCTGCCTCAAGGACTGAGGCCTTCGTCTCCCTCGTAATCCAACAAAGGAACCTGAAAACTGGACCTCATTTCATCTTGAAGGACTTACTAACATCTCACAGGACTGGAGTGCAGAATATGTTTCACCGTCACACAGCACTAAGTGAAATATTCTTGAACAAACTCATTTTTACACATTATTTTTGCACTTTGTGTTACCTCGCCAGTATTAAAGTGTATTTTCTCGCTCTCTCCATTTGATCGAGATCGCCGGATGTCAGGGCAGGAAGCCCATGATGGCTGATAGAAAGTTCTTCGACCTTTTGAACTATTTTACCAGCCATTTGTACTTTTTGACTAGAAATAAACCTCTCAGTGCTTGTTGCTTTCCTGTCAAAGTGGCAGGTTTTGTCAGCCTCATATGAATATTTACCAGCGTTTCACTGGTGGATGATGGGAAATTCCTCTGATGTTCTGAATGCAAACATTAATGACATGAATTTTAGTTTCCCTGTGATTACGTGAATGCGCCAACTGTAGATATTAACTGTACAGTGTGTTCTATTTTCAATGGGGCCAACAATATCGATCTGTAACTGAGGTTGCTTGAATTAACAAAATGTATGCTCTAAAAACCAAACGTTCATCAGGGTTCTTCAGCCTATTTGAGTAACTTTGGGTTCCTCACTAGATAAACTAAACAACTAAAATCCCTTAAATGTTTTTTGTAGAAGCCTTTTGTTTTTGAGGTTTGTGGAAACACCGTCATTGATTATAATCAATTGATGGAGTTCCTCAGGGAACCGTCTTGGGTCCCCTATTGTTTTCAATCCGAAGAACCCCTTTGACTTTTTAGAGTGTGCTACTGATATTATTATCAATATTGTTGTGTGACAAGCTTCTACTAACATAACGTACTCCTTGGGCTGTTTTGTATTTTTAGCATTTTTAATTTTGTTATGTGCTTACGAGTGTGAGATGATTTATTTTTTTCCTTTTTTGATTTGGGCATCTTATGGAAGTACTAAAACCTTTTTAATTTTTAATATGTTTACAACAAAACAACAAAGAATTTTCTGTGACTAACATACAACTAATATGTTCTAATATTTCTCATACAGACTGTGATAATTACTTTCACTCACCCCCGCAAACACACAACTCTGAATCATCACGGAGCCTCAGCGAAGCCTCTCACCAACCTTTTAATGGAAATAAGCAACACTTCTGCTACCAAACAACCTTTTAAAACCATACAAATAAACAATATATGCTGAGCTGCTAGGAACTGTGGACTGTTGGGTCCCCATCATGTATCTGCAATCACCTATAGAAACACTTAAAGTAACATCATGTCTAATAATCCAGAATAAAACAATTAACTAAACACACTTGAAATAACAAAACAAAGTTGTCGAGGAGCTCTGGATCAAACCTACCTCGTATGGGATTACACAACATTCACCCTGTTCCGCTGCGTGCCCGAGCTGAATCAAGCACATCCTCACTAAAGTTCCCATTTTAAAGTTCCATACCCATGCTTTTGCATGTTGTGGCCTATCAACTACAAATTGTATGTTGTACTTTACATTACTGTCAACCCTTTTCCAAATCATCCCTTCAGTTTTTAAATTTGTTTCCTTCCTTTGGGCAGCGTTTGGTTTCAGTGTCAATCTCTAGATAGATAATCCATCACTGTCAACATTTATTAGGAGTCCAAGCACCAACGGTGTTGGAACTATATTGCTCTTGCTGTTTTTTTGACTGGACCGTAGAGGGTCAGCCCTACAAACGCAAAAGTCTGTCACTATGTGATGGAGTTACACGATTGGTCGGCCGAGTGTTGGAGTTTCCTCATTGGCCGTTGCTCTTTCAAAATGAAAAGGCAGGAACAGTCCTTTATGCAAATGAGCCCGTCCAGTGCGACGCGTCTGGCTCACGAAACTTGGACCAAGCTGTAAAAATAGGCAATCTAGTTCTAAAATTAAACCAGATTCAGCAGTGGCATCGCCCATTTCTCGCTGAAAATGTTTTCAGAAGTAGATTATGGTGGATTGTTTAGACGGAATAACAGAAAGTTTACGAGCAGGCCACCATGTTGTTTCCTGTTTGAAATGGTGAGCAGAAAACCAGCAACAACAAAGCTCATCAATGCAATACTTGCAGCAACCATCCATCAAATCTCAAATGAAATGGTTAAAGGCAAGTTCTCTGTGATGGATTAGCTTTGTGCTGCAGGATGCAAGTCTCTGCAAGTATTTTCATTGAAATAAACTAAAATCAGGCTGCCCGGAAGGTCGGAAATCAATTTAAAATGTATTGCATGGTTTGCAGAAGTGATGAACAGTATTTGCATTTAAGAACATACAAAAACACAGGTATGGTCCTTTAAATGCTCAATTTAAATATGTTTTTTTTTTTCTGCCCGGGCCTGCTCTCCACTATCGGTTTGCATGTAGTATTTATTACAGTATCTGCACTGAATGAAATTGTATTATAAACATGAATGTACATAACCATCATTATATGAAAAATAACAATGCGAGTACTCACTTTGCTCCGCAGAGGGCAGTTTGTGTCTGGCTGGGTTTACACCGGAATGGAAGATCTGCTTTTTAACGCCAATAGAAACAGATCTGGTCTGACTGCTGCAGACAAAACAGGGAATATTTTAAAAAAAATTAAAGCACATCAGATCTGGTTCAAATAAAGTTAAAATATTGGATTCTTCTGTTCCTGTGTAAAAGCAGTCTGTGTTGTGTGTATCGATACAAGGGCGATGGACCTGGGTCTAAGTTGTAGGTAACAACATAATGGACCGCTTTGTGGAGAAAACATATTTCTTGTTTATAATGTAGAGCAAAGAGAGACTGGAATAGTCCTTGTAAAATTGTATGAGTACAGTGTCAAATATGTGTCAACAGAGACGACATTATTTTAAAAATTATGTATGGAAAATTTTAGCTGTGTATATAAATATATATTACTTGTACTTTGTTTTTGAAATTGCAGAGATATGGAAAAAAAGTGGAAATATTTATTGCTCTAAAGATATAAAAAATCTGTTCATGTTGATGAAAAGACGTGTCCTGTTTTGTTTGGCTGATTGAACATGCACGCGCACACATACACGGAAGGAACACGTCAACACTTCAGGAAATACAATTAGTTGCTTTCTTTCTGAGAGTGAGATGTTCGATGGATATCAATCTCATATCTGTGAGTTGAGAACAGCGTTAGAGTCAAGGTTCTTGTACTGTACTTTAGTATTTCTATTTTATGCAGTTTTATACTTTTTACTCCACTACATTTATCTGATAGCTTTGGTTACTTTACAGATTACAGTTTTTCATCCCCTTCCTGTCCAGGGAAAACCAGGTATTTCCAGATGTGTTGATGTTAAATGTTTGTGATAAATGAAGTGAAAATCCTCCTCCTTCTGAAGGTAAATAAACTCTTTGAAAAACCTCTTGGATCAGCTGGAAAATGCATCATCACAAAGCTGAAAACAGGCTGACTTTATGACTTTTTAGAGATGCGTGGTTCTCACAGGACGGCGACGCTACAAACATGATGATCTTATAGACCATGATGCATTGCTGTAGATTAAACTAGCCAACAGGATATAAAAGAGTTAAAATGCAACATACACATTAATGCAGCAGTAATATTAATCCAGAAAAATCAGATAGAATAGGAAAATACTGACACTTTTACTTTAAGTACTTTGCAGTAAGTACATTTTGCTGATAATACTTACATTATTTTATTGTAGTAAGGTTTTGAATTCAGGACTTTTTCTTGAAGTGGAGTATTTCCAGTGTGGTATTAGTACTTTTACTGAAGTAAATACTTCAAGTGCGGACATTATTGGAATAAAGGGATATTTATGTAAAGTAAGAAAAGATTGGATAGTTATTAATTCAGTTATTTTTTAATCAAACTTGCTTTATTTTCATATGTAATTCAGTAAATTATTCTAAACTAGCTAACAGGATATAAAGGAGTTAAAATGCAACATATACATTAATGAAGCAGTAATATTAATCCAGAAACATCAGATATAATAGGAAAACAATGACTGGGAACTCTTTACTGGCACATCAATACTTTTACTTTTCATACTCGAAATACATATACTGATAAATCTTACATATTTTTACTTATGTAAGTTTTGCAGGACTTTTACTTGGAGTATTTTCACAGTGTGGTATTAGTACTTTGGCACATCAGTACTTTAACTTTTCATACTCGAAATACATATACTGATAAATCTTACATACCATTACTTATGTAAGTTTTGAAGGACTTTTACTTGGAGTATTTTCACAGTGTGGTATTAGTACTTTTTCTTAAAACATATCCAAAACTGATATGATATAAGATGTTTTTATTTAAGCCTTACTTATTTTTTAAACGTCTTGTTTTTATAATTTTTTTATGACGATAAAGCAATCGGGCTGCATTTATTTACGTAATACGTTTTTACAAAAATAAGTTTTATTTTATCTTTAATTTTTTTTTACCGCTACGCGTCATCAGCACTTCCGCTCGAACCGGAAGTGTTTCGTCGTGCTTTAAAACTCCACCGCTGCCGAACGTGTTTTGTCGCTCAATTTCACAAAGTTTATAAATGTGGTAAGTTAATGTTGATTTCGTACATATAATTCCGAATATTCGCAACAACCGTGAGTTCCTCAGTGTGTACGAAACAAATCGGACTGTCATTGAGAGAAACGGTTTGTAGAAAGAATGATTAAAAGGGTGAAAAGAGTCACTATGTTTAGCTGTTAGCCCCGGCTAGCCTCTTTAAGCTAACTCGCTATTCGGCGATAACAGCGGCTAATGCTAATGCTAATGCTAATGCTAACGCTAGCTCCATTCAGATTGGTCAGGTGTCTTTAATGGGTTGCTTAGCTGCAGTTCGCACCGTTAAAAATAACGAGGGAGCTTCAACCTTGTCTTTGGTTAGCAGATAGCTGCTCGTCAGGCCTTCTGCTGCCTTTAACAGATCGGTTAATGTGTTACTGGGTCAAAGCTGGACGGAATTATTATTAATATTTAACGTCGTGTACGTATTAACTGTAACCTGCTACGTTTATTTCCAGTGGTGGAAGAAGTACTTTCCTTTAGATCCTTTACTTAAGTAGAAGTAGAAATCCAACACTTTAAAAATACTCCATTATAAGTAACGTTACTTTAAGGGCTGCAAATTTACGATTATTTTCATTATTGTTTGCCTATTTTCTTGATTGATTGCTCTATAAAACATCAGAAAAAAGGGAGATATACCCATCACAATTGTCTTTGCAGCATCTTCAAATGTCTTGCCTTGTCCAAACTGTCCAAACCCCCAAATATTCAGATTTATTCACGAGACATAGAAAAGCAGCAAAAAAAAACCTCTCTACCTCAGTTCTTATCCTGCATTATATTCCATATCTGACATTTCTTAATATCTATATCTCCTATACTTAATCACCCAGCACTATATCACTTTCTGCACTACATTCACTTTTTTAAATAGTCCTGTATCTCAGTTGTTTACCCTGCACTATATTCATTTTTAACAGTTCTTCTGCACATTGCATATTTTGTTTTATACTCTGTATTACTTACATGTGTCTTGTTACTACTTGTGTCGTTTTTACTAACATGTGTACTACTCACCTGTGACGTTTTCTTACTAACGTGTACTACTTACCTGTGACGTTTTTACTAATATGTTTGCACTATGGAACTGTGATGCTGGAAACTTGAATTTCCCTCGGGATCAATAAAGTTACTATCTATCTATCTATCTATCTATCTATCTATCTATCTATCTATCTATCTATCTATCTAAATCCTCACAACTTAGAAGCTGAAAACTGTGGATGTTGCTGAAAAAAGAAAAGAAAGTGATTAATCGATTATCAAAATAGTTGTCAATTGATTTTCGGTTGATTGACTAATCATTATGGATGCACTGATCCAACCTTTTCAGTCCCGAATCAATGTGGTTTCACATGGTGGTCTAAATGTTGTGTCAAAAGATTATCCATCAAAATAATTGCAATTTGTATATATTTTTGGCCCTTAAATATGAAAATAACTGAGTTCTTTTCCTCTCCCAGAGCGTCTTCCCGTCTGTGTTTCGGTTGGCTGGTTAAACAGAGAGCGATGGCCGGTCCAGAGCTCCTGCTGGACTCCAGCATTCGGATGTGGGTGGTCTTGCCCATCGTCTTCATCACCTTCTTCGTCGGGATCATCCGCCACTACGTCACCCAGCTCCTCCACAGCGACAAGAAGGTCGAACTGGAGCAGGTTTCTGACAGGTGAGACTCAGTTAAGTCTGCTTGGCCCACGTTTGACCTGTAACATATTAAGTTTTTAATGTTTGTAGTGACGCTGCAGAATGTGCTCACTGCTTTGGACTGTGCTGTCACTAATCTAAGGTTATGTTTGTGTTTGTGTTCAGCCAGGTGCTCCTGCGCAGCCGCATCCTCAGAGAGAATGGAAAGTACATTCCCCGACAGGTAAGTTTACTGGGAATTGAATCAAAGTAGGGCTGTCAATCGATTTAAAATATTTATTTGCGATTAATCACACATTTTTTATTTGTTCAAAATGTACCTTAAAGGGAGAAGTGGACGTGTCTCTGTTTAAAGTGAAAAGCTTTGAGATGTTTTGTGTAAACATGTTTTCACTGTTTCAGTCTTTCGCCATGAGGAAACATTACTTCAATGACGCAGAGACCGGTTTCTTCAAGAAGGTCAAGAGGAAGGTCGTCCCCAAGAACCCCATGACAGGTGTGTGTTTATCTTGATATAGTTTGCTCTTGGTTTGTATAATGTCCCGCTCTGCTGACAGTAGACTTGTCCATGTCTGTGATTGGTCATATGCTGCAAACACCGCCCAATTCATGGGAACACGCTCGTGTGCTTGTTGCAGACAGCAGCATGTTGACAGACATGATGAAGGGAAACCTCACCAACGTCCTGCCCATGATCGTGATTGGTGGATGGATCAACTGGGCTTTCTCTGGATTCGTTATAAGTGAGTTCATCTGTTCTCAGTCATTAATACCATCATACACTGTATAGTTGTTCACTATTAGAAATAAACTAACTAACTAATATGTTTAATGCTAATCTCTCCAAATATGTAACGAAAAGGTTTGGTCCTCTGTAGAAAATCTGAATCACTGGAGCAACTGTTTGGAAAATGGTTCACTGTTTCAAAGCATTTGATACAGTCAAAAACGGCGACATCTGCTGGCCAAATCCTTGATATTAAATCTGGTCTCAGAATACAATAGTCTTTCATTGTTGTTAGCTTGTATTATAAAAACTTTTAAACAGAGTCTACAGCTCTGTTTTTAAATACTGTGGCAGATTGAAAAGCACATCCACGGTTTTAAACCAGTGCGACCAGGGTTGGAAATTAGCACCGACCAAAATGCTGGTAAAATATGCAAGTGGCAGCTAGATTTGGAGGTGCAGAAGTCTAGTTATCTCTCAGAACACTTGAATTACAATATGCTGAAAGGTTATTATGGCATTTTTGCCCATTGATGCCAAAAATATTCTGCCTACTGAAGCTTTAATGATTGTTTATGATGTGTTTGTTGTTGTCATCCAGCCAAGGTACCGTTCCCTCTGACTCTGAGGTTCAAGCCGATGTTACAGAGAGGGATCGACCTGCTGTCGCTGGATGCCTCCTGGTAAAAAAACATCACCTCACCACACCAAACATTTACCAACAGTATCATGCAATCGTGTTAGTTTAGACAAAAATGAATCATTTACTCAAAATAATGACTCTCCATATATAACAGGGCAGTGGCATTCTATAGGGTTCTATTTATAATATAAAATATTTAATTAATCTCAACAAAAAAACAAAAAACAGAAGTGACTGTTTTGTCATTGATTGGGTGTTTATCTTTCATGGAGACCCAAAATAATCATATAAACAAATGCAGACAGATTATACATTTATGTTGTATAATATTGCTTCAGTTTGAATGAGCAAGCAGCCAGTCACATAACCGGCTCTGCAACGTTTATCTTGATTAACAAATAAAGACTTTATGATAAAAGTGTCACTATGTCACTGAAATTAGGGAAAACTGGTGTTGTTAAATTAAGTTAAAACCCGCCTCCAGCCATTAATAGTCGGATGTAATTCGTCACCATGGCAACCAGATTGCATCGTTTTTCAACCCAGTTTAGATGAATTTACTGTTTATCAGTCCACTAATGAGACCAGAATTAGGGCAACACAACGACTCTCTGTCGCTCGCTCTCTTCTTCACCGTCTCCTCCTGGTGAGGCGCCCGTCTGGCTGCTGCTGCACCGCGCGCCGGCCACAGCGCACCGGAGGACGGATAGACATGTTGCAGAGGTCCGCCGTTTGAAATGCAGTTTCAGCACATTTTGTAGGTGCACCGTCCACCAGCACCGGCTGCTCTCCCCTCACCTCCAGCACCGACACCGCACCAGGCTGCACTGTGAATTTGTTTATTTCTCTAACGGGACTTTTCTCTTGTTTTCTCTTGGGCTGAAAGTTTTGCGCTCTCCGTCGTCCGGACCTGTTAGAGGCCCGCAAACCTCCGGTATCGGCTGCTTTCCGTTAATTTATCTCCAGCAGGAGGAGACGGTAAAGAAGACGAGTGAGAGAGACAGTCAGTGTGTTGTGTTAATTCTGTCGGTGGGATTTTGTGTAATTCACTGTGTTGATTTCACCCGTTCACCACACATACAAATATCATTGTGAAAATAAACACACTAAACTAAGGAGGAGGAAACAAACAAAAAAAAAAGAAAACCCTCAGTTAGCTGATGCAACAAGTTGGGCTAGCTACCTACACCTAACTAGACCTAACTAGCTAACTACACCTAACTAGACCTAACTAGCTAACTACACCTAACTAGTTAACTAACTAGAAAGACAAACTGACAGACAGATAAACAGATTTATCAGTTTGCTGCTCAGACTCAAACTAACATGAGTGCGCCTGCAGTTTGGAGGATGACCTTTTGAAAAATAAGCCAAACAGTGTGGCTAATCAACTTAGTCAGGAAATGACTCAAATAAATATGAAATATCATAGAAATGGCAAAATACACTTGAGGTGGGCTTTAAATAACAGTGGCCTGACAGAAACGGATCACTTCATAACAGTGGACTGAGTTTTCACATTTTCATGCTTGTGTTTATTTTGCCTGTATTTATTTCATAATGTCCTGTTTATTTGATATTGGACAACATGCAGGGTGAGTTCAGCGTCCTGGTACTTCCTGAATGTGTTTGGACTGAGGAGCATGTACAGCCTCATACTGGGACAGGACAACGGTGAGTCTCTTCTCACTTTGTATCCCACTGATAGGTGAACCCAGTATTCAGAAATATTCAAACACACCATTTTAGAATAGGCGAAAATAACACATTTATATTGCATTCAAAAAACTACATGTGATTATCATAAAGTAGGCATGTCTGTGAAGGGGAGATTTGTGGGTACCCATAGAACCCATTTTCATTCATATATCTTGAGGTCAGAGGTCAAGGGACCCCTTTTGAAAATGGCCATGACAGTTTTGTCAAGTTTGGAGCGTTATTTAACCTCCTTCCCGACGAGCTCGTGTGACATGGTTGGTACCAATAGATTGATGAGGTTTTCTAGTTTCATATGATATCTGTACTCTCTCATTTAATCTGATGAATCATTTTATTGAATAAAGTAATAAATTGAGGATTTTGTTCAAGAATTTTTTTAGGGTGATGATATGATAAAATATGATGACAGACATTTAAAGCTTCATTCAAAAACCTCAATAGAAGCTTCGAATGTAAATATATGACATTCAGTACAGCCTTACAGAGTAGTGAGTCAACTGAGATTGTCTCCCATTTGTTGACGTATTTTTTGTGAAATTGTATGTGAGCATTAATAATACGATTTTTGTGAACTTGTAAATACGAAGTGTGCCCGCTGGTGTTCAAACTGTTTTATGTTTTAACTAAAGACAGTTCAGACATGACAGTTGGTCTGTTTGATTTCATTGATGTTGACGTTGTTGTTGTTGTTAACTCGTAGCTGCTGACCAGTCACGGATCATGCAGGACCAGATGACGGGTGCTGCCATGGCGATGCCCCCCGACCCCAACAAGGCTTTCAAGGTGAGACGTTAACAAAGGCAGAAAATATTATGAATGGTTCGATTTTTTTGAATTGCTTTGATCACATATTACATTTGAGTGTTTTTTTGTGTTGTGGCCAAGGAGAGCTGTATACATACAAGGGCTGTCACGATTTAATTGATCGAAATTAACTTCCGATTTCGACCATCAAAATCAAAAGCAGGATCGACGATTTTTTTTTTTTCCTGCATTTTACACTGCATGAATTAGCCTAGCGGCTAGCGGGCTTTAGGAAGTTAGTTTTTGATTTACCTTCGCTCAATGCATGTAAGCATGTAAATTATGTAACTCAATGGAACCCCTTTAACGTGCTGCCCACCGGCTGCTAACAGCTAACGTTAACTAGCTCTCGTTAACTAGCTCTCCTCCTGCCGATTTCAACACAGATTTATTGTTCACAATGTAGCATTATCAGGGATCGGCGACTGGAAAGCATTAACGCCAATAAATAACGATTGTCATCCCTCATAAAGATCACATGTATTTGTCACTTGCCCAATCAGACAACTGCATGAACTGAACTGCCCGAAAACAGAGTTTACTTGCCCCGGCCAAGCGCTAATGTTGAGCCCTGGATGCACTGACTGTATTAAATACTGGGACTCACATCTCCCTTTTTTTTGTTTGTTTGTGTCAGAGTGAGTGGGAGGCGCTGGAGATCGTAGAACACAAGTGGGCATTGGAGAACGTGGAGGAGGAGCTGATGTCCAGAGACCTGAACTTTGGAACTTTCTTCAGCCAGGACATCAAGTCCACCATGTTCTAGAGACGACGAGGACCCGCGAGCTCTGGAACGTCTGCGAAAGGTTCTAGAACTCTGTCTTCACAATAGAATCTGTTCTGAACATTCTAGAACACTGGTGATAATTTTAAAGGTTCTGGAACACAGTTTACACAAATTCTAGAAGTAGATAAATTCAGCTGATCACTGTATTCGCTACCTCAGGCACTTTATTCACTTTCTGCCTTTTTATGAGCCTCCAAATTCTAAGTGTGTAAAAGTTCTGCACTCCGTGATGCCTTCAGATGTTAGACGTGTAGATTAATAATTTAATGATGATTCAGTGTCTGAGATTTCAGCTTATTGCTCACTTATAATTGTCAATAGTAATTTAGGACATGGCCAATGTTTATATTAAACATTCTAATAATTAAAAAAAAGTAACTAGGCTTTAAATAGGCCCACGTTCTAGCTTTTTTCCGGAGCTTTCCAACCAATTTCTTGTCTTCGTTTGCAAATGAAGTTGTGGGCTCAGTTGTCAGGGTTGGTATACCGTATGTTATTTGAAAAAAACGTGCACCTTGAGTTAACTTTTTTTTGTCAAATGTCAAGAATGAATTTTCATTCAAATATTTGCTGTTTTTGTGTATTCAGTGTTCCAGGATACAGATTCTCTAGTTGTTCTGAAAGTTCTAGAACACGTGTTCTAACCCGGCCTTTTAAATCCTCTTCGCTCTGAAACGTGGGTGAGACGAGTTATAGAACGGTTCCCAAATGTTCCAGAACACCGAGTTGTTTCAGCAAACCAGCAGATTCTGCACCAGGTCGTAACAGACGAATCCTCTCAGGAAGATGTTTCTCTTGGGCGCAACGCAGAAATCAGAAGCAGCGTTTAAAGACGACTGGGACGTTTTAAATGTCAGCAGGCGTTCATGTTTTCACCCTGCAGGACGGACACTTTGCATGTACTTTTCTACACTGTGGTCATCCAGCTGAGCGACTTGAAGTGAGTGCAACAGTTTAATAAAAGGTGCCATCACAACTAATTGGATTTCTCTCGTCTAATTGTACACCCAGGTCTACCATCTCTTCATAAGCAACTGCTTTTTCCATGAAACCCGGTAAGCAGACGAATGTTTGTTTTAGTGGTGATGGGAACTATATGCTGTATTTCTAGTATTATTACCTGCACAACCATGTTGCATGTATGCACAAGGTGGACAAAAATAGACTTTAAAGGACCAGTGTGTAACATTTAGGGTGATCTATTGGCAGAAATGGAATATAATATTAATAAGTATGTTTTCATTAGTGTATAATCACCTGATAATAAGAATCGTTGAGTTTTCGTTAGCTTAGAATGAGCCGTTTATACCTACATAGGGAGCGGGTCCTCTTCACGGAGTCTGCCATGTTGCACTGCCCCAGGCACCCTGTAAAATGCATCTGGTGTTTACAGGGTGCGATAGAAAATTTTTAACTAACAAAAGCTAAAAGTGTAAAAAAAAACTCGCTCTTGTCTCATCGTGATAATAATCATCCTTTTATTCATATCAAAAGATTGAAAGTACAATAAAATATTTTCATCTGATATTTGACAGGAAGACCAAAGAAAGAAATCAGCCCAAACTTCCCTCCTGCTCGACCCAGGAATGATAATAATTATAATATTAATAAATTTCTTACAATACAAAAATACTGTACACAGAGCCGGTTTAAAAATCAGTAAGAGCTCACTCTGACCACAAAGAGAAAACTTTTCCAGCGTCCGTCATTCTGTCAAATAATTTCACGCCTGAATACAAATTTTCACTTATAAATATGAAAAATAAGCATCTCAATGTCCTGCACCAGTCGAGCAGTTCAAATAATCAACAAAAAAAAACCTGCAGTCATGTGACAGCTGAAATTATTCCATTTAAAAAAATAAATAGCAGAAGAAAACAACCAAAATATACAAAGAAAGATTAATTTCTCATCCCTGGCAGCTTTGTTCTGTATTAAATTATCTGTTTCTCTGCTATAAACACATTCCTCTGATTACCCATAATCCCCTTCACACTGCTCCTTAGGCCACTTTAATTAGTTTCTACTGAATTCTATTGAGTACAAAAAAAACATCAACAACGTGTCTGCTTTCATTTAAAAACATGCGAATGTTGAAACTATTTAACCTAATTTATTTGAATATTTAATAGCTTTTACTTTTCTTGTAAAATTAAGTGTTAAATGTTTCAAAAGGTGGATTTTAAATTAATTGCAGAATCAAAGTGTTTTCTAATGTATAGATATTTAACTGTATTCCTTTTAGTTTTTAATATTAAATGAATTCTCATCAAATATGGAACCTGGTGTGCACCTGATTAATAAACTTTTGCTGTGTTTTATTATAATCAATTAAAAAATAACAATTTGTTATATTCATTTTTTTAATTATATTTAAATTATGCATTGTAAACTAGTTTGTTATTGTCTTTAAATGATGAATGAATAATTTAATTTGAAAAAAGCCTTAAGACGTTATCAGTGTGCCACCTACAAAATAAATTATTTTTTAAGCAGCAAATATGTATTAACATGAATTAACATGAGACGTATTTAAATTAATCACAAAGTAGAAACTGTAAATATTAAAGCAAATGGATGATAAGTAACATTTAAAAACCTTTTCACAATTTATTTATTGTGATTCCATTTTAAAATCTAATTATTAATTCATCATTTAAAGAAAGAATGAGGACATAAAATTATTAATTGGTATGTCTTTACTTTGTATTGTATAATGCATAATTTATGTGTATAATGCAAAAAAGTACTTTAAGTAAATCAAGTTATAATAGTTTTTTAATGAATTATTGATTATAATTAAACACAGTAAAAGTCTGTAGTTATTTTGCTGGGACGCTCCAGGCTTCATAATGAAACCCTCCTGAGCTGTGATCAGCAGTAAAGAGCAGATTGATGGTTTCCTCCCTGCAGCCGTCAGTCCAAACTTCTGTATTCAAACTCCAGTTTAGGCTCAAATTAAAACTGAGCTCCAGATCCCCTTCAGTCTTGGTGCATCAAACTACCTGAGTATCAAGTGTCCGTGTTATCTACCGAGCAGAGAAAACTAATGTTTGGGGAGATTTGAGATGCAGCCTGCAGTAAACTCGGGGAAAAGAAGTAATCAGAGAAAGTTCAAGTGTTGTTGGAAAAAAGAAAAAAAAACTAAATTACATAAAAAGAGGCCCGTTGTTCTGACGAAGAAAAACAAATTACTGTAAAGTAGATTAACTAAATCCCGAGGGGTTCATTTAGTCTGTTTCCATGGTGATGTAGGAGGCGGCGGCGGCGGCGGCTGCGCCCAGCTCTGCGTCGTCATCCTTGCAGGAAGTGATGTCGTTGGCGGGCTGGGTGGATGAGGACGCGGCGGGGCTCGTGTTGGGGGCGGGCAGAGTGGGTTTTCTGATCTTGTCTTGTCGATGGTAGAACAAGACGTAGGCAGCGTTGGTCTGCACGACAGAAAAAACAACGGATTATTTTCAGGTTGGAGTTTATTATCATCTTAAAAGGGACAGATGATGTTTCTCAGTGTGGTTGTATGAGGTTCTTCTCCATAGTAGTCAGTGTATAACCTACAGTAGATGGCAAGCCGTTTCATTATTTAATTAAACCATACTCCTATCAGAACGGGAGCAAAGTAATGTACTGCTGTGGATGGGCGCAGCAGCTAAACGCATTTTAGACATCTAAAAAATCAATATCAGTTCAAGTGTATAGAATATTTTCACCTCTTTATAACGCTGTCAGACAGCCCTTTCTGACGAGGAACTGAAGCTGTTATCTATGCTCTCTTCAAAGCCACAAGACTCCATTGACAAAAACAGTAATTTTACCTCTCAGAACACAGAGTTGCTGTTCTACCGCTGCCTCGATCGGTTAGTTTGTGTTATTGTGACTGTGGTGAATCCGAACTAACCCTTTAAAACACCAAAGTCACACAATAACACAAACAAACTAACCGATCGAGGCAGCGGTAGACCAGCAACTCCGTGTTCTGAGAGGTAAAATTACTGTTTTTGTCAATGGAGTCTGGTGGCTTTGAAGAGAGCGATATAACGGCTTCAGTTCAATTCTAAATATAGCGTCCACTTAAACTGATATTGATTATTTTAGGTGTCTAAAATAGATTTTGCTGCTGCCCCGTCCACAGCAGTACATTACTTTGCTCCTGTGCTGTCTGTTTCTCTAAACTGGGGGCGTGCGTCCTGCTTCAGCCTCATGCTAATTTCTCGCTCTAGTTGAAGTATTTCAACTACCGGAATGACGTGAATTTGCATTGACTTTGTATGTAATCGTACCACGCGAAAAGTTGGCTCCTCTTTTGGTGTGAACGCAGCATAACCGTTCTACATCAGTCACCACTCTGTGTCATACTCACCACGATCTGGTCCTCTCTGGCGTAGGTCACCTTGCTGTCGTCAAAGTAATACCACTGACCGTTGTCCTTGTTCCGCGCATAGCTGGTGTCTGGAGTAACACACACACACACACACACACACACACACACAGTAAAACGTGATGAATGAAGCCCTGAACATGACCTCTTTGAGTCAGCATTATCTCAGCTAACTAAAAGGGACCTACAATGCCCGTCTCTGAGTCCTCCGTAGTGATTGGACACAGCGATGAGGTCATAACGGCTCGGAGGCTCCCCATTGGACAGACATTTCCTCAGGAGGCAGCCGGAGAAGTCCAGGTCTCTGCAACAAAACAACACACAAACAGTCTTCAGAGTGTCTTGGTGCCTTCAAATGGGGTCGTGTTTACCGTGTTAACGAGATGAGTCCATATGAACGCAAACCTCCTAAGTTGAAAGTTTCTGAAAGCTCCGAGTTCACGACTTGTGACGTGTTTGTTGACGTTATCAGAAATGGCGGAGGCCATAGAAGTGAATTTTTCGGTGCATAATAAATTAATATATTGTAATTTTAGTCGTATATTGTAATTCTTTGTAATTTTATGTCTGAGGAAAATGTTGATATTCCCAACATCATTATGCCTTTGCATTTCCTGCATTATATTACCCACCTGCTGGTTTGCTAAATTGTTAGCCTCTTTGGCTTCTAGACGGCGACAGTAACGTTAATATTGCCGTTGCTTAGCAGCGGTGTTCTTCACGACTTAACCACTTGAACGCCAAGCATATCGTGTACACGACTTCCCATGTTGTAAACACGAGCTCACGAGTTTCATGTGAAGAGACCATCTGACTCTGCTGTGTGTGTTTGTTTGTACCTGAGGGGGAAGTCCACGATGCTGTCCAGTTTCTCTCTGGTGAACTTGGTGTAGGAGAACCTCTTGAGGTGGATGATGAGAACCTCCGGCAGAGACCAGAGGTCCAGCTTCTTCGTGGCCAGCTGGTGCTTCTTACACACAGGACAGTACCTGAAAACACACACAATAATCGTACACCTTTCTCAACTGTTCATCACCTGAGGCCTGTACTACGAAGCAGGATTTGGGGTTAGCGAGGTAACTTCAGGGTTAAACCTTCAAGGTTTTCAGTCCTACGACGGTGGTTCACTTGTTACCGGGGTAGCCGAACACCTAACATGCTCCAACGCTTAGTTTAAAAGTTTCTCGGGAGTTTCCAGAGGCAACGAGTCGCATCGGACACCTGTGATTTGCATAAAGTAGCCTAGACTGCAACTTTATGCAAATGAGGAGCGGGTGACATGACAGTCCGTTTCTCAACTCGCGCCGCCACGCTACCAGAATGCATTGCACGGCTGCTTACATAGACAATGAATGGGCAGCGTGGAAAGGACAGAGCCTGTGGACATGTAGCATTACCGAGTTGATAACCACCGTCGTAGGGCCGCTTGGCGTGATCACGGTTGTTAGGGTTAGTTAGGCCAGATAACGAGAAGATACCCTGGGTATGTTGAACTCGCTTCGTAGTACAGGCCTCAGGAAGGAGGGAGTGTGTGTGTGTGTGTGTGTGTGTGTGTGTGTGTGTGTTTTACCATGGGTTCTCCTCCTCCAGTGTTTCCACAGTGGTGAACAGCTCGATGCACTCCTGCAGCTGAACCGTTGTCTGCTGCTGAGGAACCTCCATGCTGGCATGTTTCACATACTTCTACACAGGAAGAGGAAAAACACGGTAAACAAAGATGAGGAAGATGTCATTCTACATGTTTTCTCCCCACTAAACAGGTCAGACAGAATTTTAATCATTTATCAGACCGAACAGCTGCTGCGGAGTCTCCAACATAACTTTTGTACAGCTTTACCAGTCATTTAGTTTTCAGAATAAGGATGTGTTCACACCAAACGTGTACTATGACTTTTTTATGACCTTTTTCGACATATTATACTGTGACTTTTTTTATTTTTCAACATACTATGACTTTTTTTATATTTTTCGATATACTATACTATGGATTTTTTTCCGACATACTCTACTGTGACTTTTTTTATTTTTCAACATACTATGACTTTTTTTATATTTTTCGATATACGATACTATGACTTTTTTTTGACATACTATAGTATGACTTTTTTTTTTCGACATTCTATACTGACTATTTTTATTTTTTCAACATAATATACTATGACTTTTTTTCGACATGCTATACTATGACTTTTTTTCGCCATACTGTATCATGACTTTTATTTTTTTCTACATACTATACTATAACTTATTTTATTTTTTCGCCACACTATACTATAACTTCTTTTTGACATGCTATGCTATGACTTTTTTTTTTATTTTTCGCCATACTATAATATTACTTTTTTTTGACATACTATACCATGCCTTTTTTAATTTTTTCGACCAACTACACTATGACATTTTTCATGAAAGATTTCATGAAAAAAAAGTCATAGTATAGTATGTCGAAAAAGAGTCATAGTATGTCGAAAAAAATAAAAAAGTAAAAAATTCATAGTATAGTATGTCGAAAAAATAAAAAAAGTCATGATATAATATGTCGAAAAAAAGTCATAGTATAGCATGTCGAAAAAAAGTCATAGTATATTATGTTGAAAAAATAAAAATAGTCATAGTATAGAATGTCGAAAAAAAAAAGTCAAAGTATAGTATGTCAAAAAATTTCCTGAAGAAAAAGTCATAGTATAGTATGTCGAAAATTTTATGGAAAGAAAAGTCATAGTATAGTATGTCGAACATTTTATGAAAAAAAGTCATAGTATATTATGTTGAAAATTTTATGAAAAAAGTCATAGTATATTATGTTGATAATTTCATGAAAAAAAAGTCATAGTATAGTATGTCGAAAATTTTATGAAAAAAAGTCATAGTATATTATGTTAAAAATTTTATGAAAAAAAGTCATAGTATAGTATGTCGAAAAATTTTATGGAAAAAAAAGTCATAGTATAGTATGTCGAAAAAAGTATGAAAAAAAGTCATATTATACTATGACTTTTTTTCATGAAAATTTTCGACATTCTATACTATGAGTGTTTTTTCCACAAAATTAATCGACATACTATACTATGACTTTTCATGAAATTTTCGACATACAATACTATGACTTTTTTTTCACAAAATTTTCGACATACTATAGTATAACTTTATTTTCACAAAATGAATCGACAGACTACTATTCCTTTTTTCATGAAAATTTTCGACATTCTATACTATGACATTTTTTTCACAAAATTTTTTGACATTTGTTCACGGAAATTTTACACATCCTACAGTATGACTTTTTTCATGAAAATTTTCGAAATTTTAAACTGAGTTTTTTTCCACCAAATTAATCGACAGACTATACTATGCCTTTTTTCATGAACATTTTCGACATTCTATACTATGACATTTTTTTTTTCATGACTATTTTCGACATTTTAAACTGAGTTTTTTTTCCCCAAAATTAATCGACAGACTATACTAAGCCTTTTTTCATGAACATTTTCGACATTCTATACTATGACATTTTTTCAGGAACATTTTCGACATACTATAGTATGAATTTTTTCATGAAAATTTTCGAAATTTTAAACTGAGTTTTTTTTCCACCAAAATAATCGACAGACTATACTATGCCTTTTTTCATGAAAGTTTTTGACATTTTATACTATGACATTTTTTTACGAATATTTTCGACATGCTATAGTATGACTTTTTTCATGAAAATTTTCGAAATTTTAGACTGAGTTTTTTTCTACCAAATTAATCGACAGACTATACTATGCCTTTATTCATGAAAAATTTCGACATTCTATACTATGACATTTTTTTACGAATATTTTCGACATTTGTTCACGAAAATTTTACACATGCTATAGTATGACTTTTTTTATCAAAATGTCGAAATTTTAAACTGAGTTTTTTTTCCACCAAATGAATCGACAGACTATACTATGCCTTTTTTCATTAAAATTTTCGACATTCTATACTATGACATTTTTTTACGAATATTTTCGACATGACTTTTTTCATGAAAATTTTCGAAAATATTCGTAAAAAAATGTCATAGTATAAAATATCGAAAATTTTCATGAAAACAGGCATAGTATAGTCTGTCGATTCATTTGGTGGAAAAAAAACTCAGTTTAAAATTTCGATATTTTTGTGAAAAAGTCATACTTGACTTTTCATGAAAATTGACGAAAATTTAAACTGAGTTTTTTTTCAACCAAATGAATCGACAGACTATACTATGCCTGTTTTCATGAACATTTTCGACATTCTATACTATGACATTTTTTTACGAATATTTTCGAAAATTTTCATGAAAAAAGTCATGTCGAAAATATTCGTAAAAAAATGTCATAGTATAGAATGTCGAAAATTTTAAATGAAAAAAGGCATAGTATAGTCTGTCGATTCATTTGGTGGAAAAAAAACTCAGTTTAAAATTTCGATATTTTTGTGAAAAAGTCATACTATAGTATGACTTCATGAAAATTGACGAAAATTTAAACTGAGTTTTTTTTCCACCAAATGAATCGACAAACTATACTATGCCTGTTTTCATGAAAAGTTTCGACATTCTATACTATGACATTTTTTTACGAATATTTTCGAAAATTTTCATGAAAAAAGTCATATCGAAAATATTCGTAAAAAAATGTCATAGTATAGAATGTCGAAAATTTTAATGAAAAAAGGCATAGTATAGTCTGTCGATTCATTTGGTGGGAAAAAAACTCAGTTTAAAATTTCGACATTTTCATAAAAAGTCATACTATAGCATGTGTAAAATTTTCGTGAACAAATGTCGAAAATATTCGTAAAAAAATGTCATAGTATAGAATGTCGAAATTTTTCATGAATAAAGGCATAGTATAGTCTGTCGATTAATTTGGTGGGAAAAAAACTCAGTTTAAAATTTCGACATTTTCATGAAAAAAGTCATACTATAGTATGACTTTTCATGAAAATTGACAAAAATTTAAACTGAGTTTTTTTTCCACCAAATGAATCGACAGACTATACTATGCCTGTTTTCATGAAAATTTTCAACATTCTATGCTATGACATTTTTCTACGAATATTTTCGAAAATTTTCATGAAAAAAGTCATGTCGAAAATATTCGTAAAAAAATGTCATAGCATAAAATGTTGAAAATTTTCATGAAAACAGGCATAGTAAAATATTTTCGACATTTGTTCACGAAAATTTTACACATGCTATAGTATGACTTTTTTTATGAAAATGTCGAAATTTTAAACTGAGTTTTTTTTCCACCAAATGAATCGACAGACTATACTATGACATTTTTTTACGAATATTTTCGACATGACTTTTTTCATGAACATTTTCGAAAATATATGTAAAAAAATGTCATAGTATAGAATGTCGAAAATTTTCATGAAAACAGGCATAGTATAGTCTGTCGATACATTTGGTGGAAAAAAAACTCAGTTTAAATTTTTGTCAATTTTCATGAAAAGTCATACTTTAGTATGACTTTTTTCATGAAAATGTCGAAATTTTAAACTGAGTTTTTTTCCCACCAAATTAATCGACAGACTATACTATGCCTTTATTCATGAAAAATTTCGACATTCTATACTATGACATTTTTTTACGAATATTTTCGACATTTGTTCACGAAAATTTTACACATGCTATAGTATGACTTTTTTCATGAAAATGTCGAAATTTTAAACTGAGTTTTTTTTCCACCAAATGAATCGACAGAACTATCTATGGCCTTTTTTCATTAAAATTCCGACATTCGATACTATGGACATTTTTTTACGAATATTTTCGTCATGACTTTTTTCATGAAAATTTTTCGAAAATATTCGTAAAAATATGTCATAGTATAGAATGTCGAAAATTTTCATGAATAGAGGCATAGTATAGTCTGTCGATTCATTTGGTGGAAAAAAAACTCAGTTTAAATTTTCGTCAATTTTCATGAAAAGTCATACCTATAGTATGACTTTTTCACATATACGAAATTTAAACTGATTTGTTTTCCCACCAAATTAATCGACAGACTATACCATGCCGTGATTCATGAAAAATTTTCGACATTCTATACTATGACTTTTTTTACGATATTTTCGACATTTGTTTACGAAAATTTTACACATGCTATAGTAATGACTTTTTTCATGAAAATGTCGAAATTTTAACTGAGTTTTTTTCCACCTTATGAATCGAAAATATACTAGTTTTTTTTAAAATTTTCGACATTTATCATGAAATTTCGAAATTCGACATATTTTTATGAAATTTCGAAAATATTCGAAAAAAATGTCATAGATAGAATGTGAATTTATGAAAACAGATAGTATATTGTCGATTCATTTGTGGAAAAAAACAGTTTATTTTCCCCAAATTAATGAAGTATACTATAGTGCTTTTTCAAAAATTTCGAAATTTAAACTGACTTTTTTTCCCAAATTATCGACAATTACAACTTTATCATGAAAATTTCGACATTTTACTATGAATTTTTTCGAAATTTTCGAATTTTTTCACAAAATATCACATGCTATAGTATGCTTTTTTCATAAAATGTCGACATTTAACTAGTTTTTTTCACCAATATTTTCGACAGACTTTTTGAAACTTTCAAATATTCTCATAAAATTGTCGAATTCTAACTATGAATTTTTTCACGAAAATTTCGACATACGTTTTCATAAATTTTGAAAAAATCTATTTAAATTTGTCAATTTTCATGAGAATCATACTATAGTATGATTTTCAAGAAAATGTGAATTGTAATGATTTTTTGCACCAAAATAATTAAATCTATCTATTTCCTTTATCATAAAATTGACTTTTTCAAAAATTCGAATTTTAAATGATTTTTTTTCAAATGAATCGAAAATATTGTTTTTTCATTAAAATTTCGACATTTATAATGAATTTTACGAATATTTTCGACGATTTTTTCATGAAATTTTAAATTTCGTAAAAAAAGTCATAGATAGTTGAAAATTTTCATGAAAAAGATAGTATAGTTTTCATCAAATGATCGAAAAACTATTTATACTTTTTCAATTAAAATAACATTTATACTATGTACTTTTTTACAAATTTCGAATTAACTTTTTTCCGAAAATTTCAAAATATTCTAAAAATTTTCAATAAAATTGTCGAAATTTTCAAAAAACATATTTTAATTTGTCGATTCATTTGGTGGAAAAAAAACTCAGTTTAAATTTCGTCAATTTTCATAGTATAACTATAGTATGACTTTTTAAAAAAATATAATTTTAAACTGATTTTTTTCACCAAATGAATCGACAGACTATACTATGCCTTTTTTCATTAAAATTTTCGACATTCTATTATATTTTTTTACGAATATTTTCGACATGCTTTTTTCATGAAAATTTTAAATATTCGTAAAAAATGTCATAGTATAGAATGTCGAAATTTTTCATGAAAAAGGCATAGTATAGTCTGTGTATTTGGTGGAAAAAAAAATTTTAAATTTTCAATTTTCAGAAGTCATACTATAGTATCTTTTTACAAAAATTCGAAATTTTAAACTGATTTTTTTCCCCAAAAATCGACAGACTATACTATGCTTTTTCATTAAAATTTCGACATTCTATACTATCATTTTTTTAAATTTTCGACATTTTTCACGAAAATTTTAACATGCTATAGTATATTTTTATGAAAAGTCAAATTTTAAACTGAGTTTTTTTTCCACCAATGAATCGACAGACTATACTATGACATTTTTTACGAATATTTTTCGACATGACTTTTTTCTGAACATTTTCGAAAATATATGTAAAAAAATGTCATAGTATAGAATGTCGAAAATTTTCATGAAAACAGGCATAGTATAGTCTGTCGATTCATTTGGGTGGAAAAAAAACTCAGTTTAAATTTTTGTCAATTTTCATGAAAAGTCATACGAAGTATGACTTTTTTCATGAAAATGTCGAAATTTTAAACTGAGTTTTTTTTCCACCAAATGAATCGACAGACTATACTATGCCTGTTTTCATGAAAAATTTCGACATTCTATACTATGACATTTTTTTTACGAAGATTTTTCGACATTTGTTCACGAAAATTTTACACATGCTATAGTATGACTTTTTTCATGAAAATGTCGAAATTTTAAACTGAGTTTTTTTTCCACCAAATTAATCGACAGACTATACTATGCCTTTTTTCATCAATAATTTCAATCTATACTATGACATTTTTTTACGAATTTTTCGACATGACTTTTTTCATAAAATTTTAAAATATTGTAAAAAAATGTCATATAAAGTTAAATTTTCATGAAAAGAAGTATAGTCTGTCGATTCATTTGGTGAAAAAAAACTCATTTAAATTTTTATTTTTGAAAATCATATATAGTATGACTTTTACAAAATCGAAATTTTAAACTGAGTTTTTTTTCCACCAAATTAATCGGAATATACTATGCCTTTTTCATAAAATTTTGACATTATACTAATTTTTTTACGAATATTTTCGAAATTTTTCAGAAAATTTTAAAAATGTAAAAAATTATAATGATATTAAATTATGAAAACAGGCATATATATCATATTCATTGGTGAAAAAAACTTTTTAAATTTTTCAATTTAAACATACTTTATACTTTTTTCATGAAAATTTCGAAATTTTAAAAGTTTTTTTAAAAATTATGAAGATAACTATCCTTTATTCTAAAAAATTTCGAATTCTATACTATGCATTTTTTAAAATATTTTGAATTTTTCAAAAATTTTAAATATATATGATTTTTTCAAAAATGTATTTTAAAAGTTTTTTTTCCACCAAATGAATCGACAGACTATACTATGCCTTTTTCATTAAAATTTCCGACTTCTATACTATGACATTTTTTTACGAATATTTCGACATGACTTTTTTCATGAAAAATTTCGAAAATATTCGTAAAAAAATGTCATAGTATAGAATGTTGAAAATTTCATGAAAACAGGGATAGTATAGTCTGTCCGATTCATTTGGTGGAAAAAAAACTCAGTTGAAATTTTCGTCAATTTTCATGAAAAGTCATACTATAGTATGACTTTTTCACAAAAATATCGAAATTTTAAACTGAGTTTTTTTTTCCACCAAATGAATCGACAGACTATACTATGCCTTTTTCCATTAAAATTTTCGACATTCTATACCATACATTTTTTTACGAATATTTTCGACATGACTTTTTCATGAAAATTTTCAAAATATTCAAAATTACTAGATTTTTTAAAATTATCGAAATATATATAGTTTTCATTCAATTTGATAAAAAAAACTCATTTTAAATTTTTAATTTTCATGAAAATTTTTCATGAAATTTTTTAAATATTGTAAATTTTACATAGATTTTTCCAAAATTATAAAACATATATGTCTATTCATGAAAAATTCATTTATATTTTTTATTTCAAAAATTTTCAATTTTCAGAAAATTTTAAAAATATGAAATTTTATGAAAATTCAAATTTAAATGAGTTTTTTTTCCCAAATGAATAAGATATACTATGCCTTTTTATTAAAATTTCTACATTTATTATGAATTTTTTTACGAATATTTTCGAACAGCTTTTTTATGAAAATTTTCGAAAAATTGAAAAATAACTATAGATTTTTGAAAATTTTTGAAAACAGGATAGTATAGTCTGTCGATTCATTTGGTGGAAAAAAAACTATTTAAATTTTGTAATTTTATGAAAATCATACTTGTATGACTTTTTCAAAAATAAGAAATTTTAAATGAGTTTTTTTCCACAATGAAAGATATATATGCCTTTTTCATTAAAATTTAGACATTCTTTATATTTTATTTCGAATATTTTCGACATTTTTTCAGAAAATTTTCGAAATATTTAAAAAAATGTATTTTAAATTGAAATTTTCGACAAATTATATTTCATTAATTTTGTGATAAAAATATTTAATACAATTTTTATGACATTTTCATAAAATTTTACTGATTTTTCTAAAATGAAATTTTAAAGAGTAATTTTTTAAAAATATGAATTCTATTATTATGTAAAAAATTATTATATTTTTCAATTTTAAAAATATATTGTAATTTTTCATGAAAATGTTCAAATTTTAAATGATTTTTTTAAAAATCGAAATTTTAAACTGATTTTTTTTACCAAATGAATCGACAGACTATACTATGCCTTTTTTCATTAAAATTTCATTCTATACTATGACATTTTTTTACGAAATTTTCGACATGATTTTTTCATGAAAATTTTCGAAAATATTCGTAAAAAAATATTAGAATTAAATTATGAAAACAGGATATTAGTTTCGATTATTTGGGGAAAAAAAATTTAAATTTTTCAATTTTTGAAAAGTCATCTATTATGAATTTTCAAAAAATTCGAATTAAAAGTTTTTTTTCCACCAAATTGAATGAAACTATACTATCCTTTTATAAAATTTTCAATTCTAAATAATTTTTTAAATTTTCTATTTTTTATGAAAATTTTCAAATTTCTAAAAATCGAAATTTTAAGATTTTATTTCCACAAATGAATCGACAGACTATACTATCCTTTTTTCATTAAAATTTACACATTCTATATATGACATTTTTTTAAAATATTTTCGACATTTTTTTCAAAAATTTCGAAAATATTATATCCAAAATAATCGTAACTTTTCATAAAAGATATAATTGAATTATTTGTAAAAAAATATTTATTTTCGAAAATTTTAAATATGATATAGTATGATTTTTTCATGAAAATGACGAAATTTTAAACTGAGTTTTTTTTCCACCAAATGAATCGACAGGACTATACTATGCCTTTTTTCATTAAAATTTTCCGACATTCTATACTATGACATTTTTTTTACGAATATTTTCGACATGACTTTTTTCATGAAAATTTTCGAAATATTCGTAAAAAATATGTCATAGTATAGAATGTCGAAAATTTTCATGAAAACAGGCATAGTATAGTCTGTCGATTCATTTGGTGGAAAAAAAAACTCAGTTTAAATTTTCGTCAATTTTCATGAAAAGTCATACTATAGTATGACTTTTTCAAAAATTCGAAATTTTTAAACGATATTTTTTCCACCAAATTATCGAAAATTTAAATATTTAAAAAATTTCAAGATAGTATGTCTAGACTTTTATGAAAAAGTTAATAGTCTTATTATTTGGTGAAAAAAAATCAGTTAAAATTTCGTAATTTTCATGAAAACATATAGTATACTTTTAAAATGTCGAAATTTTGAAAAATATTTTTCCACAAATTATCAATCTATACTATGCATTTATATGAAAATTTTCGACATTTATTACGAAATTTTTACGAATTTTTCGCATATTTATTCATGACAAATTTCGAAATATTCGAAAAATTTCTATATATAATGCGAAAATTTTTCATATATCAGGAATATAGTTGAATTCATTTATGAAATATACTTTTAAATTTTCGTCAATTTTCATGAAAAGTTCTATATATTTTTCACAAAATGTCGAAATTTAATTTTTTTTAAAATTCCAAATTATAGCTATCATCTTTTGAATATTTAAAATTTATTCTAATTTCGAAAATTTTAAAATATTTGACATTTTCAATGTCAAAATTTTAAACTAGTATGCTTTTTTCAGAAAATGTCGAAATTTTAAACTTTTTTTTCCACCAAAATCAAATACTATCTTGATTTTCAAAAATCGAAATTTTAAACTTTTTTTCACATTTTCGACATGACTTTTTCATGAAAATTGAATATTTTCTAAAATTTCGAATTAGACTATAAATTTTTTTAAAAAAGCATATTATCTTGTTACATTTGTGAAAAAAAATCAGTTAAATTTTCATGAAAATTTTTGAAAATATTCTAAATATGTTTTTCACAAAAATAGAAATTTTAAACTAGTTTTTTTCATAGATTCGACAGCTATACTATCTTTTTTTTAAATTTTTCGACATTCTATACTATAATTTTTTAAAATATTTTAATTTTTAGAAAATTTTCTAGGCATAGTTATGTTGATTCATTTAAGAAAACTCGTTTAATTTTCGAAATTTTAAAATTACTTTAATGTTACATTTATTTTACAGACATCATTTTTAATTGAAATTTTGAAAAATCAAGTATATTGCTTTTATGAAAATCTTTTCATTAAATTTTCGCATTTAATATACATTTTTACGAATTTTTCATGAATTTTAATGATTTTTTCGAAAATATTATAAAAGATCTTATAAATGCAAATTTCATGAAAAAATTATTTCATACATTTTTTGTAAAATATCATTTAAATTTTCGTAAATTTTCACAAATTACTATAGTATGACTTTTTCAAAAAATTCGAAATTTTAAAGATTTTTTCCAAAAATGACAACTATATTATGCCTTTTTTCAATAAAATCATTTATATATGTCATTTTTGAAATATTTTAATGACTTTTTAAAAATTTTGAAAATTTTCAAAAATATTCAAGTATAATGAAACTTTTTTAAAAAAGGTCGAAATTTAAACTATTTTTTCCACAAAATAATCGACAATTTGCTTTTTCATGAAAATTTCGAATTATTTAAAAAATTTTACGAATATTTTCGAATTTTTTCACAAAGATGAAGCTTCATCTTTTTATAAAATTTTACATTTTCTAATTTTTAGCATATATGATGACTTTTTTCATGAAATTTAAAATGTTCAAAAATTATAGATACTGATTTTATTTTCACCAATATCGACGACTATACTATGCCTTTTTTAATAAAATTTTAAATTTTCTGAATTTTTTGAAAAATATTTCGAATGACTTTTAAATGAAAATTTTGAAAAATTTTAACAGTCATATTACAATGTGAAAATTTTTAAAAAGATGTCATTTTCTGAATTTTAAAAACTATTTTGAAATTTTTTAAATTTTAAATATATTGTAAAAAAATTTCACAAAAATGAAATTTTAAAATTTTTCAAACAATAGATATTATATCTTAAATTTTAAATTTTACATTCTATATATGACATTTTTATGAATTTTTCGAAATTTTCTGAAATTTTCAAAATTTTCAACAAATTATGACTAATTAAAATTTTCATAAAAATGACATTCTTACATCATTTGTTGAATATTTTCGAAATTTTTCAATAATTTAAAAAGTCATACTATAGTATGACTTTTTAAAAATAGCAAATTTTAAATGAGTTTTTTTTCCACCAAATGAATCGACAGACTATACTATGCCTTTTTCATTAAAATTTTCGAATTCATACATACATTTTACGAAATTTTCGATACATTTTTTACATGATATAATTTCAAAATTTCGTAAAAATATGTCAAGTAGAATGAATTTTCAGAAAACAGGCATTTATAAATCGAGTCATTAGTAAAAATCTGTTAATTTCATTTCATGAAGTGAAAAAAAACTCAGTTTAAATTTTCGTCAATTTTCATGAAAAGTCATACTATAGTATGACTTTTTTCATGAAAATGTCGAAATTTTAAACTGAGTTTTTTTCCCACCAAATTAATCGACAGACTATACTATGCCTTTATTCATGAAAAATTTCGACATTCTATACTATGACATTTTTTTACGAATATTTTCGACATTTGTTCACGAAAATTTTACACATGCTATAGTATGACTTTTTTCATGAAAATGTCGAAATTTTAAACTGAGTTTTTTTTCCACCAAATGAATCGACAGACTATACTATGCCTTTTTTCATTAAAATTTCGACATTCTATACTATGACATTTTTTTACGAATATTTTCGACATGACTTTTTTCATGAAAATTTTCGAAAATATTCGTAAAAATATGTCATAGTATAGAATGTCGAAAATTTTCATGAAAACAGGCATAGTATAGTCTGTCGATTCATTTGGTGGAAAAAAAACTCAGTTTAAATTTTCGTCAATTTTCATGAAAAGTCATACTATAGTATGACTTTTTCACAAAAATATCGAAATTTTAAACTGAGTTTTTTTTCCACCAAATGAATCGACAGACTATACTATGCCTTTTTCCATTAAAATTTTCGACATTCTATACCATTACATTTTTTTACGAATATTTTCGACATGACTTTTTTCATGAAAATTTTCGAAAATATTCGTAAAAAAATGTCATAGCATAGAATGTTGAAAATTTTCATGAAAACAGGCATAGTATAGTCTGTCGATTCATTTGGTGGAAAAAAAACTCAGTTTAAATTTTTGTCAATTTTCATGAAAAGTCATACTATAGTATGACTTTTTTCATGAAAATGTCGAAATTTTAAACTGAGTTTTTTTCCCAGCAAATTAATCGACAGACTATACTATGCCTTTATTCATGAAAAATTTCGACATTCTATACTATGACATTTTTTTACGAATATTTTCGACATTTGTTCACGAAAATTTTACACATGCTATAGTATGACTTTTTTCATGAAAATGTCGAAATTTTAAACTGAGTTTTTTTTCCACCAAATGAATCGACAGACTATACTATGCCTTTTTTCATTAAAATTTTCGACATTCTATACTATGACATTTTTTTACGAATATTTTCGACATGACTTTTTTCATGAAAATTTTCGAAAATATTCGTAAAAATATGTCATAGTATAGAATGTCGAAAATTTTCATGAAAACAGGCATAGTATAGTCTGTCGATTCATTTGGTGGAAAAAAAACTCAGTTTAAATTTTCGTCAATTTTCATGAAAAGTCATACTATAGTATGACTTTTTCACAAAAATATCGAAATTTTAAACTGAGTTTTTTTTCCACCAAATGAATCGACAGACTATACTATGCCTTTTTCATTAAAATTTTCGACATTCTATACTATGACATTTTTTTACGAATATTTTCGACATTTGTATAACATTTTGAAAATTTCGTAAATGCAAGTATAAATGTGATTTTCAGAAAACAATTAACTTGATTCATTTGAAAAAAACTCAGTTTAAATTTTTTATTTCATGAAAATCAACTATAGTATGACTTTTTACAAATATTTTAACTATTTTTTCCACCAAATGAATCGACAGACTATACTTGGCCTTTTTCATTAAAATGTTCGACATTCTATACTATGACATTTTTTTTACGAATATTTTCGACATGACTTTTTTCATGAAAATTTTCGAAAATATTCAGTAAAAATATGTCATAGTATAGAATGTCGAAAATTTTCATGAAAACAGCATAGTATAGTCCTGTCGATTCATTTGTGGAAAAAAAACTCTTATTAATTTTTGTCAATTTTCATGAAAAGTCATACTAAAGTATGACTTTTTTCATGAAAATGTCGAAATTTTAAACAGGGTTTTTTTCCATCAAATTAATCGACAAACTATACTATGCTTTAAATTTTGAAAAATTTTCTATACATGAAATATTTAGTATATTTTTCACAAAAACGAAAATTTTAACAGCTATATTCCTTAAATAAATCGACAGACTATAACTGCCTTTTTTCTGAAAAATTTCGACATTACTATATACATTTTTTTACATATTTTCATATTCCGAAAATTTTATACATGCATATAGTCATGACTTTTTTCATGAAAATTTCGAAATATTTAAAAATGTCATAGTATAGAATGGAATTTTCATGAAAGCATATTTCCACCAAATAATCGGTGAAAAAAATCATTTAATTTTTCTAAATTTTCATGAAAATTATACTTGAATTTTTTTACAAAATTTTGATTTTAAATGATTTTTTTCCAATGAAAATATTTGCATATTCATTAAAAATATCGAATTTAGAATGTAAAATTTTTAAAAAAATTAGACTGTCTTCATTGGAGATTAAGAAAATTTTAAATTATTCTTTTATATAATTAAAATATTCACTTTTTCACAAAAATATCGAATTTTAAATGATTTTTTTTACACAAATGAATACATACTATTTCTTTTTTCATTAAATTTTCACATTCTATACTAACATTTTTTAAATTTACATGACTTTTTTCCACCAAATTAAAATATTGTAAAAATCTTTATTATGAAAATTTTCGAAATTTATAAAATGATTATATGTCGATTCGAATTTGTAGAAAATAAAATCATTAAATTTTGTCAATAAAAAAATTATATATAGTATCTTTTTCACAAAAAATCGAATACAAATAGTATTTTTTTCCAAATGATCCGAGATATCTATGCCATTTTCTTTAAAATTTTCGACATTTTTTACATTTTTTTCAAATTTTCGTAAACTTTTTTCATAAAATGTCGAAAATATTCTAAAAAAATGTCATGTATAGATTCGAAATTTTTGGAAAAAACATTTAAGTTTCGTCAAATTTTGGGAAAAAAAACCCGTTTAATTTTTCAAATTACGAAATTTACTATGACTTTTTTCAGAAAATGTCGAAATTTTAAACTGAGTTTTTTTCCCACCAAATGAATCGACAGACTATACTATGCCTTTATTAATGAAAATTTTCGACATTCTATACTATGACATTTTTTTACGAATATTTTCGACATTTGTTCACGAAAATTTTACACATGCTATAGTATGACTTTTTATGAAAATGTCGAAATTTTAAACTGAGTTTTTTTTCCACCAAATGAATCGACAGACTATACTATGCCTTTTTTCATTAAAATTTTCGACATTCTATACTATGACATTTTTTTACGAATATTTTCGACATGACTTTTTTAATGAAAATTTTATAAAATATTCGTAAAAAAATGTCATAGTATAGAATGTCGAAAATTTTCATGAAAACAGGCATAGTATAGTCTGTCGATTCATTTGGTGGAAAAAAAACTCAGTTTAAATTTTCGTCAATTTTCATGAAAAGTCATACTATAGTATGACTTTTTCACAAAAATGTCGAAATTTTAAACTGAGTTTTTTTTCCACCAAATGAATCGACAGACTATACTATGCCTTTTTTCATTAAAATTTTCGACATTCTATACTATGACATTTTTTTACGAATATTTTCGACATGACTTTTTTCATGAAAATTTTCGAAAATATTCGTAAAAAAATGTCATAGTATAGAATGTCGAAAATTTTCATGAAAACAGGCATAGTATAGTCTGTCGATTCATTTGGTGGAAAAAAAACTCAGTTTAAATTTTTGTCAATTTTCATGAAAAGTCATGCTATAGTATGACTTTTTTCATGAAAATGTCGAAATTTTAAACTGAGTTTTTTTCCCACCAAATTAATCGACAGACTATACTATGCCTTTTTTCATTAAAATTTTCGACATTCTATACTATGACATTTTTTTACGAATATTTTCGACATTTGTTCACGAAAATTTTACACATGCTATAGTATGACTTTTTTGAAAATTGACGAAATTTTAAACTGAGTTTTTTTTCCACCAAATGAATCGACAGACTATACTATGCCTTTTTTCATTAAAATTTCCGACATTCTATACTATGACATTTTTTTACGAATATTTTCGACATGACTTTTTTCATGAAAATTTTCGAAAATATTCGTAAAAATATGTCATAGTATAGAATGTCGAAAATTTTCATGAAAAAAGGCATAGTATAGTCTGTCGATTCATTTGGTGGAAAAAAAACTCAGTTTAAATTTTCGTCAATTTTCATGAAAAGTCATACTATAGTATGACTTTTTCACAAAAATATCGAAATTTTAAACTGAGTTTTTTTCCACCAAATGAATCGACAGACTATACTATGCCTTTTTTCATTAAAATTTTCGACATTCTATACTATGACATTTTTTTACGAATATTTTCGACATTTGTTCACGAAAATTTCCGACATGCTATAGTATGACTTTTTTCATGAAAATGTCGAAATTTTAAACTGAGTTTTTTTTCCACCAAATGAATCGACAGACTATACTATGCCTTTTTTCATTAAAATTTCGACATTCTATACTATGACATTTTTTTACGAATATTTTCGACATGACTTTTTTCATGAAAATTTTCGAAAATATTCGTAAAAATATGTCATAGTATAGAATGTCGAAAATTTTCATGAAAAAAGGCATAGTATAGTCTGTCGATTCATTTGGTGGAAAAAAAACTCAGTTTAAATTTTCGTCAATTTTCATGAAAAGTCATACTATAGTATGACTTTTTCACAAAAATATCGAAATTTTAAACTGAGTTTTTTTCCACCAAATGAATCGACAGACTATACTATGCCTTTTTCATGAAAATTTTCGACATTCTATACCATTACATTTTTTTACGAATATTTTCGACATGACTTTTTTCATGAAAATTTTCGAAAATATTCGTAAAAAAATGTCATAGCATAGAATGTTGAAAATTTTCATGAAAACAGGCATAGTATAGTCTGTCGATTCATTTGGTGGAAAAAAAACTCAGTTTAAATTTTTGTCAATTTTCATGAAAAGTCATACTATAGTATGACTTTTTTCATGAAAATGTCGAAATTTTAAACTGAGTTTTTTTCCCACCAAATTAATCGACAGACTATACTATGCCTTTATTCATGAAAAATTTCGACATTCTTTACTATGACATTTTTTTATGAATATTTTCGACATTTGTTTACGAAAATTTTACACATGCTATAGTATGACTTTTTTCATGAAAATGTCGAAATTTTAAACTGAGTTTTTTTCCCACCAAATGAATCGACAGACTATACTATGCCTTTATTCATGAAAAATTTCGACATTCTATACTATGACATTTTTTTACGAATATTTTCGACATGACTTTTTTCATGAAAATTTTCGAAAATATTCATAAAAATATGTCATAGTATAGAATGTCGAAAATTTTCATGAAAAAAGGCATAGTATAGTCTGTCGATTCATTTGGTGGAAAAAAAACTCAGTTTAAATTTTCGTCAATTTTCATGAAGTCATACTATAGTATGACTTTTTCACAAAAATATCGAAATTTTAAACTGAGTTTTTTTTCCACCAAATGAATCGACAGACTATACTATGCCTTTTTCCATTAAAATTTTCGACATTCTATACCATTACATTTTTTTACGAATATTTTCGACATGACTTTTTTCATGAAAATTTTCGAAAATATTCGTAAAAAAATGTCATAGCATAGAATGTTGAAAATTTTCATGAAAACAGGCATAGTATAGTCTGTCGATTCATTTGGTGGAAAAAAAACTCAGTTTAAATTTTTGTCAATTTTCATGAAAAGTCATACTATAGTATGACTTTTTTCATGAAAATGTCGAAATTTTAAACTGAGTTTTTTTCCCAGCAAATTAATCGACAGACTATACTATGCCTTTATTCATGAAAAATTTCGACATTCTATACTATGACATTTTTTTACGAATATTTTCGACATTTGTTCACGAAAATTTTACACATGCTATAGTATGACTTTTTTTATGAAAATGTCGAAATTTTAAACTGAGTTTTTTTTCCACCAAATGAATCGACAGACTATACTATGCCTTTTTTCATTAAAATTTCCGACATTCTATACTATGACATTTTTTTACGAATATTTTCGACATGACTTTTTTCATGAAAATTTTCGAAAATATTCGTAAAAATATGTCATAGTATAGAATGTCGAAAATTTTCATGAAAAAAGGCATAGTATAGTCTGTCGATTCATTTGGTGGAAAAAAAACTCAGTTTAAATTTTCGTCAATTTTCATGAAAAGTCATACTATAGTATGACTTTTTCACAAAAATATCGAAATTTTAAACTGAGTTTTTTTCCCACCAAATTAATCGACAGACTATACCATGCCTTTATTCATGAAAAATTTCGACATTCTATACTATGACATTTTTTTACGAATATTTTCGACATTTGTTCACGAAAATTTTACACATGCTATAGTATGACTTTTTTCATGAAAATGTCGAAATTTTAAACTGAGTTTTTTTTCCACCAAATGAATCGACAGACTATACTATGCCTTTTTTCAATTAAATGTTCGACATTCTATACTATGACATTTTTTTACGAATATTTTCGACATGACTTTTTTCATGAAAATTTTCGAAAATATTCATAAAAATATGTCATAGTATAGAATGTCGAAAATTTTCATGAAAAAAGGCATAGTATAGTCTGTCGATTCATTTGGTGAAAAAAAAACTCAGTTTAAATTTTCGTCAATTTTCATGAAAAGTCATACTATAGTATGACTTTTTCACAAAAATATCGAAATTTTAAACTGAGTTTTTTTTCCACCAAATGAATCGACAGACTATACTATGCCTTTTTTCATTAAAATTTTCGACATTCTATACTATGACATTTTTTTACGAATATTTTCGACATGACTTTTTTCATGAAAATTTTCGAAAATATTCGTAAAAAAATGTCATAGTATAGAATGTCGAAACTTTTCATGAAAACAGGGATAGTATAGTCTGTCGATTCATTTGGTGGAAAAAAAACTCAGTTTAAATTTTCGTCAATTTTCATGAAAAGTCATACTATAGTATGACTTTTTCACAAAAATATCGAAATTTTAAACTGAGTTTTTTTTTCCACCAAATGAATCAACAGACTATACTATGCCTTTTTCCATTAAAATTTTCGACATTCTATACCATTACATTTTTTTACGAATATTTTCGACATGACTTTTTTCATGAAAATTTTCGAAAATATTCGTAAAAAAATGTCATAGCATAGAATGTTGAAAATTTTCATGAAAACAGGCATAGTATAGTCTGTCGATTCATTTGGTGGAAAAAAAACTCAGTTTAAATTTTTGTCAATTTTCATGAAAAGTCATACTATAGTATGACTTTTTTCATGAAAATGTCGAAATTTTAAACTGAGTTTTTTTTCCACCAAATTAATCGACAGACTATACTATGCCTTTATTCATGAAAATTTTCGACATTCTATACTATGACATTTTTTTACGAATATTTTCGACATTTGTTCACGAAAATTTTACACATGCTATAGTATGACTTTTTCATGAAAATGTCGAAATTTTAAACTGAGTTTTTTTTCCACCAAATGAATCGACAGACTATACTATGCCTTTTTTCATTAAAATTTTCGACATTCTATACTATGACATTTTTTTACGAATATTTTCGACATGAATTTTTTCATGAAAATTTTCGAAAATATTCGTAAAAATATGTCATAGTATAGAATGTCGAAAATTTTCATGAAAACAGGCATAGTATAGTCTGTCGATTCATTTGGTGGAAAAAAAACTCAGTTTAAATTTTCGTCAATTTTCATGAAAAGTCATACTATAGTATGACTTTTTCACAAAAATGTCGAAATTTTAAACTGAGTTTTTTTTCCACCAAATGAATCGACAGACTATACTATGCCTTTTTTCATTAAAATTTTCGACATTCTATACTATGACATTTTTTTACGAATATTTTCGACATGACTTTTTTCATGAAAATTTTCGAAAATATATGTAAAAAAATGTCATAGTATAGAATGTCGAAAATTTTCATGAAAACAGGCATAGTATAGTCTGTCGATTAATTTGGTGGAAAAAAAACTCAGTTTAAATTTTTGTCAATTTTCATGAAAAGTCATACTATAGTATGACTTTTTTCATGAAAATGTCGAAATTTTAAACTGAGTTTTTTTCCCACCAAATTAATCGACAGACTATACTATGCCTTTATTCATGAAAAATTTCGACATTCTATACTATGACATTTTTTTACGAATATTTTCGACATTTGTTCACGAAAATTTTACACATGCTATAGTATGACTTTTTTCATGAAAATGTCGAAATTTTAAACTGAGTTTTTTTTCCACCAAATGAATCGACAGACTATACTATGCCTTTTTTCATTAAAATTTCCGACATTCTATACTATGACATTTTTTTACGAATATTTTCGACATGACTTTTTTCATGAAAATTTTCGAAAATATTCGTAAAAATATGTCATAGTATAGAATGTCGAAAATTTTCATGAAAAAAGGCATAGTATAGTCTGTCGATTCATTTGGTGGAAAAAAAACTCAGTTTAAATTTTCGTCAATTTTCATGAAAAGTCATACTATAGTATGACTTTTTCACAAAAATATCGAAATTTTAAACTGAGTTTTTTTTCCACCAAATGAATCGACAGACTATACTATGCCTTTTTTCATTAAAATTTTCGACATTCTATACTATGACATTTTTTTACGAATATTTTCGACATTTGTTCACGAAAATTTTACACATGCTATAGTATGACTTTTTTCATGAAAATGTCGAAATTTTAAACTGAGTTTTTTTTCCACCAAATGAATCGACAGACTATACTATGCCTTTTTTCATTAAAATTTCGACATTCTATACTATGACATTTTTTTACGAATATTTTCGACATGACTTTTTTCATGAAAATTTTCGAAAATATTCGTAAAAATATGTCATAGTATAGAATGTCGAAAATTTTCATGAAAAAAGGCATAGTATAGTCTGTCGATTCATTTGGTGGAAAAAAAACTCAGTTTAAATTTTCGTCAATTTTCATGAAAAGTCATACTATAGTATGACTTTTTCACAAAAATATCGAAATTTTAAACTGAGTTTTTTTCCACCAAATGAATCGACAGACTATACTATGCCTTTTTCCATTAAAATTTTCGACATTCTATACCATTACATTTTTTTACGAATATTTTCGACATGACTTTTTTCATGAAAATTTTCGAAAATATTCGTAAAAAAATGTCATAGCATAGAATGTTGAAAATTTTCATGAAAACAGGCATAGTATAGTCTGTCGATTCATTTGGTGGAAAAAAAACTCAGTTTAAATTTTGTCAATTTTCATGAAAAGTCATACTATAGTATGACTTTTTTCATGAAAATGTCGAAATTTTAAACTGAGTTTTTTTCCCACCAAATTAATCGACAGACTATACCATGCCTTTATTCATGAAAAATTTTGACATTCTATACTATGACATTTTTTTACGAATATTTTCGACATTTGTTCACGAAAATTTTACACATGCTATAGTATGACTTTTTTCATGAAAATGTCGAAATTTTAAACTGAGTTTTTTTTCCACCAAATGAATCGACAGACTATACTATGCCTTTTTTCATTAAAATTTCGACATTCTATACTATGACATTTTTTTACGAATATTTTCGACATGACTTTTTTCATGAAAATTTTCGAAAATATTCGTAAAAATATGTCATAGTATAGAATGTCGAAAATTTTCATGAAAAAAGGCATAGTATAGTCTGTCGATTCATTTGGTGGAAAAAAAACTCAGTTTAAATTTTCGTCAATTTTCATGAAAAGTCATACTATAGTATGACTTTTTCACAAAAATATCGAAATTTTAAACTGAGTTTTTTTACCACCAAATTAATCGACAGACTATACTATGCCTTTATTCATGAAAATTTCGACATTCTATACTATGACATTTTTTTACGAATATTTTCGACATTTGTTCACGAAAATTTTACACATGCTATAGTATGACTTTTTTCATGAAAATGTCGAAATTTTAAACTGAGTTTTTTTTCCACCAAATGAATCGACAGACTATACTTTGCCTTTTTTCAATTAAATGTTCGACATTCTATACTATGACATTTTTTTACGAATATTTTCGACATGACTTTTTTCATGAAAATTTTCGAAAATATTCATAAAAATATGTCATAGTATAGAATGTCGAAAATTTTCATGAAAAAAGGCATAGTATAGTCTGTCGATTAATTTGGTGGAAAAAAAACTCAGTTTAAATTTTCGTCAATTTTCATGAAGTCATACTATAGTATGACTTTTTCACAAAAATATCGAAATTTTAAAATGAGTTTTTTTTCCACCAAATTAATCGACAGACTATACTATGCCTTTTTTCATGAAAATTTTCGACATTCTATACTATGACATATTTTTACGAATATTTTCGAAAATTTTCATGAAAAAGTCATGTCGAAAATATTCGTAAAAAAATGTAATGGTATAGAATGTCGAAAATTTTAATGAAAAAAGGCATAGTATAGTCTGTCGATTCATTTGGTGGTAAAAAAACTCAGTTTAAATTTTCGTCAATTTTCATGAAAAGTCATACTATAGTATGACTTTTTCACAAAAATATCGAAATTTTAAACTGAGTTTTTTTTTCCACCAAATGAATCGACAGACTATACTATGCCTTTTTCCATTAAAATTTTCGACATTCTATACTATGACATTTTTTTACGAATATTTTCGACATGACTTTTTTCATGAAAATTTTCGAAAATATTCGTAAAAAAATGTCATAGCATAGAATGTCGAAAATTTTCATGAAAACAGGCATAGTATAGTCTGTCGATTCATTTGGTGGAAAAAAAACTCAGTTTAAATTTTTGTCAATTTTCATGAAAAGTCATACTATAGTATGACTTTTTTCATGAAAATGTCGAAATTTTAAACTGAGTTTTTTTCATGAAAATGTCGAAATTTTAAATGAGTTTTTTTTTATACCAAATTAATCGACGACATACTAGCCTTTTTTCATGAAAATTTTCGACATTTATACTATGACATTTTTTTACGAATATTTCGACATTTGTTCACGAAAATTTTAACATGCTTAGTATGACTTTTTTCATGAAAATGTCGAATTTTAAACTGAGTTTTTTTCACCAAATTAATCGACAGACTTACTATGCCTTTTTTCATGAAAATTTCGACATTCTATACTATGACATTTTTTTTCGAATATTTTCGACATGACTTTTTTCATGAAAATTTCGAAAATATTCGTAAAAATATGTCATATTAAATGTGAAAATTTTTCATGAAAAAAGGCATAGTATAGTCTGTCATTCATTGGTGGAAAAAAAACTCAGTTTAAATTTTCGTCAATTTTCATGAAAATTTATTATGACTTTTTCACAAAAATATCGAAATTTTAAACTGAGTTTTTTTTCCACCAAATGAATCGACAGACTATACTATGCCTTTTTTCATTAAAATTTTCGACATTCTATACTATGACATTTTTTTACGAATATTTTCGACATTTGTTCACGAAAATTTTACACATGCTATAGTATGACTTTTTTCATGAAAATGTCGAAATTTTAAACTGAGTTTTTTTTCCACCAAATGAATCGACAGACTATACTATGCCTTTTTTCATTAAAATTTTCGACATTCTATACTATGACATTTTTTTACGAATATTTTCGACATGACTTTTTTCATGAAAATTTTCGAAAATATTCGTAAAACTATGTCATAGTATAGAATGTCGAAAATTTTCATGAAAAAAGGCATAGTATAGTCTGTCCATTCATTTGGTGGAAAAAAAACTCAGTTTAAATTTTCGTCAATTTTCATGAAAAGTCATACTATAGTATGACTTTTTCACAAAAATATCGAAATTTTAAACTGAGTTAACTATGCCTTTATTCATGAAAATTTCGACATTCTATACTATGACATTTTTTACGAATATTTCGACATCCTTGTTCACGAAAAAATTTACACATGCTATAGTATGACTTTTTTTCATGAAAATGTCGAAATTTTAAACTGAGTTTTTTATCCACCAATGAATCGACAGACTATACTATGCCTTTTTTCATGAAAATTTTCGACATTCTATACTATGACATTTTTTTACGAATATTTTCGACATGACTTTTTTCATGAAAATTTTCGAAAATATTCGTAAAAAAATGTCATAGCATAGAATGTTGAAAATTTTCATGAAAACAGGCATAGTATAGTCTGTCGATTCATTTGGTGGAAAAAAAACTCAGTTTAAATTTTCGTCAATTTTCATGAAAAGTCATACTATAGTATGACTTTTTCACAAAAATATCGAAATTTTAAACTGAGTTTTTTTTCCACCAAATGAATCGACAGACTATACTATGCCTTTTTTCATTAAAATTTTCGACATTCTATACTATGACATTTTTTTACGAATATTTTCGACATGACTTTTTTCATGAAAATTTTCGAAAATATTCGTAAAAAAATGTCATAGTATAGAATGTTGAAAATTTTCATGAAAACAGGCATAGTATAGTCTGTCGATTCATTTGGTGGAAAAAAAACTCAGTTTAAATTTTCGACAATTTTCATGAAAAGTCATACTATAGTATGACTTTTTTCATGAAAATGTCGAAAATTTAAACTGAGTTTTTTTCCCACCAAATTAATCGACAGACTATACTATGCCTTTATTCATGAAAAATTTCGACATTCTATACTATGACATTTTTTTACGAATATTTTCGACATTTGTTCACGAAAATTTTACACATGCTATAGTATGACTTTTTTATGAAAATGTCGAAATTTTAAACTGAGTTTTTTTTCCACCAAATGAATCGACAGACTATACTATGCCTTTTTTCATTAAAATTTCGACATTCTATACTATGACATTTTTTTACGAATATTTTCGACATGACTTTTTTCATGAAAATTTTCGAAAATATTCGTAAAAAAATGTCATAGTATAGAATGTCGAAAATTTTCATGAAAACAGGCATAGTATAGTCTGTCGATTCATTTGGTGGAAAAAAAACTCAGTTTAAATTTTCGTCATTTTCAGAAAAGTCATACTATAGTATGACTTTTTCACAAAAATGTCGAAATTTTAAACTGAGTTTTTTTTTCCACCAAATGAATCGACAGACTATACTATGCCTTTTTTCATTAAAATTTTCGACATTCTATACTATGACATTTTTTACGAATATTTTGACCTGTTTTTTCATGAAAATTTTCGAAATATGCGTAAAAATATGTCAATAAGAATTCGACAATTTTCATTAAAGAAGTTCGACTTCTATACTATGGGAAAAAAACCATTTAAATTTTTTCAATTTTTTTCATGAAAATTTTAATATATTTTAAAAAAATGTCATAGATTGTCGAAATTTTAAATGAAATTTTTTTCCACCAATAATAGTCTGTCGATTCTTTGTAAAAAAAATCATTTAATTTTTTCAATTTTCATGAAAATCATAACTATAGTATGACTTTTTTCATATGAAATTATTTTAAACTGAGTTTTTTTCCACCAAATTAATCGACAGACTATACTATGCCTTTTTTCAAAAATTTCGACATTCTATATATGACATTTTTTTACGAATATTTTCGACATCTATTTCCGAAAATTTTTTTAAAATTCACTATAATAGATTTTTTTCACAATAATGCAATATATTGTCGAATTTTTAAAATTGAATTCATTTATATTTTCTACAAATTTATCGACAACTATACTATGACTTTTTTTAATGATATGTCATTTTCACTATACTATATTATGCTTTTTTTTTTCAGAATTATTTTTCGACATTTGATCAACGAAAATTTTACACCATGCAATAGTATGACTTTTTCATGAAAATGTCGAAATTTTAAACTGAGTTTTTTTTCCACCAAATGAATCGACAGACTATACTATGCCTTTTTTCATTAAAATTTTCGACATTCTATACTATGACATTTTTTTACGAATATTTTCGACATGACTTTTTTCATGAAAATTTTCGAAAATATTCGTAAAAAAATGTCATAGTATAGAATGTCGAAAATATTCATGAAAACAGGCATAGTATAGTCTGTCGATTCATTTGGTGGAAAAAAAACTCAGTTTAAATTTTTGTCAATTTTCATGAAAAGTCATACTATAGTATGACTTTTTCACAAAAATGTCGAAATTTTAAACTGAGTTTTTTTTCCACCAAATGAATCGACAGACTATACTATGCCTTTTTTCATGAAAATTTTCGACATTTTATACTATGACTTTCGACATACTATAGTATGACTTTTTTTTCTTTCATGAATATTTTTGACATTTTAAACTGAGTTTTTTTTCCACCAAATTAATCGACAGACTATACTATTCCTTTTTTCATGAAAATGTTCGATATTCTATACTATGATATTTTTTCACAAACATTTTCGACATACTATATTATGACTTTTTTTTTTTTCAGGAATATTTTCGACATTTTAAACTGAGTTTTTTTTCCACCAAATTAATCGACAGACTATACTATGCCTTTTTTCATGAAAATTTTCGACATTCTATACTATGATATTTTTTCACAAAATTTTTCGACATACTATACTATGACTTTTCTTTTTTTTTCATGAATATTTTCGACATTTTAAACTGAGTTTTTTTTCCACAAAGTTAATCAACATGCTATACTATGCCTTTTTCCATGAAAATTTTCGACATTCTATACTATGGCATTTTTGCAGGAAAATTTTCGATATACTATAGTATGAATTTTTTTTTTTTTCATGAATATTTTCGACATTCTGTACTATGACTTTTTTTCATGAAATTTTTCAACATAATATACTATGACTTTTTTTTCATAAAATTTTCGACATACTATAGTGACTATTTTTTCATGAAATTTTTCGATATACTATGACTTTTTTTTTCATGAAATTTTCGACATACTATACTATGACTTTTTTTTCATAAAATTTTCGACATACTAAACTATGACCTTTTTTCATACAATTTTCTACATACTATACTATGACTTTTTTTCAATGGAAATTTTTCGACATAATATACTATGACTTTTTTTTCATGAAATTTTTCGACATACAATATTAAGACTTTTTTTTTCATAAAATTTTCAGCATACTAAACTATGATTTTTTTTTCATAAAATTTTCGACATACTATAGTGACTATTTTTTCATGAAATTTTTCAATCTGCTATACTATGACTTTTTTTTCATAACATTTTCGACATACTAAACTGAGTTTTTTTTCATAAAGTTTTCGACATACTATACTATGACATTTTTGTTATGAAATTTTTCGACACACTGTACTATGACTTTTTTTTCATAACATTTTCGACATACTATACTATGACTTCTTTTTCATAAAGTTTTCGACATACTATACTATGACATTTTTGTTATGAAATTTTTCGACATACTGTACTGACTTTTTTTTTAATAAAATTTTCGACATACTATACTATGACTTTTTTTTCATAAAATTTTTCGACATACTATACTATGACTTTCTTGAAAGTTTTCTACATACTATAATATGACTTTTTATTTCATAAAATTTTCAACATACTATACTATGAGTTTTTTTTATTTTTGTGACATACTATACTATGACTTTTATTTTTTTGACATACTATACTATTACTTTTTTTTTTTTCCGAAATACAATACTATGACTCTTTTCGACATACTATTCTATGACTTATAGTCATTATATGTAGTATAATATATATATAGTATAATAGTAGTTATAGTATAGACTCATAGTATAGTATGACGAAAAAAAGTCATAGTATAGCATGTCGAAAAAATACGTCATATTATAGCATGTGGAAAAAAGTCGTAAAAGTCATATTATAGTATGTTGAAAAACGTCATAGTATAGCATGTCGAAAAAAGTGGTGAAAAATGTTTGAAAAAAAGGTCAGAGTATAGTATGTTGAAAAATGTTATGGAAAAAAGTGGTAGTATAGTATGTCAGAAGAATTCATAGAATAGAATGTCGAAAACAATCGTGAAAAAGTCATAGTATATCATGTCGAAAAAAGTCGTAAAAAAGGTCATAGTATATCATGATGAAAAAAGTCATGAAATAAAGTCATAGTATGTCAAAAAAAGTCATAGTATAGCATGTCGAAAAATGTCATAAAAAGAATCATATTGTAGTATGTCAAAAAAAAGTCAGAGTATAGCATTTCCAAAAGTCATAGTATAGCATGTCGAAAAAAATTGTAGAAAAGTCGTAGTACAGCATGTCGAAAAATGTCATGAAAAAAATCATAGTATAGCACATCGGAAAAAGGCATAAAAAGTAATTGTATAGTATTTCGAAAAATTCCATGGAAAAAATGTCATAATATATGTCAAAAAGTCATAGCATAGCATATTGAAAAAGTCACAGTATAGTATATCGAAACAATTCGTACAAAAAGTCATACTACAGCATGACAAAAAAAGTCATTAAAAAGTCATAGTATAGCATGTCGAAAAAAGTCGTAAAAAAAGTCATAGTATAGTATGTCGAAAAATGTCATGAAAAAAGTCATAGCATAGTATTAATTTGAATAAACAAACATGTTCACACTGACCTCGGCTTCGTTTTCATTGTAGAATCTCTTCTTCATTTCAGGGTCCCAGTCGATGGCCACATAAGGCTGAGCTGCAGAGAGACAGCATTGTAGTTACTACATGTAAATCAGGGAAAACTAATATAATTCTGATTCTATTCAATGCAACACAGCAGAGAGTACGACACAGATGTAAAGTGACCTGCAGCGGACTTGTTTAACTGTACTAGCAGCTTCTTATCGCTCCTTCTCGTAACATCTAGTTTTTCAGTTGTTTAAAATATAAAACATTGTCCTCTTTTGGCAAATGAACCCAGAACAAGAGAATTTTACATGTTAATGCATCTCAGAAATGTTTTTAAAACAAGGAAAGTAAAATACATATAAACTCAGCACGGCTGCTGTACAGTAACTGAATGTCTGAACCTTTAATTTAGATTATCAATTTACAGATGATGTGTGACGTGTCATCACAGCTGATATCTAAATATACATAGGTGTGCTTACTAGGGGTGGGAAAAAAAAAATCGATTCACCTATGTATCACGATTGTTTTTTACGATTTTGAAATCAATTCTTTAATGCCAGAATCCATATATTTGCTTTATTTGACTCCATGTGGAGGTAAAAGGAAGTTACCGCTTTTATTGTTGTAGTCTGAGTAACGTGACGTCATATCCGTTCCGTATATGTCAACCAAAACAATCCGCTGCGAACCACATTGCCATTACATTATATGTTTAATTTATCTTATGTTTCGGTCTTAGTGTGTTCTATGTTTCACAAGACTAATTTCCAAAGTTGAAAATTGAATAAATGGGAACAAGAGAGCATCATAAATTGTACTGCTGTCATAAATAATTTATCTCTTGATGATTGAGGTTTGAACATCATGTGTGTGTTCAGGCTTACAGCTGAAGGAGACGGCGCTCCCTCCCTCTCCCATCCCTCTCTCAGTCGTCCCGTTGGAGTTGACCGCCTGGATGGTGAACAGACTCTTCCTCCTCTTGCGACAGGCCTTCCTCTTAGCTGGCTGCTCATTGGCCGGCGGGCTCGGGGAACACGCCTCCTCCTGCTTGTCTTCTTCTTTTTCTTCTTCTGTGGTCTCACAGGGCGGCTGCGGTTGCTCTGCTGGTGGTTCTGAGCTGGTGTCGATGGTCCTGCTCGAGTCCTCGCAGGAATTAACATCATCGGCTTTGGCAGTGTTAGGGTCGGCGCTGCAGACGGTCTCAGTCTGGTTCTGGGGCCCGTTATTGGTCTCCGTGTCGCCGTCGTCCAATGACGGCTGTTTGTGGTTTATATCGCGGTGGCGCTCTGCGGTAGCGGTGTCGTCCGATTGGCTGTTTGCCGATGCATCGCCGCAGCAGAGTTCTGTCTGAGAGGGCCCGGCTTTCTCCACATCCTCCTGCTCCTCCTCTGAGAAAACAGCAAAGAACCAATCAGAGTGAAGCTAAACTGCAGTTCAACGCTTGACTTGTATATAGACATTTTATTTTTATTATTGTATGCTTTTATTCTGTTATTTCTATTCTGTGTAAGTACAATGAGAGAGCTGCATAAAACCGGAGTCAAATTCCATGTATGTATATACTTGGCAAAATAAACCTGATTCTGATTCTTTTCAGTCAATTAACTTCTGTTCTTACTACAACCGGGCACCAGATACTGTTCTAGATTTGAAGCCGTGCTCGCCGCTACTTTCTACTTTAAATTTGTATGTTGCCAGCACTTTGTAATCTCAGATCATGATAAGTGCTATATAAATAAACACTATTATTATTACCGTCACTGATGCCGTTAGTCTGAGTCTTGTACAGCTCCTCTTCATCCTCATCTTCCTCCTCCTCCTCTTCCTCCAATTCCTCAGACGGATCGGGAGGTCGCACATAGCGCCTGCACACACACACACACACACACACACACACACACACACACACACACACACACACACACACACACACACACACACACACACACACACACACACACACACACACACACACACACACACACACACACACACACACACCTTAGTAATATATTTAGTTCATAGCAAAGTAAGGCTGTCAATCAATTAAAATATTTAATCGTGATTATCGCATGATTGTCCATTGTTAATTATGATTAATTGCACATTTTTTTATCTGTTCAAAATGTACCTTAAAGGGAGATTTGTCAGGTATTTAATACTCATATCAACATGGGAGTGGACAAATATGCTGCTTTATGCAAATGTATGTATATATTTATTATTGGAAATTAATTAACAACACAAAACAATGAGAAATATTGTCCAAAAACCGTCAGTCAGTGTGCTTACTTGACTATGACTTGCCCCAAACTGCATGTGATTATCATAAAGTGGGCATGTCTGTAAAGGGGAGACTCGTGGGTACCCATAGAACCCATTTTCATTCACATATCTTGAGGTCAGAGGTCAAGGGACCCCTTTGAAAATGGCCATGTCAGTTTTTCCTCACCAAAATTGAGCGTATTATTGGAGCGTTATTTAGTCTCCTTCCTGACAAGCTAGTATGGTACATGTTTGGTACCAATGGATTCCTTAGGTTTTCCAGTTTCTACCTTCGAAAACTGAGCCCGCTACAACCTAAAAATCGCAAGTTGCATTAATGCGTAACTTTGACAGCCCTATTTTAGATTATAGCAAACTATAAAAAGCTTTAATAAAAAAAATAACTTGTTAATATGACTTGTTAAGCCATGACCTACTCTGCTATAATGTGAGCTATGCATGACATACTATACTCTGTCATGCTATACAATGATATGCGTGTGTGTCTCGCTCACGCCAGCCTCTGCAGGAACAGGTTGTAGAGCGCCTCCCGGCTGCAGCTGCCGCGCGGCACGCTGAGCAGCAGCGGGTGTCCGAACAGCGACGTGCCGTACGAGCTGCTGCCCGAGCCGTAGTCTCTGTAGTGAGAGCGCTCCCTCAGGTAGAGAGCCAGCAGCACCTGCTCCTCCTGCTGCTCCTCCTCCAGCACACTCAGCTCGTACCTGAACACAGGAGCAAGTTAAACAGCTGTCATTCATCCCAAAAACGGTGCCGTTTGTTATCGGATAGACTCAACTAAACTTGGTATGATTTTGTCCTCATCATGCAGCTCGAACACTAAACGGTTAAAAAAAAAAAAAAGACAATAGTTGCTAAACAGTTGGGATTTTCTTACACAAAGATGTCGTCTCGGTCCAGTATGCAGCTCAGAGATTCATCAGCGTTGTAGATTTTATAGAAACGGTGGTTGAACACATCAGCTACCACCATCTGAAGCACACAGACGGTTAACAGATGTGGAGAAAAGAGATTTAGAAAAAAGGTTACACAAAAAAGTACTTTGAACATCTGTGTGTGAAAATGAGGTTACACATGCACTACTGTCAGGATATAGTGACCGTTTTATAAAAATAACCTTTTTTTTTTTTTTTTATCACATTTTCTCCATTTCTACCCATTGCAGCTTTAGGTATTGGGGACATCAGATTACTGCATACCATTTTCATTTCATTTAATGAATACATTTTTACACGTTTAACATTTTTCATTAATACAAAAATAATTTAAAGTTTCATGTTCTGTCATCTATTATTCCATTACTTTTTTGTCATGGTATCTTTTCAGTATCGGTATCGAGATATTTAGGCAGGGTATCGTATTGAAGTCAGAATTTCAGTGTCGTGACAACATTAATTCTTATTTTCATCACAACATCTGACTGACACGTCACACACTGACCTGTGTGGGAGGTACACTGGTCATCTCGGACAGAGCAGAGCAGAGGTCAGACACTTTTCCTGCTTTAGGAACCACAACACGATGCTGCAGACACAAACACACACACAAGAAAACATTTCATATTGTATTCACATCGCTGCACTCAAGTCTTCCTGACACTTTACCATCATGTTGGAAGTATTTAAGTCGAGGAAACATACAGTGAGAGCTTATAACAAACACACTTTAAAGCTGGGGTCTGCGATCTTGGAAAACTAGCATAATTTGAAAGTCGCATCGCCTCAGGAGCTCCGTCTAAACCCCCCCCTCCCCTCGAAACTCCTTATAAGGCAACGCCCCCCACATACATGCACGAGCACCGCCGCATCTTAACTACTTCACATTTTTCGTAGCTATTTCATCACTAAATTCACTTCTGAAAAATGTTGAGGCGAGAAATCAACGGTGTAGATTTAGAATATTGACAGTTTTACGATGTTAGATGGCGAATCAAACATTTTCTCAACTGTTGTCGGAGTTTAGAAGCTCCACAAACTGCCGGCACAGCTAGCTAGCTCCTGCCGGGATCGCCACCTCTCCACCCGGGCATTCACTCACACAGACCCCGCTATGAGCTGGAGCTCCCTCAAGAGACTGGGCTCGTAGACGAGGGGCTTTTATTTCCTTGTTGACGGAGAGGGGGGGGGGGCAGCAGCTCGCTGGAGAGCCGGCCACAGAGCAGCAGAGAGGGGAGGGACAGAGAGAGATACCTGCTGAGACAACACGACCCTTTTTAACATTACTCTAATATCTGGAGGGAGATCAGTCCACTCGTTTGTTTCTGTAACTGAAAAAGCAGTTTGAGTAACGTAAATTTTGTTCGGCAATGTTTTCTATCCGCCGTCTCCCCTCATTGATAATCCTGTTTGTCTGACTTCACTTTGAGCTGTTAGAATAAATAGTTTAAATCTGCAGTATTTTATAAAGTAAACTAACAGAACATAAACAACTAAATCAAAGTTGTATTTTTCGATAATATGGTAATAGTGGTACGAGTTCGTTGTCGTTGTCCGGTGTTTTAAGAGCTGAGTTTTCTCTTCCACTCTCCAGTGAACGTGCGGCGGACACGCGCTTTGAGTTCACGCTGGTGCACGCTGAGGCTAGAGTACGAGCAGGGAGGCAGGGAGGCTTCTGATTGGTTCCTTACAACCGGGACCATTTTTACTGACTGGTAGACGTTATTACAGGATTACAGCAGCTACAGATGACGGATCTTTTCCGGTCTTTTTTCAGTGCTCATAAGAAACGGATTGCTGTCGGGGTGTAAAGACCATTTCAACCAATATAACAAAAAGTGTATACTGGATAAATCGCAGACCCCATCTTTAACTGCAGAGCAAACAGAAAAATATGAACAGTTACCTGTGCAGGTTTGGCGTAGGGGTCCAGAGAGACAAAGAAGACCTCCATGACGCGCTCCTTGCTGACAGGAAGTGGGACGCTCAGGTAGCAGAAGGGGTCGAAGGTCACAGAGACCTTGTGGCACTCCGGACACACGAGCGTGGACTTGAAGAGGCCGTGAAACGTGTCAACGATCACCGAGTCGTTCCGCCGGCGGTGGTTACGCCACGCCTCCTCGGCCACTTCCTGTGGGACAGGAAGAGGAACCGTGAGCTATGAGAAGAGCATTACTTGTTTGGAGCCTTACAGCCGCTTAGAAGAAATTACTTTTAATACTAAATCCATAAACTGGAAGCCAATCTGAAGACGGACTGAGCCGAGTGTGTCGGTTGTTTGTCGGGTGTGACCGGAGCAGCTCACCTGGTCTGGTCGTCCTTCGGCGTCCCGTAGTTCGATGTACTCCTTGTTTTTCACTCTGTTCAGGTCTTCGTGCAGTCCGTCCAGCAGGAACGACAGCAGCTCCTGACTGTCGTGTTGCTGGTAACCCAGAAACTGAGACGCAAAGTGACCCACCTTCGTCTGCACAACACACACAAACACAGATATTAGGACAAGTGTTAAAACACAGAAAAGGTAATGCATCACATGTTTGTTGGTGTCAGTTATCCTCACAGATATATAGTGACTGAGATTGAAGCTTCGGTCATTAATAATGGACAGCAGGAACATTTATTTTTAATATAATTTTGCTACATTTAATGACATTTATTCATTTATTGAGTCATTTATTTTTTATTTTGGCAGGTTCCGTCCTCCATAATCCGGTGCTTGTTGCACTATAGAATCCCAGCAGTAGTGTTTAAAGTAGCAGTAGTAGTAGTGTATCTCCTCTTTAAGAATCTAAGGTTTGGAGTTTAGTTTCACTCCTCTGTTCCTGTTCAGAGTTTCATCTGACACGCAGAAGAACAGATCAGAGATCAGCTGTCTCTGTTCTGTTAATGCATCAACCACAATATCAACTTACGGCAGCGTTTCTAGTGTTTTCTTTGTGTTGGCAAGATGACAGAGGCCTAGAAAATACACTACACTTCAAAATAATATTTGTTTCTTTTTTGATGAAGTTGATCCACCCGTTGGGAATCACTGCTTTAAGGTATCATTCAGAGGCGTCTGTGTGTAATCAGTAACTCATGAGGTTAACATGGTGTTACCTTGAAGACGCGCGGCACCACAGAGTAATGCCTCCCAGACCACATCTGTTTGATGACGTCAGCGTAGGCCTCGGCGATCTCGCCCTTCATGCCCAGCGGGTTGGTGAAGTTGAGCTCCTCGAGGTAGGAGCTCTGCAGGAAGTACTCCGTCAGAGGAGGAGTGTTACTCAGACACTGCGGAAGGAGACGAGGAGACAGGAGGAGTTAGGATGAACAAAAGGAGACCAATCTGAGGAGCAACACTGACACCAACCAGGTGTTAATTATGCACAAAGCAGGTTCCATGAAGCCTTGTAACCCCTGAAGTCTGTTAAAGTCCCATTAGTGAACTTCAAAGATGCACGAATGTCAGCGAGGAAACGAACACTGAACTGCAGCAGGTTCCAAATTTGTAAAATCAGAAGAATCGCAGACTCATCAAAGGTGCAATGTGTAAGATGTAAAATGAACTATCATCATCAACAGAATGTGAAGAGGTCACACTGTTGACGTTGTGTCAAAGACGTCTATGTATTGTGTTGCAGAGATATCAGTGTTTATGTCGTTGATGAAAACTATGACGAGATGTTACCGATGTCATTGCGCGTGCGTGTGTGTGTGTGTGCGTGCGTGTGTGCGTGTGTGTGTGTGTTGTGTGTGTCAGACCTGCAGAGCAGAGTTCATGAAGCAGGTGTTGCCCAGGTTGGTGAGGCCGCAGACTCCCGGCTGTCCTCGGTACGAGTCCTGCTCTTCCACAGAGTTTCTCCTGAACAACCAACAACAGACGTCATCAGCATATCAAACTCAATGTGACTGATATCAGAACAGTTCAGCTTTACAGATGGAAACAGGAGGAGGAAGAGGAGGCGGGGGAACAGCGTTGTAGTGACAAAAATCATATTGTTGTTTGTGATGAAGTCCAACTAAATGTTTTTTTTTATTTGTTTATAAAGCTTTAAATGACCTAGTAGTCCAGTAGTACATGAATCAATCTTATTTCTATATATATATTTTATATTTACATTTCCACCACATATACATAATACCTTATTTTGAAAATTGGACGTAGTCACGCGTGTATACTTCCTCTAACTTCTCCAAGTCCGTCGCTAGCTCTCCCGTCAGCTCCGTTCTCTTTATACATCCATGATCAGCTCCATCGGGGCCGTTTGAATGCATTTAACATAAATGTCAGTATATGGGTGCTCTACAGTTGTAGCGTCGGCGCATTTGACCACGGAGATGAGAGTGACGGCCGGCTTGACCGCACGTTACCTCAATACGATAACGTTTCCTGTCCATGACAGAGTTAGCATGCAGCTTTAGCCGTGATGTGTAGCTCTGCTTTTCCTGCAATGTGTGAAGCCCAAAGTGTTTCCATACTTTACTGGATGTGTAGTGTTTGCCACTTTGTATTTAACATGTGAGGCTGCAGGTCGTATCCACGCAGACCCTCCGCCGTTTTCTACTTTCTTGTTTCGGCTCGCGTTTGTTTTGGTTGATGGATACGGAACGGTTATGATGTCACGTTACTCAGACAACAACATAAAAGCGGTAACTTCCTTCTACCTCCACATAGACTCAAATGAAGCGAATATATCGATTTTGCCTTTAAAAAATCTATTTCAAAATCATAAAAAAAGAAATTGCGATACATAGGTGAATTAATTTTTTTTCCCACCCCTAGTAAGGATTCTGCTTAATCGGTGTTACGATTATGAGGGAAAATTTTCTCCCCTGTAAGGGGTCTTTGGCCCCAAAAAGTTTAAGAACCTCTGATTTAGCCTCCCCTCATTGATATAAATGGGCTGGAGTGACATTATACAGTACTCTTTGGTTGACAATCCATGTACCAGAGACATGTTTGACCCTTCTGCACCGACATTTCTTGTAACTTATACTCCAGCATACACACCGCTTCTGAGACAGGTATATAAGAGGTGGATGAAATCATCTCATGAGGGCAGGACTCTACTTCTCCAAACAGGATCGATCAAATCAAACGAAGGGGAAGAATGACTACATGAAAACGAGAGCCAGCAGAGAACAGAAAGAGAGAGAGAGAGAGAGAGAGAGAGAGAGAGAAGACAGGGGTTTTCAGAGAAGACAAAACTGAAAGTAAAATGAAGACAAAGACGGACAATTCCCCAGACAGGAAGAAAGGGGAGGAGGGATGAACAGAAGGAAGTGACGAAGGAGAAGAAGAGGCAGTAAGAGGAAAATAAAACAAACAATAAAAATAGAAAAATGAAGCATTAAAGATCAATGAGAGAGAGACAGAGAGTGTTCTTACATGATCTGAGGTCTGGAGCTCGGCCAGGTGCCGTCGGCATTTCTCGTCTCCATAATCACCGTCTGACACACAAACACAAACACACACACACACACACACACACACACACACACAAACACACACACGCACACACACAAAGGCATGTTCCAGCTTATCTCTGAGGTTTGTTTTAAAGGAGACTTGGTGCTATGAGGAAGTTAGTGGTTGTAAAGAGATGACGTCATGTGGAAACAATCTACCCGACTCTCACTTTAAGAACGTTATTGAATGAATCTGCAGATCCAGTGATCATCAGTATATTATATTATATTGTATTATATCATATTATATTAGTGATGTCAAACAGAGAGTGTGTACTCACCATCCCGGAGCTCAAACAGGCGTCCAACACGCTCACGTGGACGTTCCTGAGACGCTCGCAGCTGCTGTCCGAACTCTTCATCCAGAGACGACACTCTGAGCCCGGAGGCACCGAGAAGGACTCACACATCACCCTCTGGATCGAGTCTACACACAAACACAGACACACATACACACACACACACATATATACACAACATAATGTTTAAATGAGATTCAAGTCCTTGGAGAAAGTGAAAAATTTAACATGTGAGGGTGCAGGTCAGTTTGTTTTGGTTGAAGGATACGGAACGGATATGACGTCACGTTACTCAGACTACAACAATAAAAGCGGTAACTTCCTTCTACCTCCGCATAGACTCAAATAAAGCAAATACATAGATTCTAGCATTAAAAAATCAATTTTAAAATTGAAAAAAATTGCGATACATAGGTTAAACGATTTCCCAACCCTAATATTTTGCATGAAGAATTACTTTAACGATTAATCGATTAGTTGACTAATTGCTACAGCTGTTTGGGATGAACTGGACTGCAAGTCTCCCCACATTTATCTGTCAGAGAGTAACTGACAACAGATGTACACACACAGATCAACTCACGTATGCTGTCGGCTCGGCTGAACTGTGCGGTGATGACGTTCTCCATGTTGCTATGGAGACAGAGGAAGATCTCAACGGGGTAAACCTCCACCTTCAGCGTGCTGGGCAGGTCCACCACCTGACACACACAGACACACACACACACACACACACACACACACAGAGACACAGACACAGACACAGACACACAGACACACACACACACACACACACACACACACACACACACACACACACACACACACACACACACACACACACACACACACACACAGTTAAACTGTAGTCCAGGATCACCAGAAATCCACCACTTCACAACGACACCAGGATCTGATTGGCTGCATGTCGGGCGTGCGTCTGGCGATGTTACCTTGCGTTCTAGCGGCGGCTGCCCGTCCACCATGCCGTACCAGACCAGCAGCTTGTGCCAGGCCTCAGCCGGCACCAACATAAAGTCCTCGTTCTCCACCAGGCGCTCCTTCAGGTGGTAGGAGTCCAGATCTGAAAACAGGACACGCGTCACTGATTACTGATGTTGATAAAAGATGAAGTCAACTTTTGTGCCAACTTTAAAATATGAGCTATAAATAAATATGAAAAAAAGTATAAAAAATGACTAATCAACTGAAAGGGGACAGCCCTAATATTTTATTTGTCATGAGATGAAATCATTAAAGGGAAACAACTACTGGCATTTAACCAGTAACTCTCTAAATCAGTCAATCTACAATTGACTGGAAATGATGCTTCTGTTATGACAGCTATGAAAATGAAAATGACAAGTCATCCAAGCATCAGAAGAAGCTTGCCGTTTTTGTGTCTGCAAGGCTGCCTCCTCTTAGTCGATTAGTAATTTGTCATGCTGAATGTCTTATTTCTAAGAAACTTATGAGCACATCTCTGGTAAACACAAGATTTAAAGTGGTGCTTTTGTGTGATTCTTTGTGGAGAAACTCAGATTCACAGATCTGTCGATTAAAATCAACTAATTGATACAAATCGTACGAGTGTTGGTCGACTAAGAATTTCTTTGGACGAGGACAGAAGAAGAAGAGGAAGAAATGAGTCTCTTTGAGCAGCAGGATATCAGGAAACAGAGGAGCGACTTGTAGTTTGTGGGAAAGAGTTGTGTTTTTCAGGTGAATGACGTCATGAGGCGGAGCGAGGCGTTCACTGACCCTCAAACAGCTCAGCGTTGTCAATCTGACCGGGGAAGGACGACGAGTTCTGGTCTCCCGTCTCCACAAACTCCTTCCACTGTTCATACCAGCGACGCTCCACCACATACCTGCAACACACACACACACACACACACACACACACACACACACACACATTATTACCACACTCATAACTTACTCTATGAGCTGCTTTTTTAATCCGTTCCCTCTTAATGGTATGATCCACAACAACTGAGTGACAGGTCAATTAATACAAAGATTAACACCAGAATTGAAGTATTGTTGTTTTGTTTGTTTGCATCAGTAATGTCAGTAAACACAGCAGGTATAATTCCATTTATGATCAGGTGAGAAAACCTTCCAGAAGTTAACTTTAAAATTAAATTTTCACATTTATTTAATGATTTTCACCCAGCTGGTTTTCCTATTGAAATTAAAATGTTACGATATTGTCAGCGGACACAGAAATTATTCATTATTATTATTACATAATACAATAATGACATATTAATAACATGAGACTAGATATTGTCTGCATTACAGTTAACTGACATGTTCTGAGTTAAATGACCTTGTCGTAGTTGTCTTAAATATGTCATCCCATTTCAATAAGATAAGATAAAACTTTATTTATCCAGAGGGAAATTGTTGTGTAGCAGTTGCAATATGAAGTAGGAAAGACTGCAAATATAAAATATCAACAAAGGTACAAGTAGAGGAATATCAATAAACAGACAACCAAGAATTGATCATGATATCAGCATCCTTAATGACTTTCTTTCAAAAAATTCTGCTTGTATGTAAATATTGTTCTATGTGGCAGTAGAGCTCTAACAATTAATCAATTAGTTGTCAACTATTAAATTAATTGCCAACTATTTTGATAATCCATTTATCAGTGTGAGTAATTTTTTCAGAAGAAAATTGTCTAAATTCTCTGATAGCAGCTTCTTAAATGTGAATATTTCTGGCTTCTTTACTCTTCTATGACAGTAAACTGAATATCTTTGAGTTGTGGACAAAACCAGACATTTGAGGACGTCATCTTGGGCTTTTGGAAACACTGATCGATATTTTTGACCATTTTCGGACATTTAATAGACCAAACGAGTAATTAAATTCATCAAGAAAATAATAATCCAATTTCTCAATGGATTTAGGGCTGCAGCTAACTATTATTTTCATTGTCCTTTAAAAACTTTTAAATGTATTTAAAAAAAATACAGGAATTATCATGTAAGAAACTTGCACAATTTTGTTTCTTAATGAAATTTGAAGTAAAGTAATTACAGTATGTTTTAGTGCCATTTTCATTTTTATTTATTTTCAATTGATTATTATTATAAACATTTTATGTTTTAGCAACAAAATGTTATTTTCCCTTCAAGCCCTTCTAAAGCTTTTCCCCACGTGACCTGACGTAGGTTTCTGCATGATGACGCTGCTACATGAACAGTATATAAACATCCTTATAGTAAGTGTATTAACGTTACATACAGTAACTTAGATGGCGGTCGGCGTGCTCCCAGTTTGGAGAAGCAGACAGGAGTACCGGCAGGAAGCTAAGCGACGTACTGCTGTAGACGCCACGTTAGTTCAGATCAGAAAGTCAGACAATAACACAAACTAACCGATTGCTGCAGCGGTAGACCAGCAACTCCCGTGTTCAGCGAGGTAAAATTACTGTTTTTGTGAATGGAGTCTCCTGGCATTGAAGAAAGCGATATAGTGACTTCAGTTCCCCGTCAGAAAGGGCTGTCTGATGGCGAGGTAAAGCGGTGAAAATATTCCAAATATAGCGTACACTTAAACTGATATTGATTTTTCTAGGTGGCTAAAATACGTTTTTCTTCTGCTCCGGTCCACAGCCGCTTTACCTCACCGTCAAACAGCCCTTTCTGACGGGGAACTGAAGCTGTTATACCGCTCTCTTCAAAGCCACCAGACTCCATTCACAAAAAACAGTAATTTTACCTCGCTGAACACGGGAGTATTCATACAACCCCACACCGAACTAACCCTTTCAGTTATTTCCCAACTTAGCACAGCTAACGTTGACTCGGCTAGTGATAGCGTTCACTTTATTCATAACCTTATTGATCCATTTGAAAAAAGAAAAAACGGACAAGAACACAGATGGACCCGTCCTTTAAGCATATTTTGATGATTATCGGGATAATATCGCAAATCACAATTATTTTGGCCAGGATAATTGTGACATGAAATGCCTAGCTGCAGATTATTTTTCTAATGATCAACTAATCAATTAATGGACAAATCATTTCAGCTCTTGTCATCAGTATTACACCGTCATTTACACAATAACACAGTCCAAACATTTGACCACATCAAACCCAACACCTCCACCTCTTCAGCCAGTCACAACTGCTTTACGTAAGACACTCCACACATCAAGTGTTTTCATTTACATGAGTCCTGCTCTTCATCTTATGTCACTTTAGTTTGAATTTAACATGAAAATATCAGGCTTTTCTACAGGAAGTGAACAACAAGAATACAAACTAATAAACAAAAATGCAACACTCACTCAGTTGGTCCAGTGATCACATCTCAGCCGGTTTGGTTTTCAGTTTCATTTCATTTCACAGACACAGTTTTGCTTCACTTCACTGAGAGTCTGAGTAAAAATGTCTTCACTTAGTCTCGATCCATTAAAGACCTCTTTCCTCTGTTCTGGGTCTCATTATTCTTTTATCACAGTTTGACAGATAACCACTTTGCTTCCTACCACCTTGTAAAAATAAAACATAACAGCTTTTGAGCATCTAACAATCTTTCCATCATTCTACCCTGTTCTCTGTCTGTGTTTGGTTTCCTGTAACTGCATGTGTATCAAAAACACCAAATCAAAAAAGAACAACAAATAAACAACACAGGCAGTAAAACCAAACCTGTTCTAGGCCTTGTATTATCACACTGTGCACCTGTAAAGTACAGCTGCAACGATTAATTGATCAGTTTTCAACTATTAAATTAATCAGCAACTATTTTGATGATCGATTAATCAGTTTGAGAAAAATCTAAGAAAAAAAAAGTCAAAATTCTCTGATTGCAGCTTCTTAAATGTGAATACTTTCTGGTTTCTTTCCTCCTCTATGACAGTAAACTGAATATATTTGAGGACGTCATCTTGGGCTTTGGGAAACACTGATCGACATTTTTCGCCATTTTCTGACATTTTATAGACCAAACAACTAATCGATTAATTGAGAAAATAATCAATAGATTAATTGACAATGAAAATGAACGTTAGTTGCAGCCTTACTGTGAAGTAAATGTACTGACCTGTACTACTCTGTGATTTAGAAAAGTGTTGGAACAGAAAATAAAACCAAGTGAAGGCAAAACAAACTGCTCTTGGTACCAGCGGCAGTAGAAACCTGCCCAGTCATGGTGCTGCAGAATCTGGCTGATCATGTTTCCACTTCACTTGTCTACCTGACAGCATCCAGAGGAAAACATTAGGGCTAGGACGATTCACCTATCTCCCGATTTTATGCTATCATGGTACTTGGGTGCTGATCCAATATGTATTGGGATTTTGAAGTATTGCGATTCAATATTACAATTTATTGCGACTTTTTTTAACCTAAACCATGGGAAAAGTTGAATCATTCACTTTTACCTTTACTTTGGAAAATCTTTAAATTAATACAGTAAAAATGTTTGATTTTCAGCATGTATGCAGTCAGAGATGTCCTGAAATATATCAGTCATTGTCAGGAATTTTTTATTTTTTTTTCCAGCAACCCAAAAATCAAAAAATAAAGACATTTCCCTCACAAATTAGTGGTATTTTTCTTTTTAATTTATAAGGGACATGTATTGTTTTATACTTCTGGTGAATATAATCGAATCAATCTTATTTCCATATACGTATTTTGTATATACAGTTCCCTTTGTTCATTTAGCACAGAGATTTCAAAAGTGGCAGACAAAAAAATACTTGCCTGCCACAGTGGCAGGAAGTGAAGAAAGTTAATTTCAGACCCTGCCCTAACCCTCCAAAATCGTTTAAAAAAAAAAAAAAAAATCGCAATACCTAGGTGAAGCGATTTTTTCCCACCCCTAGAAAACACATACATCACTTCAGTGTGTCTTCAGTGGAGACACTGCTGGACAAAACGAATCACAACCTGCTCATTCTTTTGGGATGTTGACGGATTAGTCAAACTTTTCACCCCATAGTCTAACAACTTCATTTGCGTCGTAATTGTCTCTAAAACAGATGCCTGTGCGACCAACACACGTGCAGCGTTGTCTGGTTCCAGTTCTGACTGTAACAGCAATATTTAGATATCACTAATGCAACAAATATTAAAAATCTATTTATTTAGGGGTGCAAGTTTTGCTGTTCCTACTTTTTATGTTAAAAAGTGGTTGCCATCAGTGGCATCAAAGTCCAAGAATTGGTTGCCAATTTCTCAAAATGGTTGCCAATGGCAAACTGGCAACCCTTACTGTCAAGCCCTGAACACTGATGCTTTATCATATTATTGGTATTTTGAACCGTCAAAAAATACTCAGCCTCATCTTGTGTCTCTGATGTCATAATTGTTTTGACATTTGAGGCTTAAAGTCAGAGTTTTTCTTCTTCTCTTTTTTACAAAAATGTAGAGTAACAAGATTTGTCGTTTGTTGATTTATTTAAGTAAATAGAGTAACAAGTAGCAGTATTTAATGTATTTGGAAATGTCTTTAATACAAGTTAGACTGTTAGATTGGCCAGACCAATATATCGGCCAATACAGTAATAGTAAAACACTTACAGGGAACATTTTAATGCACAATTAATACTTTTACTTTTCATACTCTGAGTACATTTTGCTGAAAATACTTTTACTTAAAGCTGCAGTATGCGATATTGGCGCAAATATGATTTTAAAAAGTTTTTTTTAGAAAACGGCCGCTATATCGTGACAGTAGTATATGAAACAGGTAACCTGGAAAAAATCATGTGCCTCTGTGTGCTACTGTGTCCTCCGGTGCTCCTAACGGCATCTGAAGGATTTCACTTACCGGAGGAAAACAAGGTCCGCTGTCCAGCTGCCGTCTATGAGAGCCGGCTGTCAATCACTCACGAACTCCGACCAAACGGTCAAACTAGGCAGCGCTGATCAAATATGAATCAATATTCTGTTACTGTAATGCCTATTTCTCGCCTCAAATGTTTTCAGAATCATCTTGTAGTGTACTGTTAAGCTGTAAAATGAGAAAGTTTGTGACTCCGCCGCCATTGTAAAATCTGTTGAAGGAAGCCAAGTTCCGGTCACATGACCAGAGCACAGCCAATAGGAACGCTCTCTCTCTCTCTCTGAAGTGACCTGTGATTGATCAAAATCTGCTGTCACGGGGCTAGATTTTTTCTAAAGCCTGAAAACAGAGCCATGATGAGGAGCAGGAGTCTCTCTCAGACCACTAGAATTACAATATGCTGAAAGGTTATCATGGAATTTTTTGCCAAATTATGCCAAAAAAATTGTTGCCTACTGCCACTTTAAGTAAAAATTTTCACAGTGTGGTATTAGTACTTTTACTGCAAGTAAAAGGATCTGAAATCTTCCACCTCTGCCCAGATGTGAAAATGGAGCTCTGGTGAAAACAAAAGTGGAAGCTTTACGAGTCGACCCTGAACACCTCATCACAGCTGGTTGACAGGCTAACATTAACGTTAGCAGCGTCGGCTAACGGGTCAGTTCACCGTCTGCCTGGTTAGCATGAAGCTAACACAGCAGCAGCGGCGGCTAACACCCCAACACCGAGCCGTGAAACGGTCCCGACAATCTCACACCGACACCGACACCGAAACTGTCGTTGAACCCCGTTAATAACGGTTAGGTAACGTTAGCCGTGTGATGCTAACAGTTAGCCCTGTCACTGTGTGTGTGTGTGTGTGTGTGTGTGTGTGTGTGCGGGCGGACTCTCACCAACTGTCCCCAGCGCGGAGCTCACACTCCCGCAGCAGAGACTCGATTTCCCGCCGCTGGGTCTCCAGGCCCGGAGGCTCGGCGGCGGAACAGCGGCTGTTGGCCGTCATGACGCTCGATCAATCACTCATTAAATGTCGGAACTGTTAGAAATTATTAAATAGGGGCCAGGAGACGAAAAGGCAGAAGTCAACCGCCGCATTGATCAACCGATAAACGGGGAAGCTACACGGAGCTGTGTTTGCGGAAGTAGGAAGTGGTTCAGACTTGGATGATGACGACTTCCGGCCTCCGCGCACTTTTCCATTATTATTATTATTATTATTATCTATACTTTATTTTGAATGTTCAATACAGTAGTTACATAAACATGTTCAGATTTTTCATTACAAAAGAATTCAGTAAATATATTTCACAGCATAACAATAATATAAAAACTTCCATTATTATTATTATTATTATTATTATTATTATTATCTATACTTTATTTTGAATGTTCAATACAGACCTGAACAAACTTGATGGATTGCAGTTTGATTTTGTTTGTTTGTAGTTTTTTGTTTGTTTGTTTGTTTTTCTCGGCAGTTTTTGTTTGTTTTCCTTCTTTTATTTTATTTTCTCTTGTTTTTACTGTGTTTTTTTAAATGTGTTATATGCATTGCTATATGATATATGTTATGTTTTTGTTGTTGTTTTTCAAATGTTTTATATTTATTGTTATATGTTATGTTTTTGTTGTTTGTGGACCCCAGGAAGAGTAGCTGCTACCCTGGTGGCAGCTAATGGGGATCCGAATAAAGTAAAGTAAAGTAAAGTTACATAAACATCAGATTTTTCATTACAAAATAATTCAGTAAATATATTTCACAGCATAACAATAATATAAAAATTAAAAATTAATTTTTGAATAAATAAAAATTGTACAATAAATAAAATGTAAGGAACGGAAAAGATGAATAAAAACAAAAAAGGGAAAAAAAACAATCGTGGTCTGTTAAATAATTCGTTTTTGGCAATTTGAGTTTTCAAACAATCACAATAAAATAAAATAAAAATAAATGGAAATAATAAAAAAAACAATATGCCAGGGGACAATATACAAAGCCAGAGGACATTATTCATTCATACAAATACATTAAAGTAGGTGCACAAATTCATTGTCTTGATAGCCTTCTTGTTATTACATAGCTCAGAATTTTTTATTACAAAAGAATTCAGTAAATATATTTCACAGCATAACAATAATATAAAAATTCAAAATTAATTTTGAATATATATAAAAATTGTACAATAAATAAAATGTAAGGAACGGAAAAGATGAATAAAAACAAAAAAGGAAAAAAAAAAAAAATCGTGGTTTGTTAAACAATTACAGAGCTCAGATTTTTTATTACAAAAAATTCAGTAAATATATTTCACAGTATAAAAGTAATATAAAATAAAATAAATTATTCAACAAATAAAACGTTTTTAGAGAACTTAGTTTACATGTATGCTTGGTTAAATTATTAAATTTAGATTTGTGGATATAATATTTTGTTAAAATAATTATTAAGTTAATTATAAAAAATATTCTTGATTTTATTGGCATTATATTTATTGAAATACTAATAAATTTGGCATATAAATTCGGAATATTTTTTGTCATAACGTCTTTTTATTTCTGTCGTGGTTGTAAATGTCGCGAGATTTTAACGAGTTGTTCTCGGCCAATCAGCGCCGTCACCCATCGGCCAATTGGGCGTTAGTTTACTGTTACGTGGTTGTCAGGGAGGGAAAAGTTTTCTCGCGGGCTGTCAAGACAGCAGCAACAACAGAAGAAAACTCATCATGGACATGGAGACGGCGGAGGCTGCCTGCGAGCAGAAACCCACAGAGAGCGAGCAGAAGGCGGACACAGGAGTAGGAGAGGCTTCGGCTAAAAGCTCCGGCGGAACCTACGAGCTGCCCTGGGTGGAGAAATACCGTCCGCTGAAGCTGAGCGAGATAGTGGGGAACGGGGAGACGGTGAGCCGGCTGGAGGTGTTCGCCAGAGAGGGAAACGTCCCCAACATCATCATCGCAGGTCAGTCTATAGTTATTATATCTTATATTATGTAGTTATTTCTTCTCCAGACAGGCTGCAGATTAAAGTTAGTCACTGCATGGTGCTCTGGGACTGAGGTGGAAGAAGTACTCGGATCTTTTACTTAAAGGGGACATATCATGCTCATCTTCAGGTTCATACTTGTATTTTGGGTTTCTACTAGAACATGTTTACATGTTTTAATGTTCATAAAACACATTATTTTTCTCCTACCGTCTGTCTGAATATACCTGTATTCACCCTCTATCAGAAACGCTCCGTTTTAGCGCATTTCAACGGAATGGCAACGGAATTGCGTTGCTAGGAAACACCTTGGGGTCCATGTTTACTTCCTGTCAGCTGGTGACATTCACATACACTGCAACAGGAAGTAAACTGGGACCCATTTAGAATGTTTACGTTTAAAACTGTGAAACTGTCTAAATATTGTAGATTTGTGACATCACAAATGGACAGAAATCCTGACGGCTTGTTTCAAACGCACAGTTTCTGAATACGGGCTGTGTGTATTTCTCTGTGGATTGAGAGTTTTGATAGTTTAACAGTATTTATATATCACTTAAACCTGCTTTATAATATAAAATACAATATGGGACCTTTAAGTAAAAGTAGTAATACCACAGTGTAAAAATACTCTGTTACAAGTAAAAGCATTCAAAATCATACTCAAGCAAAAGTACAAAAGTATTATCCTTTAAAGTACAAAAAGTACTCATTATGCAGAATAATATATTACTGGATTATAATTACTGATGCATTATGCAGCTGGTAAAGGAAGAGCTTATTTTAACTACTTTATATACTGCTTGGTAGCTTAACCTATAATAATGCATCATCATTTATTAGTTGATTTATATTTTGTATTTTTTGTCATTCATATTTTATTGTTTTTTTTATATAAACATTGTCACATTTTGGTCAACAAATCAAATGACTTCTTTTAAAAATCAAATGTATATTCCTACATTAATGGGCACCATAATGTAATTTACAAATTAACAATGTATTCCAAGTAGCTCTAAAGAGAGAAAACTAATCCTGTCTGACTGTTGTGATCCAGGTCCTCCAGGCACAGGAAAGACCACCAGCATCCTGTGTTTGGCCCGACAACTGCTGGGATCCTCCATGAAGGACGCCGTGCTGGAGCTCAACGCTTCAAACGAAAGGTGAGACTCAACAGTGACATTTGACACCAGTAAGTGGACGTTGAGCTCAGATTATTTCCAAGGTGAAGAATGAAACCAACACATACTGGCTTTAATTAATGTTGGGTGTTAGTGACCGCTGCTGTTTGTGTCTGCAGGGGGATTGAAGTGGTGAGGAACAAGATCAAGATGTTTGCTCAGCAGAAAGTCACGCTGCCCAAAGGACGGCACAAGATCATCATCCTGGACGAAGCCGACAGGTGAGACGTAGGGCTGTCGCGGTGAAGGAATTTCCCCTGCGGTGATAATGATTTGCTCAAAAGCTGTATTATTGCCCTTTTTTTTTTTTGCAAATTACTTAATTTATCCTGATTTTAGTGCTGTATAAATAAGCTTTATAGTTGGGCAATGTTTTGGTATATTGTTGCTTTTTCAATTACAAAGATGAAAACTAATTAAAGCTTCAAAAGGCAGAATGTTTTTGGCATCATTGGGCAAAAATTCCATAATAACCTTTCAGCATATTGTAATTCAAGTTTTCTGAGAGAAAACTAGACTTCTGTACCTCCTCATGGCTCTGTTTTCAGGCTTTAAAATATCTAGCCCGTGATGGAAGATTTTGGCCAATCACAGGTCATTTCAGAGAGAGAGAGAGAGAGCGTTCCTATTGGCTGTGCTCCTGATATGAAGTCTTTTACATGATTCCACGGCTGAAATGACGTTTCTCCTGGGACACTAAAGATGATCCATCGTAAGGATCTGCTCTGGTGGCGGTTTGATGTCTCCTTTATCCTCCTCCAAGCATGACAGACGGAGCTCAGCAGGCGTTGAGGAGGATCATGGAGATCTACTCAAAGACGACGCGCTTCGCTCTCGCCTGCAACGCCTCCGATAAGATCATCGAGCCGATCCAGTCTCGCTGCGCGGTGCTGCGTTACTCCAAACTGACCGACGAACAGATCCTGGCCCGGCTGCAGGAGGTGGTGGAGAAGGAGCAGCTGTCGGTGTCTGACGACGGGCTGGAGGCCGTCATCTTCACCGCCCAGGGAGACATGAGACAGGTGAGGCTTTAGAGTCCAGTGCTCGGCTCAAAGGCACGTGGTCGTTTTGCTGACTTCCTGTCCCTGCATTTCCAGGCGTTGAACAACCTGCAGTCCACCAACTCCGGCTTCGGCTGCATCAACAGTGAGAACGTCTTCAAAGTGTGCGACGAGCCTCACCCGTTGCTGGTGAAAGGCATGCTGGGACACTGCGTGGACGGGGACATCGACAAGGCCTACAAGGTGATGGAGCAGCTGTGGGCGCTGGGCTACTCTCCAGAGGACATCATCGGGAACATGTTCAGGGTCTGCAAGGCGTATCAGATGGCCGAGTACCTCAAACTGGAATTCATCAAGGTGAGGCAGAGCTCCGCCCCCTGACATCACTCCTCCTACAGCTCACGTTAAAGCAGGGTTGTCAAACTCATTTTAGTTCATGGGCCACGTACAGCCACGTCCAATTTGATGTCAAGTGGGCCTGACCAGTAAAACAATTGCATAGTAATCTATAAATAACAACACCTCGTCTGGTTCTGTCTGCAGGAGATCGGTTACACTCACATGAGGGTGTCTGAAGGTGTCAACTCCCTGCTGCAGATGGCCGGTCTGCTGGGTCGACTCTGCAGCAAGGCGGCGCCCCCTGCTGCCAGCTGAACTCGACAAAACCCCTCAGCCACCACCATCTTTTTAAACCTGCTGATGCCTCCTCACAGCGCCGGTTTCTTCTGTGTTTCATGCTGAAGGAGCTGCACAGTATGGTTAACACTCCTTCAGTAGCTCTGGACAGCATCTTACACCTGATGATGTTTTTGATCAGGTGATTGGCTCATCAGTGTTCATCTGTTGCACTTGTTTCAACCTGACGTCACTGCAGACATTTTGTGTTCGTCTGTGGAAGCAAAATAATGTAAAACACTAGAGACAATAAATCATCTTTTCATTGATTAGTGTGGACGTCTTTTTTTGGTTTTTACCCATAAGTATAAAGGACTGCTTAATTTCACCCATTACTGACTGTTAACTTATAAAGGACAGAACCTGCCAAAATCAAAAATATATAAATGACTCGATAAATGAGTCTTTAAATGTAGCAAAAATAATATAAAAAATAAATGTAGCCATTAATAGATTGATAAAATGTGACATAAATTGATATTTCTTTTTAATTCCCTTATTTATTTACTCTTCTGTTTAATTTTCCCTTATATTTATTTATGTATATATTTTTATTAATTTTTAAATTAATAAATTATTTTTTTCCGTGTTTCCGGCGGGATCAGCCTGGAGGTTCCCACTCTGAAAGAGCTAAACCTCGGGGAGGAGTTTAACGGTGGGTCCGTGAACAGTTCAGCTTCAGATGGTTGATCCGCACACTTGTACCGGTACGAGGCAGCAGCAGGCCAACGAACGTCTGACGAATGAAGACCGGAGTGCAGCTAGCTGGCGAGCATATAGTCGATCTTTTATCTGCGCTCTGACCCCATGATGACAAACGTTGAGTGACAGCTCCCTCAATTACATAATGGGGCAGAAATGTGTAAAGAAAAGAATACAGAAATAAATAAGTATGGAGAAATTATAAGGTAAAAATACCCATAAAGAAATAAATACATTTAAAAATAAAATAAATGCATAAATAAAAAACTTGGCAAAAATAAATAAATTTAAAAATTAATAAAAGGGAAAATTAAACAGGAGTAAATAACAGAATTAAAACAAAGATAAATAAAGAAGCGAATTAAAACAAATATCAATTTATGTCACAATTTATCAATTAATTAATGGCTACATTTCTTTTAAATATTTATTTTGCTAAATTGAATGACATTTATTTCTTTTTAAATGTATTTATTTATTTATTCCTTTATTTTTGATTTTGGCAGGTTCCGTCCTCCACATTAGCTTGCCTCACATTGAAACTTTTACCATTTCTGAGGTAATCGAGTATTTGTACTTGGTAGTATTGCTACATTTACTAAAGTAAATGATCTGCATACTTCTTCCACCTCTGCAGAATATTCAGGTCAAACTACCATTTTGGATTAACGAGCTTTATTTCATTACAAACCTTGTTTACATTAAAAGTCATGGAACAACAAACCTCAGTAACAGCTACCAATGCTTCAGTACAAATCTCAAAAGTAATAGTTGTAATAAATATTAAGAACATTAACAGACGGCAGAGTTACAGTTAGTGTATATATGTATATATAGAATAAATATTTGACTTTCTGTGAACCAGAGTTACAGTTTGTGGGTCAACCGTTCAGAAAACTCCTCGTTACAGAGAGGTCGTCAGGAAACCTTTCAATGCTTCAGAAATCCCAAAATATACAACGGCACTTTAGGGCCACTGTAAAAAGTAAAAATAAATTACGGAGAGACAGGAAATATTCCAAGAAAAATTCTAAATTTATGAGAAAAAAAACAATATTCTCTGAGATTAAAGTGGTAAATTTACGAGAAAATCTCACAAATTCATAAGAAAAAAACTTAAATATTCTCTGAGATTATGAAATCAAAGTTGCAAGGAAAAAAATCTGAAATTCTCTAAGATTTAATTGGTAAATTTACGAGAAAAATAAAATCTCAAATTTATGAGACAAAACTTGAATATTAACTGAGATTATGAAGTCAAAGTTGCCAGTAAAAAAACTCAAATTTTCTTAGATTAAAGTGGTAAATTTACGGTTGGATCAACCTCATCACACCACAGACGCCGCCGCTTGCCGTGTATTATGCCTGCAGTGGATGACCCAATCAAATTATACTTTGTAATCAGATTTATCAACAAGGAAATACTGGAATAACCATAATATCATCAGCCTCCAGACTATGAAGAGACATTGCCGTGAACTGGGCCTATTCTGAAGAAAACAACCTACTGATTTGAGTTTTTTTCTTGTAAATTTGTGAGTTTACCACTTTGCTCTTGGAATTTTTTTTCTCTGAATATTACCCCCCTCCCCCGGCTCCGTAATATATATTTTTCTTAACCTACAATGGCTCTAATATGCCGCCGAGAGTCAACACGAAGGCTCTGTTATTCAGTCCTCCAGCAGGGGGCAAGAAAACTTTAGTATCACTGCCTGAAACTCCAGAAACCACGTGAACATCAGCAGGACGAGCAACACGTCCGCCAGATGTCACAGCTATGACTGACCGTCTGTCATCGTCTTCTCCAACACATAGTGACAGTTAAAGTGCAATTCATCAAATCAATGTCACTGAAGCCAAACAAGTGCTTACAGTCAGACTCATCAGTCTGTATAATAATAATAATCGACAACCCTGCTGGCATCGTTCAGTCCAGAGAAACAAAAACTGCAACTACAACAAAATGTGGAAGAAGTTCAAGTTTTAACTTGTGTATTATTTTGATGTGGAGGTGTTTTCTTCCCGTCTCTGAGCAGAGAGGCAGGTTCACAGCTGAACAACATCTCAGTTACTCACTAGACTGATACCACTGTACAGTTTTCATGCCAAACTCCACAACGAGCATGCTGTTGACGGGCCTAATGAACAGAGAGCAGGGCGGCTTCAGTCACAGCTCGACTGAAACTAAATCATGTACAGTAACAGAGAAGGAACACATGAAGGTAACGGGTCGCTTTCAGGATCCCCATCGGAGGAAGAAGTTCGAGGATAAAGCAACAGTTCACCTTGAATTACCCTCTGAAGCCTGGAATTCTAGACAAAAATTCACAGAAAAAACTACTACGAGCAGCAGTCGCCCTTTTCTCAAGTTGTATCTGGAGGAAAAAGTTGCCGGTGACGCAGCTGCTAAAGAGATATTTGAGCTGTTTGACAGAACGATAGCAGAGTAGAAAGTTTCTCATTCAAAACAGAATGATCGAAAAACTGCCACACCTTTGTTTTTTTCACAGTTTTGAAGTTTGGTTACACTAATTGTCAGATTGTTTTACATGTGTAGTTTGATATTTGAGTTTTTATAGAGATTTTGTACCGTTGTTACATCAGGTCTTCCATCAAATTCCTGTTTACTCATAAATAACTTTTGTCAGACATTCCAGGGTACAGGAACCCTGAGAGGCAAGTGAGAAAAAATATATATTTCATTTGATGTTTCATTTTCTAAGTCTAATCTAAATAGTTTTATCTCCTTTATGACTTAAGAACAGGTGAAAAAAAAGTTTTGCCAGAAAAGGTGAGACATTTTTTTTTGGCTGATTAATTATTTTTGTTTGTTGTTGATCCTGGCAAAACCTTTTTTCACCTGTCACCTTAAGTCATAAACACAGGAGAGAAAACTATTTAGATCAGACTAAGAAAATGGATCAACAGCATTTTTTTTTCTCACTTTCCTCTCAGGGCTCCCGTAGCATAACTGATATTAAAACTATTTTTGGGCCAAGAACACCCAAATTTTTTGATGAAATATTTCCTTTAAGTTGCTGCAATTTCATGGGTATGACAAGAGCTAATCGTTTCAGAGACGAGATTCATAGCGACACCACCACCATCAACAACATAACGTCATAATAAAATAATGATTATAATATTAATAAAAAGAAGGGATCAGGACCAAACTAAATGAAGAGAAAAGATGATCCGGTCTGAAGAAATACAACACAACTGTATGTCAATATGAACCAGCTGTACTCCGTGTACAGTTACATCTACAGCGTCAACACGGCAGACCGCATGGCTCCAGGGAGGAGGGAATGAAAGCACGAACCGACATCAGCATCCTAAAGAACACGGGGTAATAGAGCCAACATGGCCGACACCGGACCGTTTATCACAGCGGTCGAATCTAAAGATATTTAAGGGTGTTTCTCTACTTTATATGATGTTAGATGTGACCTTTTTCTTTGGGAAGAACAACTACAACGTAGGACTGTTCGTTCTACACAGAGGAAAGTTCCAGGTGCAAACAGCATCTAAGGAGGAAAAGAAGAAGAAGAGTAAAGAGAGAGAAAACAGAGCAGGAACAGTCCTACGCAGTCATTTCGATGGTGCGTTCTGCCGTGAGTCCGGGGGTGGTGGAGTTAGCGCCCTCTGGCAGTGTGTTGGTTGTACTGCGGCTCCTGACGCCGTCCGTGGAGCCAACGCTGGAGGCCGAGTGAGTCCTGGAGCGAACCAGTCGGGTCATACCAACTGTCGGCACTGGGGGGGGGGGGGGACAGAGACATGAATGTGTTAGTAACAGAAACCATCATGTGTGTGTGTGTGTGTGTGTGTGTGTGTGTGTGTGTGTGTGTGTGTGTGTGTGTGTGTGTGTGTGTGTGTGTGTGTGTGTGGGGGGGGGGGCTGGTTGCATGACAGCAGATCATTCACTGTCCAACCAGCATGTGCTGATTTGAATCGTCCACACTGTGACTGAGCAGCTGGATTCAAATCTGATGAGGCTCCGTTCACACTGAAGCTCCAAATATTCCACATTTTCTGTTCAGTGTGATGAGTTTGATTTTAAAGGGATAGTTCGGGTGTTTCTCAGTGGGGTTGTATAAGGTACTTATCCTGACGGGGAACCGAAGCCTTCATCTATGCTCTCCTCAAAGCCACCAGACTCCATTCATATAAACAGCAATTTTACCTCTCAGAACACAGGAGTTGCTGGTCTACCGCTGCCTCGATCGGTTAGTTCGTTTGTGTTTAAAGTTCATGTTATTATGGGATGTGAGTTTGATCCTACAGAAGACATGAGCAGTGCAACACTATCA